>VZQC01015708.1:18927-222969 GCA_009823505.1 Rhizomys pruinosus | reverse complement strand
GATCTGGGAGCAGCCTTCAGAGAGGCCCGGCTCACGTCCCACCGCCCAGGCAGCCTGGAATAGTAGAGCCAGGACACGAGCCAGTGTCTTTCCCCCAAGCCTGGCGTCTGTCCATACATGTATGCACCCAAGTTTCGCTGTGTGTGTACAAGTGAGAGTCCCACCAACCCCATCCCTCCAGAGGAGCCAGACCCCAGGGTCCCCTCCCTAGGAGCTGTCTTCCCTATGTTCTTCCAGCCTCCAGCCCACCGCACCACATTTTGAACTCTCGGAGACAAAATTTGTACTGTAAGATAAATTTTTTGTACCATACTTACTGTGTATAATGATTTTTTATTTTTTTTTAATTTTACTTATTTCTGTATGTGTATGAATGTACTGTCTGCATGCAGGTGTGTGCACCCGTGAAGTGCAATGCCGCGGAGGTCAGAAGAGGGTCTCGGATTCCCCTAGAACTGCAGTTCTCCTGGAATTGGAGTTTCAGACGGTTCTCGGCCGCCATGTGGGCGCTGGGGATCGAACCCGGGTCCTCTGTAAAAGCGTTCGGCGCTCAACCGCTAGGCCATCTCTCCAGCCCGTATAATGATTTTTTAAAGAAAAACTCTGTACATTTATAACTCTTGTAAATTAAAAACCAATCTTAAAAAAACATAAAGAGCCAACTACTAGAAATAGGAATTAGAGATAGACTAGAAATTGGTGAAATACATTCCTTCTCCTATCCAAAATAGCCAAGTCTCAGACAAAATCTATGAAACAGTTTTCAAAATCTTGGACATCAACCACAACAAACTGCAATCTTCGGGCTGAGGTCCAAGCTCATAGAAGCTCCTAGGCTTAAAGGAGATGGTCAATAAAGACAAAGGTGGCTCTTTGAGACCAGACTGAAAAGAGAGGACAGTGTCAACACCAATACTGGTGAGTGATGTTCACAGCTTTATTTGTAGCAGCTCAAACTTGGAAATAAAGCTTGAGGGCATGAACAAGCTGTGTTATGGCCATGCAAAAGAAAAATACTTGGCTATAAAAGAGTGAATATAAGTTGTTGGTACACACTTTTCTTTAATCCCAACACTCAGGAGGCAGAAGCAGATGGATCACTGTGAGATTGGAGCTAGCCTGGTCTACATAGCAAGTTCCAGGCTAGCTGGGGCTACAGGGAGACCCTGTCTCAAAAAAACCAACAATAACAAAAGAGTAAAGGAAAATGCAGTGACATGTGTTCAGATCAGGCTGCGCACTGCTCTGATTTACTGCGTAGTGTGCAAACTTGTTTTTCAGGTTGCACCTTGCCCTGAAAGAGTACATTTTTACAAGCAGTTTTTACTCCATTTTGAGGGCTGTGTACCAACACGGACACATGAACAGTACCATATGTCCAGTACCACCTGTGTAGCAAAGATCAATATCTGACTTATTCCTGGGAGTAGAAAGGGTGCCACTCTATAAATTTATCAGCGTTTGTTGGGACTGTCAGGCTACATGCTTTATTCATATCAGGAAAACAGGCCTGAGAACTTAGTAGACACATAAAACTAAGGAAAGAATGTAACACCCTCACGTGGATCCCACAAAGAGCTGGCCATGCAGCACTACAACGGCAACAGCTCCCCACGCCTGCCATCTGACTGTCCCATGTACAGGTCAAGGACCAACAGGCAGAGAACATTGACCATCGGCTTCAGGTCTACTCTGTCTCTGCTGTCAATGTGGACCACCTCACCTGCCATCTGCCTGTCCTTCTCTTCACCCATCTGGACCTGCCAGCCGCTCTTGTTCCTGATCTTTTATCTGGTCCCACTTTTCTCTTCTCCTTCCTCCTATGGCTCAGCTCTGACCCAGCAGCCTACAGCCATCCTCTTCTCCAGCTCTGTGGAGTTTTTTTTACCCTAACCCCACAGAGAGTCTTACATCCCTATCAGTCTCTCAGGCCTTTTGGAAACTACTGGTGACTCCTTGCCTCTTTAATCCTTTGTAGCCATTCTGTAACCTACATAGATAGATAGATAGATAGATAGATAGATAGATAGATAGATAGAGTGAGTGAGTCAATGTTGATGTATAATATGTGATCTGAGAGTTAATATTAGTAACTAAAATTGGAATAAGAAACCTGCATTTGCCAGGTGTGGTGGTGCACACCTTTAATCCCAGCACTCAGGAGGCAGGGGCAGGAGGATCTCTGAGAGTTCAAGGCCAGCCTGGTCTACAGAGCAAGTTCTAGGCCAGCTGGGGCTACAGGGAGACCCTGTCTCAAAAACACTGAAAGAAAGAAAGAAAGAAAGAAAGAAAGAAAGAAAGAAAGAAAGAAAGAAAGAAAGAAAGAAAGAAAGCTGCCTTCATCTCAGCCAGAGTTACCAAAGAAAGTGGAACTATCTGGCAAATTGTTGCCATTGAAACCACTGTACATTCTGAACTTGTTATTCCATCAGTTCTGATGTTTGGAAAGACATAAATGTATTTGTCTATGTTTCTGATATTTTAACACATGAGCAACTCTTGAAGTACTCATACTGAATGAGGTAAAGCAAATATATTACAAAAATAGTGAAAAAATGTCCTGGAACAAATCTGACCAAAGACAATAAAGAGCTCTATGGTGAAAATTTGAAATCCTTGAAAAAAGGAGATTGAAGAAGATACCAGAAGATGGAAGAACCTCCCTTGCTCATGGATTGGAAGAATTAATATAGTTAAAATGACCATCCTACCCAAAGTAACATACAGATTCAGTGCAATCCCAATTGAAATCCCCAAGACTTTCTTCACAGATTTAGAAAAAAAATCCTAAAATTCATAGGAAAAAAAAAAAACAAATAGCCAAAGGAACCCTGAGCAAAAAGAGTAATTGGGGGGGGGGGATCACTATACCAGACCTCAAACTATATTACAGGGCTACTGTCATAAAAACAGCCTGGTACTAGCACAAAAACAGACCCGTAGATCAATGGGACAATACTGAAGATCCAAACTTGAGCACATGCAATTTCAGCCACCTCATATTTGACAAAGGGGCCTAGAGGACTCAAGGGAGGAAAAGCAGCATCTTCAGCAAATAGTGCTGGCAAAACTGAATCACCATTTGTAGAAGAATGAAACTAAACCCCTACCTTTCACCCTGTATAAAAGTCAACTCCAAATGGATCAAAGACCTCAATGTGAAACCTGAAACTCTGAAAATGATAGAAGAAAACATTGGCAGTAACCTACAAGATATAGGTGTAAGAAAAGACTTTCCTAAATCAGACAGCAGCTATGCAGGAAATCAGATCAACAATCAACAAGTGGGACCTCATTAAACTCAAAAGCTTCTGTACAGCAAAAGAAACAATAAAAGAAGTGAAGAGAAAATGGGAGGAAGCCTTCACCAGTGACACATCTGACAGAGGTTTAACATCCAGATTATCTAAATTACTCAAAAAAATACAAAGGAGTAAGGAAACAAATGACACTATCAAAAGATGGAATAAAGAGCTGAACAGAGACTTCACAAATGAAGTAAAGATGGCTGAGAAACATCTTTAAAAGTGTTCAACATCACTAGTAATTAAGGAAATGCAAATTAAAACCACTTTAAGATTTCATCTTATCCCTGTTAGGCTGGCTATGATCAAGAAAACAAATGATACCAAATGCTGGAGAGGTTGTGGGGAAAGGGGAGCTCCTTCACTGCTGGTGGGAATGCAAACTCATGCAACCCCTATGGAAAGCAGTGTGAAGAACTTTTTTTATTTTTTTTATTTTTATTTTTTGTATGTGTATGAATGTACTATCTGCATGTAGGTTTGTGCACCTGTGCTCCGAGGGTGTCAGATTCCCCTGGAACTGGAGTTCTCCTGGAATTGGAGTCACAGACAGTTCTTAGCCGCCATGTGGGTGCTGGGGATCAAACCCAGGTCCTCTGCAAGAGCAGTCGGTGCTCTTAACCACTAGGCTATCTCTCCGGCCCCTCGTGAAGAACTCTTAAAGACTCAAAATGGCCAAGCATGGTGGTGCTTGCCTGTAGTCACAGCACTTGGAAGGCAGAGACAGATGGATCTCTGTGAATTCAAGGCCAGCCTGGTCTACATAGTGAGTTTAAGGCCAGCTGGGGCTACAGGGAGATCCTGCCTCAAAAAGACCTAAAAAAAAAAAAATACTCAAAATGAACCTACCACTTGACCCAGTCATAACCACTTCTGGGTATATACCCATAAGACTTATCCTATCAGAGAGATATGTGCATAACGATGTTTATTGCAGCTCTTTTCACAGTAGTGAAGAGCTGGAAGCAACCCAAGTGTCCCTCAACTGATGAGTGGATAAAGAAAATGTAGTACATCTACACAATGGACTTCTATGCAACAGTAAAGAAAGACATTATGAAATTTGCAAGTAAATGGATGGAACTAGAAGCCATTATGCTAAGCGAAGTAACATAGTCCCAGAAAAACAAGCAATGTATGGTGTCCCTCATTTGTGGATTCTAGCACCAAATCTTTATATGCAAGTAAAGCTGGGTAAATTTTTTAGTAAATATAATACCACATTGCCTGATGCTACTATAGATATAGCTTGATGTTTATGTCCCTGTTTTCCCAAGTTCTAAGATTTATGAGAAAGAATCAATCTCTTCTTTAAAAATACATTCAAACATACATCAACTTGCTATGTAACTTGGGAATGCAAAGTTATATTTCTTTTTGCCTGCATGCAACATTTCTTTTAAAATGTGAATCCCAGACGTGTTTTGGATTTAACCTATACTTATTCTCAGACTCTGTCATTCTAGTATTTGTATGGAGTGTATGTATGTGTATTTTACAGTAATATTAAATTAAAGGGAACAGCCAGGTGTTGTGGCCCACACCTTTAATCCTAGCACTTGGGAGGCAGAGGCAGGTGGATCTCTGTGACTTCAAGGCCCACCTGGTCTACATAGGGACTAAAGGGAGACCCTGTCTCAAAAAGACAAAAAAAAAAAAAAATTAAAGGGAACAACAACAATAACAAAAGACTTGTTCAAAGAATTGACCAAAACAATAAACTTCTACATCAAAAAGCAATTAAAAAAGACTAAGAAAAAGATGCAAGACATGAGTTAGCATATATGGCAGAAGACATGAGCTCTGGTGGAGGGGGGCATAGATGGAGAAGTGGGTCTAAATTTGATTGAGAAAGGTTGTATGAAATGCACAAAAGCTCAAAAAATATATATTAGTTGCTATATTATGCCATTTATATAAAACTGTATAAAATACAAGCTAGTGTATTATAATGTCTCAGAGAAGCTGGTTGTCACTTAGGAAGGCTGCCAGGAGGGTCCTATGCCAGAAACAGGCACATTCGTGTCTGTAATGTCAGACTTGACTGAATAACAGTAAACTCATGAGTTTCAGCAGTTGTTATGGTAACAATTTGCCAGGTAATTCCCCCTACCTTGGTAATCTAGTGGACGCAAATATAGGTTCTTTTATTATGATCTTAATTATTAATATTATTAACTCTCGTATTACATCACACAAAAATATATTTAAGCATATACATGTATGCAGTTACAGAATGAATACAATTTATAGAGGTTACAGCAGAGTTCAAGAGGTTTCAGAGGTGGGCTGAGAAAGATCCAAGTAGAGTCTATGTTAAGATAGGGAGCCCAGCCGGGCATGGTGGCGCACACCTTTAATCCTAGCGCTTGGGAGGCAGAGGCAGGTGGATCTTTGTGAGTTCAAGGCCAGCCTGGTCTACAGAGTGAGTTCCAGGACAGCTGGGGCTACAAGGAGACCCTGTCTCAAAAAGACAAAAGAAAAGATAAAAAGAAAGATAGGGAGCCCAGAGCTGAGGGGAAGCTATTGCTATAGAGATTCAGCCATGGGAGAGGCAGGTGTGAGTAGAAGGTTGTAGTCAGCTGCAGGGATGGGAGAGTAGAACGGGTAGAGCAGGAAACAGCAGGTTCATGTCTGGATGGGCAAGCAGGTAGCCAACCAGAGGGCAGTAGTTCAGTCATCTTTGTCACTTATCAGTTGGTGCTGTGGGTGGTGTTCCGGGGCCTGCCCAGGAGCTCAGTCATTTTTCACTCAGCTGCTTGTGAAATGGAGTCTCTCAGTGCAAGTCACGGCCTGGAAAACCATCAGTGTGTACAATGTGGAATGACTTAGAGTAAGGCAGGGCCTGATCTCAACACAGGCTTATGAAGGGACATGGGGGAATCTAGAATACAGAGGGTTTATTTCCCGTGGTTTGGAACCTATTCCCACATCAAAATATATCCGTTAATGTTTCACACATGTGCTGTTTGTGACATGCCAGCTCTGCCTTGTCAAAGTGCTAACTTGTGGTTGGTCTCCTCACAAAGTATGTCTCGTCTTCCCCTCTCACCAACTATCTCAGTTACAGAATGTCAACTCACCACAGATGAGGAGGCTGGCTCGCCTCAAACTCCACCTGGCAGAGATATGCCTAGAGATGATGCAGCTGGTCCGTAAGGAGACGCTGGAGCTGCAGCTGGAGCAGGGCTCCTTGGAGAAGCTTCTGGAAGACTTCCTTCAGAACACCAGTGACTACTCATCCATCGGCTTGGTGACTTGGGGACAGCCCTGAGTCATTGTTCTCTCCTGGGGAGGTGCCCAGGCCATAGCTCCCTCAGGTCCACAGTCACATTAAGAGCAGGGTGTAGATCCTTGGGGCCCCAGTACCTCCTGGGTAGGTGGCAGCTCTGGGCCACACCCAAGTCTTGGCACAAACAGGCATAATCTAATCACCAGGAGGACTTAACTAGCTAATAAGTAAAGGACTTATGTGGAGGGGCCTTCCCGGTGACCTTAAAGCTTCCCATCCCATCCCCACCTAACCACCCTTGTGGTTAACATTCAATTCATGAAAAAGTGCAGATAAAGAGAAATTCCACTGAAGCTGTGGGCCGGGTGTGTAGCTCAGAGCATGTGCCTAGCATGCACACCACCCGGAGTTCCTCCAGCACTGCAAACAGAAAAGGTTGACTATGTGGATTTTCAATAGGAAATGTTTTAAAGGAAGCATTTTTTTCCATTTTCCACTTTCTTAGATGCCATAAAATATGAGTCAATTTAACTTAGGGTGTATATAAATGAATCCTACAATACACCTCTACTTTCCAGTGAAGTCTAGTTTAAGGTTACAGAAGTTACTTAAAATTTTTTTTAATTTATTTATATTTTTTATCAAATCTAGACCCGTGTCCCCCACCTTATCCCCCCACCCCACCAGAGCTCATGCATTCTGCCAAACATGCTTTTCATCTCTTTCTCAGTCTTTCTCAATATTCTCCATATGGAAGTTGACTGTTTTGAGCAGAAGTTCACTGTTTCAGTCAGTTAAATTTTTTTATTTATTTTTATGTGTATGAATGTACTGTCTGCATGTAGGTTTGTGCACCTGTGTCATGCAGTGCTGCAGAGGTCAGAAGAGGGTGTCGGATTCCCCTGGGACTGGAGTTAAAGATGGTTCTCAGCTGCCCTGTAGGTGCTGGGGATCGAACCCGGGTCCTCTGCAAGAGCAGTCGGCACACTTAACTGCTAGGCCATCTCTCCAGCCCCAGAAGTTACTTTTTATGATCCTTCCAGCACCTAATCTCTGGAGACTCTATACACCAACACACAGGACTTTACAGGGCAGGAACAGCTCTCCAAGCACCCAGATGTTCCCTGGCTGGGCAGTACTGGAGGGCAGCTATCTGGGATTTCTGGATGGGTGGGTAGAGGTTGCATGACAGCCATTGAGAGTAATGGTACCTCCTTGTCTTCTGGAAGCAATGGTTCATGTTGAAGCGGACCCTACCACACCTGGTGTTAGGACTGCTGGAAAGCCTGCAGCCACTGTGTACAGGCTGTGTGGACATCCGCGCCCAGCTTCTGAAACTGGCTGGGAAGGCCCTCCATCTGCTATCAGTGCAGACAGACCCTGTGTACCCCTTCTGCTGGGAGGAGGACCTCTTGGTAGGTATCCCTACTTTCCACTCCTGTGATACCTGACTAGAACTGAGATGTCAGAGGCATTTCATCAACTCAACTAGTTACAGTGTGGTCCTAGCATCTCTCTGCTGTGATGGCTCTTATCTCATTGTATACAGGCACCGGAGAACTTGAGAAAGCCCTGTGTATTGTCCCGGGTACACCTGAGTCACGGGTGTTGAGCACCATGATAAGATGCAGCAGAGTGGGTGTCGTCTGCCTTCATGGTCCTATGTACCACACAGCCTGGGAAATCTCTGAGAAGGGCAGATGCCACCTTTTCCTCCCATCCTCTCCATTAGAGGGAGAGCCTGCCCTCCTCCAATGCTGGGTGACAGAAGCAGCCTGCCCACTCAGGACCCTTGTGACAGCCCTGCAAGTCTGGCAGTCCTCTCCAGGTTCCCTTCCTGACCTCCTATGCAGAGGCACTTCCACCCGGAAAAGGAGGTATCAGCCTCATTGGACAAGCCAGGATGCCCCAGAAGATCAACTCCTAGAAGAGCCACTCCCCCAACTCAGTGTAGGAGGCCACTGGACTCCAAACCCAGAACAGTTCCCAGCCAGGCAGCCCTGCAGCCCTGTGCTCAGCACCTGGAGTTGTTTCTCTTAAGTCCTCAGGCTGTAAACAGAATGAGACCAGTAAGACCTGAGCTTGCCTGATGTGTAGAACTTTTATTCTCTGGGTCAGCTCACATGTTTCCGATGTCTAACTTTGAAGGTGCTGTAATATCATAGGCCTCTTCTGTTGCTGGTTGCTAGTCTGATTTCACAGGTGATCTCTGTTTCTTGGGTAATCTGTTGAGCCTGCTTGTGGCCAAGGCCTGGTGGGTTTTTGTAACAATGACGTGTTCGGGCAGGACATGAAGGGTAGTATCCCTGAATGCCATCAGAGCTAAAGCCCCCGGATCCTCTGTTGCACAGATGGATTTCTCCCACTTGGTGTGTGGTTGACTGAGAGCTTGCCTCTTGCTTCCCACCGTCACACTGGCTAAGCAAACCGTAGCTCCAATTTTCAGGATCTGCTGATCTCTACTCTGTCCCCTTCCCTGGCTTTTGTGGTTTCCTTGCTGACCAAGAAAGAATCAACAAACACTGTCTGACTACGGGTTATCCACCATAGGTGGGTGCTAAGCAGAGCAGCGTGCCATCGCTGGACCTGGAAGCAAATGATAAGAGTGTTGAGATCTCCTTGACCACCCTCAAGGAGCACCCCAAGGAACAAAGCCAGAAAGCCGAGGATCTGAAGGTATGCTGTACTCCTACCCACCCTTTGGCAGTCTCTGCCACCAGAGCCCTCCTGAGCCTGAGCCCTGCAATGCCCACAGAAGAAAGTAGTGCTGGCCCGGCGGTACCTGGCTCAGGCATCTGAAGTGCTGCTACAGAGTATTCAGGCTGCCCTGAGCAGGAGACTTTGGGATATTGTGGCAGCTGCCAGCATGGAGATGGTGGACTGTATTGGTACACTGGATCCCATGACTACTTGCCAGTTCCTGGCACTGTCTCAGGTATGAGTCTGCTCTGCACACCTCCATCAGGGCCCTTATCTGTCACCCTGGGGAAGGGAGCACCCAAGCACCAGCCAGCCAAACTGCCCTCCATTAGATAGGACAGGGGCAGCCTTGTGGTTGGAAGGAGAAACCCTGCCTGTTCCTCGTGCCTCAGGCTATGCCCGTCTTCAAGCAGCTGAAGCTATCTAGCCATCTGTTCCTGTGACTCAGTGAATATACAGTATGTTCACACTTGAATCTCCCTGGTGGGGACATGCAGCAATCCACAGAAAGGGCTGGCATGGCCATGCTGCATGGACCTCACATAGTCCCAACAGAGGGAACACACATGGTCCTGGTGGCTGGTGACCCACACAGCCCACTCAGTCCCCCTCCTGTCCTAGCCAGCCTCAGTTGTTCCACACTGCACATGTCACCTTCCTAAGTTCTATTGCAGAGCTGCTCAGCCTCAGATATGATGCGGAACATCTTGCTGACAGCCACAACCAACACCAGTAGCTCACAGCTGGCAGCTCTGCTGCAGCTCCACCAGAGGCTGAGGAAGCAGGACAAGACTGCCACCAGCCTGTTTGCCAATGTTGAGCAGAGACTGGATGCCACCTGCAAGGTACTGGGTACGGGAGCCTACACACTATGCCCTGTAGGCCTCTGCCCTCACCCATCCGATGCCAAGAAGACAGCTTCTCAATCACACAGGCTCGGGTGCACAGCCTGCTCTCTACCCCTTCTAGCTGTGTGGCCCTCGGAGGGCCACTCAACCTCTTTAAACCCCAGTTTATTCTTGGGTCTTGTGAGAATGTCATTCTACCTCACAGGAGCTGTGGGTATGAGATGGAAGGGCCATGCTCCAAGGTACCCTGCAAAGACCTAAGAGGGTTGTGGCCTTTCTCCCTCACTTGCCCCAGAGAAAACCAGTTCTAGGTGGAGTCACAGCATCGTCCTACAAGACATTTCCAGTGTGTAGCCAGTGTCATCTCTGCTCTGATTGGGACCCACAGATCAAATTAGTGTATGTCAAGGAAAACATTGATGGCATTTCACCAGCCATATGCAGCAGATAGAGTGGCTGGTGAAGTTTCATCATGGAAACAACTGGTCCCAGGAGGCAAAGATGTGCCCAGTTGGATTACAGTGAAAGGAACAACTGGCGTTCATCAGAAAGGTGCCAGCGAGAGTTACCAAGCAAGCTCAGTGGGAAGGATGAGTCAGGGTACACACAGATGACAGCAAGGTCACTGGGAGGATGTGGGTCCCTCCTGGATAAAAAGGACAGACACTAGAGACAGGGTACAAGACTGGGGTTTCAGAAAAAGAAGGCCCTGGAAGGTCAGTAACATTTTAATATTCTCACTAGTCATCAGGGGAATGCATAAATAAAAGCTACATCCAGATAGCCCATGATGCTCACCTGAATGGCCGTGACTGAAAGGGAACGCATCATGGTGGGGACACATGGCTGGGGCGGGAATTAAGATAGTATCATGGCCCATTAGAAAGCAGTTCGGCAGACTTCCTGCAGCTGGGAGTGCTTGATCCTGCAACTCCATATGGGACTAGAAATGCACAACTGTATACCCAAAGAGTGTGTATGAGAATGCCATTGCTTCCTGTAGGTTTATGTGAGTTTCTGTTGCATATTCTTTGACATAAGTTTTCTAAAAATGGATTTCCTTTACAAACCTCAAGCTCTGACTTAACGCCTTTAGCATCTGCAGCTCACAGAGGATAGCAGGGTCCCCTCTGGGGCTGGCACCTGCCACCTTTTCCATGGACATCACTGTGCAGTAACTAGTTATGTAAAAATCATATGTACAAGGCCCACAAGGCCCACGGGAGGCAGGAGAACCCAAGGTCTAGACGAACCAATCCCAAGTTAGGTCAGTGACCTGCAGACTCAGGGCCAAGTGGAAGCTCTCAGACCTAAGCTGGAGGAGGGAATAAGGGGCTTGCTGTAGAGGGAGCAAAGGCTCTTTGGGGAATCCTTAAAAACCACATCAGGAGAGGGGCAGAGCTGGACATTTTAGAGAAGCCACTTTCTCATACTTCTGCTGCCCCCTTGTGGTAGCAATGAGTTCCAATGCCCAAACCACCTAGGGGAAGAGTACCTGACCCCGCCTACATGTTGGTGGGCATCTCCAAAGCAATGCCCTGTGTTCCAGTGTCCCTTGACTCCCGTCTGTCACACACAGGCATGGCAGAGCCTCTGCATCTCGGAACAGCATTTCACCTTTCTGAATGAGATCCCGCCCTTGTTCCGGATCCTCTTTCTGCAGCACTCAGAAGACAGGTGACACTTCCTCCTGCCACCATTGTGTATACTCATCCCGTTGAGAAGCCCCATGATGAGGCAGAAGCACAGCAAACTTACCACACCTCAGTCCCAAGACAGCCCTAGCCAGCTGGGAAGCGTGCTGGACAGACACAGCTAACCAACCTCAGCGCATGAGCTTACCGCCCACTCACTCCTTCCAGGGACATAAGATGTCCCTCTTCTGACCTTCCTGGAAAGGGCTGGGAGAATTTCCATGATGATGACCAAGGGATATGTTCAGGTGGTGCCAGGCACTCTGCGGTCCGTGACCACCAGGGACCTTTGTGTCAGGTCTGGATGCGCTTAGATGTTGAGGACTGGGGTGATTATTCAAGCGAATCAGAATTAGGCAGCCTGCATGTAGTATCTGTAATGGGCTTCTGTGGGCACAGGGGAAACACCTTGTGTTGACAGGTGCCTTGCCCCACTGCTCAGCCTGTTTTAATTTTAAGTCTACTCAGGCTGTGTAGACTGATTCACTGGCATCTGCCTGCGGAAGTACATATGGGTGGGTGCCTATGGGGTGCCAACTGAAAACTGGCTCACCAGGCTCCTCTGAGACCCACAAGCTTTGCTGTGCACCTCCTCTGGGAATAAGCCTGTAACCCACACTCTGCCCACAGGACCTATCTGTATGGTGCTGCCTATGAGAAGCCAAAGTCCATGCCTGCACCCAAGGGGAAGGCTGTGCCGGTGGGCGGTAAGCTTGGGTATGAGCAGGGTTCCTCCAGCAGGCTGAGATGGACATGAGGGAGTCCCAGCACATGGCAAGTCTTCTCACTTGAGGTGTAGGAGTGAGGGGAGTCTGATCCCGGGAAGGAAGAGGAAACAGAGGCAACGCTTTTCCCCAGAAGACCAGATGAGCCTGCGTGCCTCCCTGGGACTCTCCCCGAGTGTCAGCCACCACTGTTTTCCTCTTTGCCCCAGCTTTCTGATTGTCGGCCTCTCATGCCACCCAAGGAGGAATGGGCAATTCCATGTGCCCAAAGGGGGGCCTCATCACTCCCCTGAGAACAGCAGGGCTGAGAACCCCTGAGGGGACTCTTACTACCCCGCCTGCTCACACACAATCAGTGGCTCTGCTCTGAGTCCTGTGGGGCCAATGGATATGTCTCCACAGGTCACTGCAAGGTGATGCGGGTGACCGTGAGTCCAGCTGCCTTCTCAGACCTGTTGAGAAGTATACAGAGCTTCCGGAAGCAGACACAGGCCCAGGTATACAGCAAGGCTATGGCCCTGAATCCAAGCACTTGAGGCCCAAGTCTCCAAGCTGCACTGCAACCTTTTCCCAGGGAAACCAGGACTCCAAGGTGGAGTCAGACCAGGGTCCTGGGCTCAGATCCTAAGTGGGAAAGGATGAGGCCCCCATGAAAGGTGGGGAGCTCTTCCTAATTTCTCACTTAAGTCTGACCCAAGAGAAGGGGGTCTGGCCACATCTGCTCTGCTAGCATAGGGTCACTTGGCCTGGGCCCTTCCTCACCAGAGGATACTCCACGGTGTCAGTAGAGGATATGAACAGGGCTGGGCTGTCAGGATGGTCAGAGAACTGCTGGGATCCCTGGGCTAGGAAGGACCAGAGTGAACAGATGTTCTATCTGAGAGGGCTAGAGCTTGGTCCTTTTCCTGGGGTGTGCCCAGTTTACTGACTGGATGGAAGTCACAGGGAGTCCTCCAGACAGCAGGCAATGGTTTGGGTTACCCCAAGACAACAGACTGTGGTTTGGGTTGGTACAGAAATCAGACACCTTGCATGGTAAGGAGCGAGACCTGTGTATGCAGAGGCTGAACAGCGTCCTGGAGTGCATGGAACAGTACCTGAAGCCCGTCACCCCCTTGTTCCTGGATGCCAGGTATCAACTTGACACTTCCTCTGAAATCTCCCAGGGACAGCTAGGTTCCTGAAACCAGGTGACAGGAAGCTGTGTCAATGGATGGAGCTGGAGGCTACTATGCATGGCCCTCGAGACCCATCATGACCCAGAGCACAACTTCCTTGAGCCCACAGGAGAAGCCACCAAGAAACAGGGCATTGGTGCCAGCTTCTGGTCAACTCCAACCTGAGTTGTATGGCACAGTGCCATCATGATCAGAGTGGCCAGTTGGGACAGTCAGAAGCCCAGTACTGTTTTCTGGGATCTCCCTTCACATGGAGGCTGGTCTCTGAGCTTGCTGCCCTATATAAGAGCCTAGTTATTCTGTGTACTTTGTGAGCAGGAACCCGGCTGATGCTGTTGTCCCTGCCTCCTTTAACCGCATAGTCTGGGTATAGTGTGGGAGGATTAGCAAGTCTCAGACCCTAACCTCTGGCACTAATTTTGGTGAGGAAAGAAGGAAGATGGGCAATGGAAGCAGGTGCTTTTCTCCAGCAGCGTGAGACCATCCTGAAGTCCTGCTTTGCTGGTGGTCTGTGCAGTCCCCTTGACGTGGAGATAGCCCTTCGGCACTCATTTGCTCTGTGGGAAACAGGCCAAGGACTCTGTCTTTCTCTTCTTAGAACCTGAACACAGTTGCTATGATTTTTCAGAACACAGATGCTGCCGGCTGGGACTGATGCAACGAGATTCAGAAGCAAAGCAGCAGACAGGAAATGTTCTGTCCCTTCAGGTGAGTGCCAGGGACAGACCCACAGGCTGCTGCTGACACCTCAGGAGCTTGTCAGGGAAAGCTCAGATGGGTCCCATGTCCAAGCAAGCCCGGCATAGTGCTGCATAGGATGCAGGGCCCCTCCCCTTGATACAGTCTCCAGCATACTAACAATCCCAAGAAAGACGGAAAGGCCCCAGAAGTTTCCATGCACAGAGACTGACAGATCACAGGGCGTGGGGGTGAGGGGTGTCGTCAAACAGTTGAGCCACCCTGCCTGCCCTTCCTGGATAAATTGTCATTTCCTGCTACACACGATACCCATAAGCAAGGGCAGTGGTACTCTTCTCAGTACCCACCACCCCAGCATGATGTTCCAGGTGGGAAAAGGAGGCTCACATGGCAGAAAAATTGGATATTATTCCCCCACCTTGGAGAGCTCCCCGGAGGCCATGGTGGGGAGGGTCTTGTCCCATCCGCCCCAGTGTCGAGTGGCCTCTGCTGGCTGCAGGGTACCAGGGTACTTTCAGCACAACCTGCTCCTTCCTCCTCCTCCTCGGGAGCATAGGGTGCACCCACGTGAACACTGATGGTCGAGTATGTGCCAGTCCTTTCTCCATTCTTTGATTTTACTGGGCCCTCCTTTAGAAGGCAATTTCCTGTCTTTTAACTTTTATCTCCTTTTTTTTTTGGTCTTTTTGACAGGGTCTCCCTTTTAGTCCCAGCTGGCCTATAGCTCTCTATGTAGACCAGGCTGGCCTTGAACTCACAGAGATCCGCCTTCCTCTGCCTCCCAAGTGCTAGGATTAAAGGTGTGCTTTTGTCTCCTTTTCTAGTCCCACAAAGAATTATTGACAGAGGGCAAGGGGGTGGCTACTTGCCCTGCCTGAAAAAAGATTTGCTTTCCGAAAGTGCCACAAGCTTCTTCCCCAAGCTGAGCTAGAGACTCCGCACCCTGAAGGCTGATGATTGCAACTGGGTCACACTTAGGTGGCTTGGGGTATTCAGAATTACTGCAGAAGTTATAGAAGCCTGTTCAGGTTTCACATTCTGGGGGCAAGGTAGTCACTTCATGAGGCCTATTTTGGTTTTGAAAGTCTATAAAATTCAGTTGAAGTGTCTGTGGCTTCATCTTCAACTATACCAGTCAGTGGCCCATGCTCATGGTCACAGAGAGACTGCTGCTTGGATAATGAGAGCAATGCCTTCTTCCCAGGGTCCTCTAAAGGAGTCTGTAAAATCCCCAGAGAGGAGATGCTCATCCTTGGGCAGGCACATGGTCAGGAGCCTGAGTGTTACATGTCCTGCCTTGGGAATCAGATGTCTTGAGATGTGACCTCCTACAATGTGAGCCACTATATATAGGCCTTCAAGCTATGTCATGAGCTCAATCTCATCAAAACCAGAGCCTGCCTCAGGCCCCGCCGTGCCCCCAGTGTCCCCATGTCTCTGCAAGCAGGACTGGAGCCTACTTTTCCCATATGGATGCCAGGGGCAGCAACCCAAGCTGGTCACCTACCTTGAAAGCTGACTTTATTGAAGCCTGAGCCCCTAGTACCTGTCCTGTCCCTCATAGCTGGTCTCTTCCCTCATGGTTGAGCCACTGTCATTTCCACAGCCACAGGACAGCCCGAGCCTGAGGACATAATCCTGATCGTGGACAGGCTCCTGCTGGATCTGCCCCTGGAGGGGCTCTGTGCACTCGATACAGTCACCTCAGTATCACGAGAGATTTCACTCCAGATGCTGTGGAATCGCCTCCATAAAGAAGAGCTAGGTGAGCACTGCCTTGGCCACAGCCATGCTCATTTTTTTTGATGGAAGTGTTTAAAATACTTTTCAGATAACTACTATCAAACAATAGTGATCAAGGTTCTAAGGGTGTGACATGTTGGTGGAGTGCTTACCTAGATGTGCAAGCCTCTGAGACCCGTACTGAAAAAAAATCACAATTATGATCAAATATTGCAACATTTTCCGAGGCCCTTATTCTGTCAACATTCAGAATAGATGCTTGGTGCTGCATATATGAAGCCTTTGGGAGCTCGTGTGTCATGAGTACTGATACTACAGCAAAGAAGACTCACTAATCCAAAAACCCAACTTGCAGAATCATTTAGCTAGATGGTGAGGGGCAGCGAGGGGAGGCGTGGCTTTGTGTCAGGCCTGGGTGAAATGGAAAGCGGGGACTTAGGGGGACCGTCACTTGTACTGCTGCAAGATATGCCAGTCTGTGAAAGTCCTCTAAACTGTTCCCAGGGAATACTGCAGCTTCAGTGTGCACGCTGCAAGTTAGTAATGCCAGGTTAGAGCCGAGGATGTAGCTCAGTGGTAGATCACTTGCCAAGCATTCACAAGACTCTGGGTTCTGTTCCCAGAACTAGAAAAAAAAAAAAGGAAAGGAAAGGAAAAGAGAGGAGAGGAGAGGAGAGGAGAGGAGAGGAGAGGAGAGGAGAGGGAAGAGAGAGAGGGAGGGAGGGGAGGAAGGAAGGGGAAGAAAGAAGGAAGGAAAGAAGGATGGAAAGAATGAAAGAAGGAAGGGAGAGAAAAGAACAGTATTCAATGATCAATAATTACCAAGTTAAAGTTAAAAGTAAATAGACTGAACTTCTATTACTCCTCAAGATGAAATAGCAAGAGCCAAATTTTTCCTTCCGGCTAAGAGGCATTAAATAGGAAACAGTGGTACCAGGCAGCCCAGGACAGTAACACCTAACTGCCCCCAAGAGAGGGGGTCACACGGCGAGCTCTGCTGGGTCCTTATTAAAGAGATTTGTGGCTCAAAATTCAGAGGCAGCAGGAAGAGCCCAGAGGCTTCTCTGGGTTGAGGAGCTGGAGTCAGGAGCTTGGAGGCCACGCTGAGGAGCTGGAGTCAGGAACTTGGAAGCCAAGCTGAGGAGCTGGAGTCGCAGCTTGGAGGCCAAGCTGAGGAGTTGGAGGCGGCAGAGCCAGAAGAGACAGCCGCCCTGACACCTGCAGAGGACCCCACAATGGCCAGCAGAGGCCAGGAGAGGCCGGCATGGCTGAGCCCGATGACAGGGAAAGAAACAAGTAGTCACGGGACTATTGAGCAAGAGGGTGATGATGTAGAAATATATTTTCTTAATTAAAAAGTCTCAAATATTTTTAGCAAAAACTTGGGTGAAAGAAAATAATGCTTGTGGATTGTATTATATGTACGCATATATGACGAGACCAAAGCAAGGGCTGAGAGGAGGGACCACATGGGCCTGCAGTGGCTTTGGACCACCCGTGTTGTAGGGTAACATTAGTCGAAGGGTGACTCTAAAGCAAGCTCTACGAACGATCCAAATCTCCACTGTTTATTGTGGGTGAGCAGGGAGGGAATGAAGCCGACTGTGGGAGACGCACACCTGCACCATGTCTCCACAGCTGGAGCAGCTGCAGTAGAACAGATGGCCACACAAGTGTGCAGGGTGTGGATGAATGGAGTGGAGCCCTCCATGACCAGGGATGATAAACAGATGAGCCAGTTTGGCTGGTGAGCATATTCTGCCAGTGGCCATTAGAGGAAATGAAATCAACCTGTTGAAGGAACGACGGCTCCCATGTTTGTGGCAGCCTACATGACATATTCACAGCAGCCTACGTGACCATCGTTCAAGTGACTGGGTAATGGCGTAGTACCCGCTCACAGTGGAGCGCCATTCAGCCATAGAAAAGAAGGAAATCTTGCTTTAAGATGGCATGGATGAACCCAGAGGACATTGTGCTGAGGGAATAAGCCAGGTGCAGATGACAAACAAACCCATTTACATTGGGAATCTTACAAAGTTCAGCTCTGAAGTAGAGAGGAGTGCAGTCACAGGCTGACATGGGGAGGTGCTGGCCAAGGATGCAAAGTTCCAGTTCAAAGAGCAAGTTGTAGAGCTCTGCTGTGTGACCCAGTGAGGGTGGCTGATGCAGTGCCCCGTGTTGTTGAAAGCTGCTGAAAGCCGCGTCTAGATGATTCCACCAAGAAACAGTGACAGGCCTTCGCGGTGTGGCATCTCGGGTGACTCAGCTCTACCAGTCTGCAATGCATTCGTGTTTCAGATGCCCGCGGCATCCCATTTGCACCTGCCAATTCGAGTAAAAATATGGGCAAACTTGATACTTTTTAAATAAATAAATAAGGAAGATCTATCATGTCAAGCAGTGGGGAAGATTCAGAGACCCACCCTTGCCCAGTGTTGACGAGAATGGCACAATCTGGAGACTTCATAAAAAGCTACACACAGGGTCTGGAGAGATGGCCTAGCGGTTAAGAGAGCCGACTGCTCTTACAGAGGACCCAGGTTCGATCCCTAGCACCCACATGGCGGCTGAGAACCGTCTTTAACTCCAGTTCCAGGGGAATCTGACACCCTCTTCTGACCTCTGCGGCATTGCACGACACGGGTGAACAAACCTACAAGCAGACAGTGGGTGTCAGGGGGCTGTCTCTTCTGCTCTGCCGCCTCCAACTCCTCAGCTTGGCCTCCAAGCTGCGACTCCAGCTCCTCAGCTTGGCTTCCAAGTTCCTGACTCCAGCTCCTCAGCGTGGCCTCCAAGCTCCTGACTCCAGCTCCTCAACCCAGAGAAGCCTCTGGGCTCTTCCTGCTGCCTCTGAATTTTGAGCCACAAATCTCTTTAATAAGGACCCAGCAGAGCTCGCCGTGGACCCCCTCTCTTGGGGGCAGTTAGGTGTTACTGTCCTGGGCTGCCTGGTACCACTGTTTCCTATTTAATGCCTCTTAGCCGGAAGGAAAAATTTGGCTCTTGCTATTTTCATCTTTGAGGAGTAATAGAAGTTCAGTCTATTTACTTTTAACTTAACTTTTAATTATTGATCATTGAATACTGTTCTTTCTCTCCCTTCCTTCTTTCCATTCTTCATCCTTCATTTCCTCCTTTCTTTCTGCCCCTTCCTTCCTACACCTCTCCCTCCCTCTCTCTTCTTCCCTCTCTCTCCCTCCTCTTCCTCTTCTTTTCCTTTCCTTTCCTTTTTTTTTTTTCTAGTTCTGGGAACAGAAACCCAGAGTCTTGGAATGCTTGGCAAGTAGATCACCACTGAGCTACATCCTCGGCTCTAACCTGGCATTACTAACTTGCAGCGTGCACACTGAAGCTGCAGTATTCCCTGGGAACAGTTTAGAGGACTTTCACAGACTGGCATATCTTGCAGCAGTACAAGTGACGGTCCCCCTAAGTCCCCGCTTTCCATTTCACCCAGGCCTGACACAAAGCCACGCCTCCCCTCGCTGCCCCTCACCATCTAGCTAAATGATTCTGCAAGTTGGGTTTTTGGATTAGTGAGTCTTCTTTGCTGTAGTATCAGTACTCATGACACACGAGCTCCCAAAGGCTTCATATATGCAGCACCAAGCATCTATTCTGAATGTTGACAGAATAAGGGCCTCGGAAAATGTTGCAATATTTGATCATAATTGTGATTTTTTTTCAAGTACGGGTTCTCAGAGGCTTGCACATTAGGTAAGCACTCCACCAACATGTCACACCCTTAGAACCTTGATCACTATTGTTTGATAGTAGTTATCTGAAAAGTATTTTAAACACTTCCATCAAAAAAAATGAGCATGGCTGTGGCCAAGGCAGTGCTCACCTAGCTCTTCTTTATGGAGGCGATTCCACAGCATCTGGAGTGAAATCTCTCGTGATACTGAGGTGACTGTATCGAGTGCACAGAGCCCCTCCAGGGGCAGATCCAGCAGGAGCCTGTCCACGATCAGGATTATGTCCTCAGGCTCGGGCTGTCCTGTGGCTGTGGAAATGACAGTGGCTCAACCATGAGGGAAGAGACCAGCTATGAGGGACAGGACAGGTACTAGGGGCTCAGGCTTCAATAAAGTCAGCTTTCAGGTTGGTGACCAGCTTGGGTTGCTGCCCCTGGCATCCATATGGGAAAATAGGCTCCAGTCCTGCTTGCAGAGACATGGGGACACTGGGGGCACGGCGGGGCCTGAGGCAGGCTCTGGTTTTGATGAGATTGAGCTCATGACATAGCTTGAAGGCCTATATATAGTGGCTCACATTGTAGGAGGTCACATCTCAAGACATCTGATTCCCAAGGCAGGACATGTAACACTCAGGCTCCTGACCATGTGCCTGCCCAAGGATGAGCATCTCCTCTCTGGGGATTTTACAGACTCCTTTAGAGGACCCTGGGAAGAAGGCATTGCTCTCATTATCCAAGCAGCAGTCTCTCTGTGACCATGAGCATGGGCCACTGACTGGTATAGTTGAAGATGAAGCCACAGACACTTCAACTGAATTTTATAGACTTTCAAAACCAAAATAGGCCTCATGAAGTGACTACCTTGCCCCCAGAATGTGAAACCTGAACAGGCTTCTATAACTTCTGCAGTAATTCTGAATACCCCAAGCCACCTAAGTGTGACCCAGTTGCAATCATCAGCCTTCAGGGTGCGGAGTCTCTAGCTCAGCTTGGGGAAGAAGCTTGTGGCACTTTCGGAAAGCAAATCTTTTTTCAGGTCAGGGCAAGTAGCCACCCCCTTGCCCTCTGTCAATAATTCTTTGTGGACTGAAAAGGAGACAAAGCACACCTTTAATCCTAGCACTTGGGAGGCAGAGGAAGGCGGATCTCTGTGAGTTCAAGGCCAGCCTGGTCTACATAGAGAGCTATAGGCCAGCTGGGAATAAAGGGAGACCCTGTCAAAAAGACAACAAACAAAAAAGGAGATAAAAGTTAAAAGACAGGAAATTGCCTTCTAAAGGAGGGCCCAGTAAAATCAAAGAATGGAGAAAGGACTGGCACATACTCGACCATCAGTGTTCAGTGGGTGCACCCTATGCTCCCGAGGAGGAGGAGGAAGGAGCAGTTGTGCTGAAAGTACCCTGGTACCCTGCAGCCAGCAGAGGCCACTCGACACTGGGGCGGATGGGACAAGACCCTCCCCACCATGGCCTCCGGGGAGCTCTCCAAGGTGGGGGAATAATATCCAATTTTTCTGCCATGTGAGCCTCCTTTTCCCACCTGGAACATCATGCTGGGGTGGTGGGTACTGAGAAGAGTACCACTGCCCTTGCTTTGGGTATCGTGTGTAGCAGGAAATGACAATTTATCCAGGAAGGGCAGGCAGGGTGGCTCAACTGTTTGACGACACCCCTCACCCCCACGCCCTGTGATCTGTCAGTCTCTGTGCATGGAAACTTCTGGGGCCTTTCCGTCTTTCTTGGGATTGTTAGTATGCTGGAGACTGTATCAAGGGGAGGGGCCCTGCATCCTATGCAGCACTATGCCGGCTTGCTTGGACATGGGACCCATCTGAGCTTTCCCTCGACAAGCTCCTGAGGTGTCAGCAGCAGCCTGTGGGTCTGTCCCTGGCACTCACCTGAAGGGACAGCAACATTTCCTGTCTGCTGCTTTGCTTCTGAATCTCGTTGCATCAGTCCCAGCCGGCCGGCCTGTCTGTGAGGTTGAGCGACAGTGGACGCAGCGACAGAAGTCCCAACCTCGTGGATCTCTTGTTCGAGGTACGAGCGTCTCGTGGTTCTTTCTCGGTTATAAGAAGAGATTAAGACAGAGTCCTTGGCTGTCTCCCCCCGGGCCGCGCGCGGGGCCCTTTTCTCCCCCCCGCGTCCTTCCCTGGCCTTCCTTTCTGCGCTCGGGTTCTCTTCTTCTTTCCTGCCCCTCTGCTCGGGGCAGCCCCTCTTTCTCCTTCTTCTCTCTCCCCCTCCCTGTTTGTCCTCCTTCTGTCGCTCTCTCTCCTGGCTCTTCGTTCCCTGCTATCAGCCGCACAGGAGGGGAGGAAAAATGTCGAGAATAAGAGAAGTGCTACCAGCAAGTAAGAAGTTTGATGAGAGACTGACAAGACCAATCTTGCGGACGAGATGCGATTTGTAGCTCTTCTGCTTTACCTTTAANCTGCAGAGGACCCCACAATGGCCAGCAGAGGCCAGGAGAGGCCGGCATGGCTGAGCCCGATGACAGGGAAAGAAACAAGTAGTCACGGGACTATTGAGCAAGAGGGTGATGATGTAGAAATATATTTTCTTAATTAAAAAGTCTCAAATATTTTTAGCAAAAACTTGGGTGAAAGAAAATAATGCTTGTGGATTGTATTATATGTACGCATATATGACGAGACCAAAGCAAGGGCTGAGAGGAGGGACCACATGGGCCTGCAGTGGCTTTGGACCACCCGTGTTGTAGGGTAACATTAGTCGAAGGGTGACTCTAAAGCAAGCTCTACGAACGATCCAAATCTCCACTGTTTATTGTGGGTGAGCAGGGAGGGAATGAAGCCGACTGTGGGAGACGCACACCTGCACCATGTCTCCACAGCTGGAGCAGCTGCAGTAGAACAGATGGCCACACAAGTGTGCAGGGTGTGGATGAATGGAGTGGAGCCCTCCATGACCAGGGATGATAAACAGATGAGCCAGTTTGGCTGGTGAGCATATTCTGCCAGTGGCCATTAGAGGAAATGAAATCAACCTGTTGAAGGAACGACGGCTCCCATGTTTGTGGCAGCCTACATGACATATTCACAGCAGCCTACGTGACCATCGTTCAAGTGACTGGGTAATGGCGTAGTACCCGCTCACAGTGGAGCGCCATTCAGCCATAGAAAAGAAGGAAATCTTGCTTTAAGATGGCATGGATGAACCCAGAGGACATTGTGCTGAGGGAATAAGCCAGGTGCAGATGACAAACAAACCCATTTACATTGGGAATCTTACAAAGTTCAGCTCTGAAGTAGAGAGGAGTGCAGTCACAGGCTGACATGGGGAGGTGCTGGCCAAGGATGCAAAGTTCCAGTTCAAAGAGCAAGTTGTAGAGCTCTGCTGTGTGACCCAGTGAGGGTGGCTGATGCAGTGCCCCGTGTTGTTGAAAGCTGCTGAAAGCCGCGTCTAGATGATTCCACCAAGAAACAGTGACAGGCCTTCGCGGTGTGGCATCTCGGGTGACTCAGCTCTACCAGTCTGCAATGCATTCGTGTTTCAGATGCCCGCGGCATCCCATTTGCACCTGCCAATTCGAGTAAAAATATGGGCAAACTTGATACTTTTTAAATAAATAAATAAGGAAGATCTATCATGTCAAGCAGTGGGGAAGATTCAGAGACCCACCCTTGCCCAGTGTTGACGAGAATGGCACAATCTGGAGACTTCATAAAAAGCTACACACAGGGACTGGAGAGATGGCCTAGCGGTTAAGAGAGCCGACTGCTCTTACAGAGGACCCAGGTTCGATCCCTAGCACCCACATGGCGGCTGAGAACCGTCTTTAACTCCAGTTCCAGGGGAATCTGACACCCTCTTCTGACCTCTGCGGCATTGCACGACACGGGTGAACAAACCTACAAGCAGACAGTACATTCATACGAAAATAAATAAAATTAAAAAAAAAAGTTAAAAAAAAAAGCTACACACAGGCCTACATGTGACCTGGGCACCCTCTCCTAGAAAACACAGGGCAGAGCAGGAGGAAAACTCACTGCAGGGTGGGAGCCAGCCATATGGAGCCTCTAGAAACACCTGCCCATTGACAGCTTAGCATAGAGAATCTTTTTGCAAAGGCCCTGGAAGCAGCCGGGGCCCAGGCACTACAGGCTCCCTTTGCAGGATGTGAATGGTCAGGTGTGGAGGTCTAGAGGCCATGGAGGCTGGTCTTTCCTTGGGAGCCTTTCCTGGACCTCTGAAGCTTCACTTTTTGACTTACTTGTTCTTAGTGCTTCTTATCTTTTTAACTGGGATGAAATTCACAGAATGTAAATGTAAACACTAGCGGCACCTCGGGCTTCACAGCGCTGTGCACAGTGCCGACACACACCTCTCACTGTTCCCACAGAAGGCAGCACGAAGAAGGAAACCAAAAACAAAGATTTCAAGAATAAAAGTCCAGGCAGGAAAGGCAAGGTGCGTGAGGGAGCCCAAGAGCTTGGGCCACTCCCCCAGCCCTGCCACCTCTGCCGTGGCTAAGCTGCTGGGCCAGGTGCTGCTCTGACACCCGTGTCTGTGGTGTGTGTTGCAGACCAACATGTTCCGGGTCATCCCTCCAGAATGCATCCAAGTTGACTCAGACTACTTCAAATGTATCCTTTGATGGACACTTATGCCCTGCAGGACTCTGATCTGGCTCCTGTTTGTCCTTGACTCAGACCCAGTTGTCGTGGACCCCTATGAGGAGGCCCATGGCAAAGGTGGGAACTTTACCTAGGCCCCTGATAGGCAGACTAACTTTGCCCTGGCTTTGTGCCAGCCGCTCGCTTGGCTATGTGGAAATCAGCCCAGATGACCTAGACCCCTGGACACAAGCTGACCACATTGCCATTTTAATGATTCATTGGGACCACCTCCCATCCCCCCTCTTCCTCCTCCCTCTCCTCCCCTTCTTCCTTCCCTGCCTTCCCCTCCTCTTCTTCCTCCTTCCCCTCGCCCTCCTTCTACACTTCTCCTCCTCTTCCTCCCACCTCTGAGGAGGGAAAAGGCCTTACCATTAACACCTGTGCTTAAGACTCACTGCTCCCTAAGCCATGTCTCAGCTAGAGGGCAGAAGATGCTGGCCCTGTACCCTGGCAACAAAGCTACAGCACAACTCTCTTCAATTCTCCCTGCAGAGATACTGAGTCCTGTCTCTGTGACCCAGGAAATCTTGGAAAAGTTCCGAGACACATTCACAGCACACTGGATGGGTTATCTGGGGAGCTACCGTGTTCCAAGGTTAGGGCCTGGATCCCCAACAGCTGACTAGAGGGGCTGATTCCCTCATGTGCAACCCCAGGCACAGCACTGGGCAGGGAATGTCGTAGCCCCCAGGGATGCTCTTCAGTACAGGCCCTGTCCTCAGGCCACCTCAGGTTCCCCCAGGCCGGTGACCCCTGAGCTCAGACCCAACCACCCAGAGAGAGCACATGGCTGGCATGGGGTCAGGTGGTTCTGAGTCCCTGGCCCCTGTGCACATGCATTCTGTAATCCCTGCCCCTCAGTAGATGGGCCTAGAGCAGCGGAAGCAGTAGGTGAAGGGGAGCCAGGTGGAGCAGAGGTGAGCCTGAACAGGGCCGGGATGGAGCGCAGACAGCAGAGCTGATGGCGGCAGGGCACGGAGGAGGCCGAAGACCCTACCTCATCCCCTGTCATCCATATTGGGAGTAATATGGCACTTCAACGCCAGCCTCACTGCTGAGATCCATGCTTGTTCCTGGGCTGCACTCCGTTCTCGGAGGAAATCCATCTGAGGCCAGGGGCAACCCCAGGCACAAAAATAAGTTGGATAAAGAACAGGATAAAGGGTTATGTGCAGGCAACAGCAGACATTCCCTACTCAACGAACAGACACTGGGAGGGAGTGCAGATGCATGCACCCGGCCCAAGCACTTGGTCACACCCACCTTCTGCCTTTGCCCCATGCAGCCAAGCTGACTGGGAGCAGCTGCTGGACAGCTGCAAAGGCTTCTTCTTCTATGGGATGGAGAGCTTCATTTCCCACCTGATGGTGGAAAGACTGGTAGCTATGGATCTGCGAGGTGAGCTCCCTCCCCACGGCCAGCCTCAGCCAGGGCCTGTGAAAATAGGTGAAGTTACGGGGACAAGAGCAGGGCCACTGCCACCTGATCCAGAGACCAAGACCTAGGACGCTTCCGGAAGGCAGCGTCCCACCCCAGCCTCTCCTCTGGCCATCTCTAAACTGATCGTGCACTCCAGGGTGCACACACGGCCACCAACCCTCCTGGGCTCTGTGGCCCTTTGTCCTTCCTTGTATGCAGAGGTCCCTAGTTCAGATTTCCAGACCCTACAGGTAAGGTCAGGTGTGGGGTATTACTGCACAGGGCTGAGTGAGTGGCTTCTCACAGAACCCTTCCAGTCTGAATGTTGCTGTTCAGAGGCCTCCTTGTCTCTCTGTCTGCTGATACCAAGGATGGGGGACCTGTGGATGCCAGAAGTGCTGTACATAAACAGCCCAGGGACTGAGGGTTTCGGAAACCAGGGGGAAGGCACTCCATGTGAAGGGTGACCAGAGGCTCAGAGGTCAAGGGACACAGTACAGTGTTCTGAGTGCAGTGTGCCTGCAGGTACCTCACCATGCGAGTCATGTGGACGTGGCTCCAACGGGACCCAGTGCCACAGGATAGCAGGGCCAATATTCAAATACAAGGAGGCCATGTGGCAGTGTGCTGGTGTTTGTGGCCCATAGCCATCTCAGCCACATGGCCACAGACTCTAGTGTATCTGTGTCCCTTAAGAATGCCCCAAGGTGGCCTTGTCACCCCACAAGCAGCTGCTCCTGGTGGGCTGTTCAGGACCAGGCACTGTGCATGGTCAATGGGTGAATCTTTTCAGGATTCCAGAGATGCCCCTTCCTCCCTAGTGAGACCTAGGGCTCCTTACTAAGAACTACAGCAAGTGTCTGGATACTTTCCCCATACTGGGGTACCGTGGTCACCTTCTGACCAGGACTGCTTCTAGCCCCTGGTAGCCCTAAGCCTGTACCAGCCACACATGAGTGGGCTGAGCAGAGCCTCACAATCAAAAGAAGCACCCAACTAGGTAGACAAGTCCTCTTAGAAGGACTAGTTCTCAGTGATAATGTTACATGAAGTAGGAGACACTTAGGTTGAAGGCATGTGCAAAGGTGACAGACCTTTGTCCCCACAAGGCCATGTTTCTGCACAACTGGACATTCTGCCTGTAGGAACAATCCCTGAAGCCTACCTCAGTCAGATAGGCTTGGGGGACAGGAAGAGCCCTCACCTCTGAATTCATGTGGGGCCTGTAAACAGTTACACTAGGGCCATACTCTGGCACCTGTTTCAGTGAGCATACTCAGGCACTGAGTACTTGTGACTGAGCCCGAGTACTTGTGACTGTCCCACATCCCAGAAACCTCGAGGTTCCCAGCAAGCCTGGAGCACTTGTTCAGCCTTCAAAGCCCTCCAACAGTGCACACCATACCTTTGATCAGCCCCTTTCTGGAGCTAGTGCGTCATACCCCCCAGGCGTTGGCTGAGGGTCTCTTTCTTAGCATTAGTGTGGAATGCCAGAAGCTTCCAGGAGTGATGGAAGAGCAGAGCTGTCTGTACCAGTCAGGAGAATTAGAGGAGGCCCCAAAAAGGCTTGCCCCCATTTCCTGTGTATGGCCAGTGTGGGTCCCTGGAAAGAACCCATTTATGAAAGTCCAAGCTGATTGGTTAGCCTTCAGGCCCTCCTCCCCCATGAGCTCCAGTACACAGTCTGGGTAGCCATTAAGGGGACTCATTGCATCCTGCAGAATGCCAGATGGTGTTTCTGCTGGACTTGACAAGGTCTTCCCAGAGCCTGCGGCGGAAGATGGAATCCTCAGAAAACAAGAGGTGCCTGGTCTTCCTACTATGCATTAGGAGCTGGGGGGTGGGGGTGGGGTGTCTGTGAGCATGCCCTAGGACAGCTCACCACAGCACTTGCATGGACTACCACAGCCAGCGGCCAGCAGGTGGCTTCCACCTCGAAGCCTTGGCACTCACTTTAGGCTCTGTTCTGGGGCTGGGAGCTGCCACCAGATGGATTCAGCAGGACTCAGAAAGCCATTTCTTATTAAATGACATTAACGTTTGATATGAGATCCAGAACTATAAAATCCATAGTCCAAACGTGCATTCCAGCAGATGAAACAGTTTGGGTTGTGGGCAGAAAGGGGGTGAGGGAGCGTCATCAGCCCCTTGGCAACCGTCCATGGGTCCCCACAGCTTGTCACAGCAGTCCTTGGGGAAGCCTGTCGAGACTGCCATCCTTCTGAGCCTGGTGGGAGTCAGGAGCATTGTGGCCAACCAGTGGCCCACGCTGCTGCAGGACAACGCACTGCGAGCCACTATCCTGTGGGAAAGTGAGTGGACTCCCAGAGCCTTCCTGGGAATTTTTTTTTCTTTAAAAAATATTTAATTTATTATTTTTATGTGCATGAGTATTTTGCTTGTATGTATATAAGTGCACCACAGTGCCTACAAAGACCAGAAGAGGGTATCAGATCACCTGGAACTGGAATAACAAATGGTTGTCAGCTGCCATGTGGGTGCTGGGAACTGAGCCCTGATTCATTTCAAGAGCAGCCAGTGCTCTTAGCTGCTGAGCCAGCTCCCTCCCTGGATTTTTGCTAGCAGCCTAACGAGGGTGTCCACAGCCCACCTGAAGGGACTTTTCTTCCCTAGATCTGTTAGCAATTGGCAAGCCACTTGGGAAAACAGTTCGTCTCATTCAGAGGATAAGCAGTGACATAGTTAACCAAGGTAAGGATGTCCGGCCCATGCCTTTCTGCACAAGTCACCTGTGGGCACATTGCATCCCACGGCCGTCAGGGGCAGGGTGTCTCCACTTCTGTACAGAGAGAAAGCTGTTCTTATGCAGAAGACAACGCAGCCCGCTCCAGGTGAGCAGGAGCTTAACAAGAGCACGAAGGAGCATGGGGAGGTCTTGGTAGTGCCTGCGCTTCCCCTCTGCCCAGAGCAAAGACTCCGGGGAGCTGGCCACCTGAGCTATGCAGCCTATGAGCCTCAGGAGTAAAGCTTCAGGCAGGGCTACAGGATGCGGCCTGTTCTCCCAGATAAGGCAGACCCCACCTACTCATCCTTCAGAGCAAACAGAGCTTGGTGCCAAAATGTGCCAGCCACAGTGAAAGAATCTACAGATAAATTTCACATGTGGTACAAGGGTTAAAAGAATCAGATAAAACATTAGCTAACTGCAGTTACCAATACCCTAAAGGGAAAATGTACTGTGACTCAAAGATTTATCCCAGGATTTAAAATTGAGAAATCTGAAATATATTCAATACATTCAATAGGAAATTAACTTTTGAAAAAGCAGGTGCCTAGGATGTCATTGCCAACAAAAGGTAGTTGAATGTATGATCGAGTGAGTGAATGAATGGATTAGTGCCTGAGGGGTGAATGAGTAAATGAAGATATGAATGAGTGGGTGAGCGAATGAATGAATGAATGAATGAGGAGAGAATGAGTTAGTAAATGAGTAGTGAATGAATGAATTTGTGAATGGATGGATGAATAAGTGAGTAAATGAATGAGAGTGAGTTAACGAATATATCTGTGTGTAAACGAGTAAACAAGTGAGAGTGAGTGACTGAGTGCATGGCCAAGGAAGGGAAGAGGCAGATCAGAGGGATGGATGAGGTTGGTGGCTTGAGGCGCTTCTTCATAAGGAGCCAAAGCACCACCTGGCTCCTTCTGCCATGCAGAGTGGTGCACGGGACACTTTGTTATGAGTGGAGGAGGGCAAAGCATGCTGACCTGATGAGCGCAGCTGTCAGTGTCTGCCCTCCAGATCCTGTTGGCACAGGGGAACCTGAGTCTAGGGCAAGCAGCCTGTGTTTTGAAGGAAGGGATCAGTGATGTTTATACCTGTGGGTTGTGCTGCCCAGGGCAGGGGCACTGCTTGGCACAGAGGAGGCAATGAGGCCAGTCTCCAGGTCCAAGCTGTACCAGGGAATGAGGGGAGGGGCACAGGGACCTGGGATCTAGCCAGGCCCCATCCTGGCACTGTCACTGCCAACAATGTAGCCAGCCTTCTGTAGTTTCTAGCAGTGGTGAGAAGCAGGAGGTGGCACGGCATGTCCCCTGTAGCCAGGAGCACCATCGTGGCCCCTGATGCCCCCCTCCCTTCTTACTGGTACCCTGGGCCTTGGTGAGGCAGGATGTCCTGGGGTGGGACCTAAGCTGTTTCCAGAGAGCCCTCGGTTCACAGTTTGTGTCTTCATTCCACAGATGAGGCTCCACAGACCTCCAAGGAGGAGATGTTCACTGAGTTGCAAACCCAAAACCTTGAGTGCCATCCTACTGCTCTGGGCTTGGTTCTGTACGGACTGCCCCACCAGGTTATTGTGTGAGCTGAAATCACCCCGCAGAAGTCCCTCAAGTCTCTGTGTATCTTGCCGAGGGTCCCATCCTTTGTTCCACCCCTTTGAAGCCCCCTCCCCTTCAGGGCTCTCTCCCATTTTTGAGGGCTCTCCCTTGCCTGGACACAGCCTGGCCTCGGTCCTGCTGTCCATGGCACAAGTTCCCAAGAAGACAGCTGCTGTCTGGTGCACCTCCCATGTTCCTGCTCTGCTCTTATTAGTGCACAGATTCACTTCGGTTTTAGTAAACAAGAAAAACAAGTGAGTAGTATGTTTTCTGGAAGTCTAGGACAGGGGCTGGGCTTCTGGCCATGGCCACTAGTCTGTTCTGCCACCATGAAGTCTGGCAGGAGGATGCTGCCCTTATGTGAACTGAGCCCCACTACAGTCTCCCCAAAGCTCTGGAGATGTGGGTGAGCCTACTGTTCTCTGCTCTCAGGGTTCCAGGGGAGATATATCTTGTCTTTGGTCCTTCTGAAATTCCAAACATGCTTCACCTCACATGTCAGTCAGGGGTCATCTGTGAAGCTTGGAAGGGCCCTTTCTGCCACAGGCTACAGAACCAAGCCTTGGACCTTCCTCACCCATCCTGTGTGGGGTTGCCTCCGGGATTTGTGGTGGGGCCCGCTGTGTCCCAGGACAACTCATGTGGAAAACACACACAGGAAAACACACCACGTGTACACAGGTTGAGGTTCTAATGCAGAGAGTGATTTTATTCCAGCATGTCTGCTTAAATATCCATCATGACTCAATCCTCAGGGCCGAATGCTAAATCTTTTCATCACTACACTCCACCCCATGGGTGTGGCCAGGGAGGTACCATTGGCTTAGAATCCAACCCATCTTAACTAAGTTTTCCCACAGAAAGGAGGTGGCAAAAGATAGTCCAGGAGCTTGAAGTCTCTGTGTCCCACTAGCTGTCCTGTCTGCTTCCTCTGCTAAGGGGTCAAGGTGGGCCTGTCATTGAGCTTTTCCTTGCAGGTGACACAAGGCTGCAGAAAGCACAGGGTGGTTCCATGGATTAGTGGCCTGGGTAACTGTCTGGCAGTGGCTTTCTTGAGGCCAGTTTCATGTCCAAGGTGGTACAGGCACCTGAGGGTGAGAGACAGAGGTATATCCTCCCTGGTCTCTGTCTCTCTTCTTTAAAACCACCAGGATCTAGCCATAGGATCCACCCCATGCCCCTACTAAATCTCGGTCATCTCCCAAGCTTTGCCCCAAACACTGATCAGACTAGTATACCTCTTCATGCTCAACAACCACTGACTTCAGGTACACCAGCCCCTAGGGGACAACCAGACCATCTCGGTAGTGGGCTGCTTTTTTCTGGACAAGAATTGTGAAAGCGAGGGAAGCCAAGCCACCAGCAGCACATGACAACTGCTCCTTGTCCAGAGCTTCATGGGACCCTGAACTGTCTCCACAGTGTTGCTACCAGATGGGGAAAATGGTGCCTAAAGCAAGGACGGGGTCTGAAGGAGGCACTCCTGACTGCTGGGTGCATCCCCAGGGCCCCAGATCTGATCACTTGCTGTGCACCTGCCCTTCCGCACCTCTGCCTGTAGGCACTGAGGGATCAATGTCAAAAGTTCCTGGCTTGGGTCATGCGGTCAAAAAATAGCTTTAAAAAAAAAAAGCACAGATTAAAAAAAAAAAAAAAAAAAAAAAAAAAAAAAAAAAAAAAAAAAAAAAAAAAAAAAAAAAAAAAAAAAAAAAAAAAAAAAAAAAAAAAAAAAGCACAGATTAATACCACAATATAATACCACAATGAGACACCGTTGTGTACCTTATTAAAACAGCCAAAGACAGACACGGTGATGTGCAGACAAACTGTCACACAGCACTGCTGTGTATACAAGATGTGCCACTAAGCTGGAAAAGATGCTCAGAAAATAAAACCTGAAAACTCCCCTCGGCCCTGGGTGTAGACTTGGATACTTTTTTATTCCAGAGAAATGGAGCCTGTGTTCCCCCAGACACACACCTGAGTGTTTACAGCAACTTTGATCACAATGGCAAGACACTGGGAACAACCCAAATGTCCTTCAGTAGTGAAGATGGCGTTTAATGCGACACCATCCTGTCGCTCAGCTCCCCTTCGCCATGACAAAGTACATGAGGTAGTAAACTTAGAGGACAGGACGGTAGGCTGGTTCTGGCTCACAGCCTTGTTCAGAGCCTGTGGTGCGGCAGAGCACTGTGGTGAACAGCTGCCTACTTCGCCAGGAAGCAAAACCAGAGTGAGGGTTTTTTATTCTGTCCCACCAGAGTGAGATCCCACCCCCATTGGGCCCCACCTCCCCACAACACCACCTGGGGACCAAGCTTTGGGACACTGTGGATCTGACCATAGCACTCATTCTCTATAAAAACAGGCTGTTGATGGAACCACTTGGCTTGGCCTGAAAGGTCCCCACTGAGAGAAGGCAGTATCAAAAGTTCCCTGGCTTCATTCACACAATGGGGACAGGGCTGGGAAGAGCAGGAGGGAGCCTGGTGACAGCCCAGTCTTGCCTCCCGACTGGCAGCTGCAGTAGTTGCCTGTGCAGAGGGCGGTACTGCAGAGCCTCCCGGGAGGCAGGACCTCCAGGAAGAGCTCCCCAGCACCTGGAACCCGAATCACAGTCTTGGCTTTGTGGTGCACAATAGCTATGCAAAATGTCGCCACTGAGGAAGGAGGGGGAGGGGCCGCAATGTTCCTCAAACCGTGGCAGCCCCTTACTGAGGGGAGTGGAGCTTTGTTGTCCTATGATACAGAGTCAGTCTCCCACACACATTGTCATGCCCTGGAACCGCTTCTATGTACAGTCCTAAGCTTTGTTGCATTACCTAGTAAAATAAGTTTCATGTGGCCACAGCCTGAGAGTCTATGACAGTGAGCCTGATATGGTGGTCTGACATGGTGGTCTTCTGTGACAATGCAATAGCTCCACAGAGCTCCATTCAGTGTAGAACTTGTTCTGAGCTACTGACTTTGGGAATTGTCCTTTTCCTATCTTCTAACCTTGGTTGAGCCTGGATACCTGAGACTACTTAGAATGTAGACAAGAGAACAGAGCACCTTTCTGCGACTTCAGTGAATCTATACTTAATCTGACATAGAAATGCATTAAATGCGCATCCCTGATGGTGTTGAAAGAGCTGTGTATGACTCTTTTGCTTGTCTTTCTTTCCTTTTTGAGACATATATGCATAGTTACTTTTCTAAGCATTAAAAAAAAAAAAAAAAAAACAAAGCTAAATGATGGCCAGAGGATAAATTCGCTCTAACCAGAGCTGGAAATATGAGCTTTCTTCTACAAAGATGTTGGCACTCACCCAAACAACAAGAATAAAAGCTTCTGGGAATATTTCATCTGCAGCATCACATTCTTCACCTCAGGCCGTGTCTGCTCCTGTGAGAAATATTAAAGAGTGAGTGCTATTCCATGCATCAAAGGCTTTAAAATAACTTTCTGAATTATGTCCCGGCAACATAACAAATCACATTATCAATTAGCTTCTACGGCAGACGTGGCATTCTGTAATATATTCAAACATGAAAAAATAGCATAGGTGAAATTTATGTAACCCTAAAAACTATGAGGAGAAAAAAAAAGATTGCTTGGGATTTATTGGTCATAATGGGAGACAGGATGTAATTCCAGCAGTGAATGGCCCCCAAGGAAGGCGCCCAGCTCCAGCTCTGAAGGTTCGGAGGACACAGGCAATAGACGAGTCAGGTAGGCAAGGCACACAGGCAAAAGGGAGATGGCTGATGGCCACATGCACCCTGGACTTCCTTGATGTCAGGTGACCATGTGCACAGGTGGGTGAGGTGAGGATGGGCCACTTGCAGGTTGGTGTCGCTTCTGAGCACAGTGCAGAGAGGATCCCTGCTAGATGGTCTTCCCGTTGACCTTGAGCAGGTCACTCAGTAGCTCTACCTTCTCTGGGAAATGCCCAGTGGGAGCAGGGGCCGGCATCTATCTGTCCAGGGTGAAGAAGAGTAGGGGCCAAGGCGCTGACCCCACCCAGCTCTTTGACCTGGTGAAGGGTGCCCTCCTCACAGCATGAGCTACCAGGGATGCTCTGCAGGTGTCTACGTCAGGCCGACCGTCTCCACTCTTGATGGCTGGTCAGCTTCTTTAAAGCATCCTTCCATTTTCTTCATTTATGTGGTGAAATTTTCCATATTTTTAAAATGAGAATTTTTGTTAGCAATTTTTAGCAAAGGAAATTTGGAAAATACTCAAAAATGGAGATAAAGGGAAATCAACCCCCTCAGTTTATACTGAGCTATGCAAAGGCCACACAGACATGTCTCCCCCGGCATTATCTTACTTCCCTAGGGTCCTCACTTTAAGAGATGAGTAGAAAGCTGGTAGTTTTTTTAATCAAAATCCCCCTTAAAATCTCCCTTCCTTCAAACTGTCAGCCAAAGCTGATGAGGTCACAGAGCCCACCTCCGATGTTCACCGCAACCCTTATCTCCAAGAGACTGGAACCCAGTGCTGAGGGTCTTCTCTGCATGGAGCCGGGGCTGTTATGTGGGCCACAGTAGACAGGAACACGGGGGAGAGTGGCATCCATAGTTACAAGTGCTAAAACCCCAGGCACAAACACAGGAGGCACAGCACATATTCCTGCCGGCCCAGCCCGGAGCCAGGCTTTTGAAGGGCAGACCCCACTCCTCCTGGTGCCCACTCACGGGTCACACCCGCTTCCTATACGGGCATGGCCAAGGCTTCCACCCGAGGTCCATGTGCTGCTCTGTGCTTCCTCTCAATTTTTCATGAAGCCTTGCAGAACAATGATCCCGAGAGTTCACGAGGTCCTTCCACTCCATGGTGCCACTTGGGCCAGCGGTCCAAGCTTGACAGGCAACAGCTTTCTCCCTGCCCTCCTGTTGCCTGTCCAAATTCATGCCACCTCCCCTGCCATGGTGTTTCCTGCTTAGTTCTTGTTCCCTCAGAGTCATCCACTGCTACACACAAGACCCACCCGCTGGAACTTTCTGTGTTCCCTGAATCTGTCTCTGGAATTCCCAAGTGAAATTCCTAAGCCTCCCTGGTAGTAACATTGCCTGTTCACCTCGCCTCCCTAGGGAATCAGGTCCTCATCCCAGCAACCACCCCACCCTGCCTGCCCCATCTGGCCTCCTCCTGCCCAGCTCCTGCAAGCAGTGAAGTCATAGCTGTAGCTAAGGTAGCCTCAGGCTGGTTGAGATTAAGGAATTAGGCAGGTTAATAAAACTAAAATGTTCATAGACACTTGTATATAAATTTCTATTAAGTTGCCTTGTCCAGCATGGGTCGGTAATAGTTTAAATTCTGTATTAAATAATTAAAACCCTATTTTCAATTGCTGTGAACAATTGTTTTCCTTAATGATCTTCCTAGAGGAGCCAGTAATTTTATATCTTGTAAAAATGATTAAATGGCATCATTATCCCATATCTCTGAAATATAACTCAGCAACTCCAAGAAAGGCCATTTGTATTCAATTAATGCTCCCTTGCATTAAGACGCACAATATTACTTCATGCTGCACATAACCCCGCTGTCCTCTTTTTTTTATTATGACGATGATGAAGAGAGAAACAACCGGTTTAATTATCCCATTTCCAACAGAGAAATCAATTTCACTACATCTTCACCCTTTACAAAAGAGGCCACCTGGTCCCTGGGAAGGGCAGGGCAGATGGGTGCGCACAGGCAGCTGCTGTTAGCCTGGTACTGGGTGGGGGCCACAGACATAGGTAGTCGATCCCAGTGAGAGAGCAGACCCCCAGGCTGCGCACCTCCGTGACCCTTCTTTGTGGCCAAGACCAGCACTTTTGATAGCGTTGGCCTGGGGGCTCCTGGCCCTCTTCTACCTGTAAACATGGGATCCCCCAGCTTTCTGAGTAGGGCTCTGAGGGACCCCGGGGCCATGGCTTACAAAAGGGGGACAGCCCCATTCACTGAGGTGAATGCCAAACTCCAGGCCACTCTACAACACTGCTTCTCAGATTCTCTTCTAAGGTCCTGTGTGGTTTGCCGACACATGGAGCCCAGCTGCCTTGGCCAGGGTGATTCAAGGGACTTGCCCTACCTTGCTGTTCAATCATGCCAGCACTTTGGCTGGTGTAATCTAATTGTCTGACATTTTTATCACAATTCTCAGAGGCCAGAGCAATGACTAGATTAATACCGCAGTGCTGTCGGCTAATGGCTGAGATAGAGCCAATGGCCAAATGACAGGGAGTTCTTAAATGTCCTTGTTACAGATTTTAATCTTTGAGATAGTGTTGCCATGACAAAGAGGAAGCAGCCTCTCTCTGCCTGGTGTCCTGAATCCCAGCTCTTTGCCCTGAGCCAGGCCTGGCTAGTGGAGTGGAAGGACTGGTGATCTGAGCCACCAGGCAGAGACCATGGGTGACCTCGCCTGAGCCCTGTAGCCTGAGCCCATTAGGGTGCCTACAAGTCTGACCCAGCAGAAGGTTGTCTGGGGAAGGTGGAGTATGGGTCCATCTTAGATGGCATTTGTTTAGGATTTTTGCTGAGGAGTCCCATCTCTGAATGTCCTGCCCACTTTGGTGAGCTTGAACCCTAAACCTTGATTACTGGTAGCATGCAAAGAGGCAGCCCTGCCCCTGACACCTAGATATGCATCCTCCATCCAGGCTAGTGTCTCTGAGGAACTGGGTGTTCCCACTGGGCTGTAGGGACCCTCCAATCTAGCCTGTGTGGCAGGGCATCTTGGGGCCCCTGGGCTATATTTGGCCCTGCAGATTGCAGGAACCAATGGGACTCAGAAGATTCCTCAGCACCAAGCCTCTTCATGTGTGGTGAGTTGCATGGCCATTCTGTATGAAGACCCTGTATTTTCCAGTCTGTCTGATACCAGATATGACCAAAGTCAAAGTCTTCTCTTCCTTCCTATAGGCTGGAGTGGAATCAGATGGCTGGCGCTTGGCAGCTATCTCATGTGATGGGGTAGAAGCCACATGACGAGAATGACAGAGTGGCAGTGAGGAGCCCAGGTTCCTGGGGACCTTGGGAGCAGCTCCACTTGAGAGTGACAGCATTCCACTTTGTTGTGTCACTAACCAGAATCCAGGGCCAAGAGTGGCTCTCGCCTTGTTCTCCATGCTAATCTAGACCTGAAGACACTTCCAAGGTGGGATACGTACCTCAACAGGGCCACTTTTGTCTGGCTTCAGGTGAGAGTTCTGACCAGATGAGAACAGGGAGAAGTAGAAGGAGCCAGACTGGGATGTGGAGAAGGCCCTGTTTGGGGAGACACGGGTCTCTGCTCCTGCAGCTCTACAGTTCCCTCCATCCATGCATGGTAGAAAACCAGGAGAGAGGCTGAGGGCAAGAGCAGCCAGGAAGAAATGGCCTCAGTACCTAGTAGCCCATCTGGGACCCCAGAGCCCCCAGCCTAGGCCCCTCCTGAGGGGAAGCTGGGGCCCCTCCCCTCTGCTGTCCCCAGGCCTAGCTCTTGGCTTCTGTGTGAGTCAAGGAGTTCCCATTCCACAACCCCATGTCTGCATCCCCCAGAAGATGGCTTGGGAGTGGCAGAGGGGTGCTTCCAGCAGCGCGGGCTTTATTCACTGTGACACAGACTAGGGCCTGAGTAAGGGGCCTGTTTTCTTTTTTTTATTATTTTTATTATTTTTGTATGTGTATGAATGTACTGTCTGCATGTAGGTTTGCGCACCCGTGTCCTGCAATGCCGCGGAGGTCAGAAGAGGGTGTCGGATTCACTTGGAACTGGAGTTAAAGATGGTTCTCAGCCACCATGTGAGATGGAACCTGGGTCCTCTGCAAGAGCAGTCGGTGCTCTTAACCCCTTGGCTATCTCTCCAGCCCCGGGGCCTGTTTTCTATGGAGGTTTCCAGGGTGCAGGACCAGGCAGATGTCTCTAGACACTGAGCATTGCAAAATCTTTACCAAAGAGTTTAGAAATGAGGAACATGGGGGAAAACACAAATGAAGAACTTGGTGAGCTCCTTCTCTGCTGACTCCTTGTGGCTTTGCACTGGGAGGGAATGAAGAACTTGGTGAGCTCCTTCTCTGCTGACTCTTCGTGGGTTTGCACTGGGAGGCAGCAGGAAAAATACAAATGCCCGGAGAAGTTTGAACCAAGAAGCAACAGGCTAGTTGCTGACCTTCGAAGCCCAGCCTTTAGCTCCTTGAAAACTCCACAAATCTCCCCCAAACCAAATGCAGTTTGTTGGCAACCAAGCTCACTGCCTAAGCCAGAAGGCCACCCAGGGCTGAGAACCCAGCCCTACCCCCACCCTCAGCCAGTCCCGTATCTCCCATTGAGCACGAGGAAGAATCTTGCAGGCCCCACAGACGAAGTGAGGAGCTGTTCACCATAAGTAGTAGCAGGAACCCATTTTTTTTCTACCCAGGAGATCACCCAGAGGAGGGGACTTTGATGACGCTGTGGTGACAGCAAGCGATGATGCCTCACCTCACACTCCAGGTCAAGGTCCACAGCACTGCTCGCCACCGTCCACCCTTCTTCCCTCTTGGTGCAGACTCCTGCATTGTCCTCATCCCTGTCCCTGGATTCCTCTTGTAGGCATCTGTCCTGGGATAGACCCACACTATTGTTTGGCTTGGCTTGGCTTTGGTTTTGTCATCCCAGGGATCGAATCCCAGTCGTTGTGCACCTGGGAAGTGCTTTGTCACTGAGCTACATCTACAGCCCTTGATTTTTTTTTTTTTTTTTTTGGTATAGGATATTGCTATATCAGTTAAGCTGGCTCTGGAACTTTCAATCCTCCAGCTCCTATCTCTCCAGTGCTCAATTACAAGCATATGCCTACATGCTTGGCCCCAGACATCGTCATTTTTAATCATTATGGTTCTGCAATATGCCTTAAGGTCTGATTGCTCGTCCTTTTTTGCTCTTTTTAAAAAAACTTTAGCTATGGGGGACTTCAATTCTTCCATGTAAAATAGAACCAGTCTGTTGGGTTCCCAAAGAAACTGGGCTCTGTTTTGCAATTTCATTGACTGCAAAGATATCTTTAGATGCTAAGTCTTCATTCCCATAAATACTAGATAGTTCACTTTATTTATTTATTATTTAATTTCTGCTCTCATTGCTCTTCAATTTCAGTATTTCTCCATGAAGGTTGTAGACATTCTTGTTATTTTCTAGAGGTTTGATAGTTTTTGCAATTATTATAAGTAGTATTTTCTATTAGATCTCTTAGTGGCATTGCTGTTACCAAGAACTCCAGTTGATTTTTTTCCTCGCTGGCTCATTTACTCAGAAGCCTGATGGAGCATGGATATTAGTTCAACCAAACAGCTACCTAACATTGGCAAACAATGAAAGTCTATCTTCCTTTTGCTCCTCATTTAATTTTCTTGTCTCTTTGTAATGACCAAGATGCCCCGCAGAGCAGCAGCATCTCATTCTGCACCCTAAGCTCCTCTTACTAAAAGTTGTCATTTCTCTGGCTGGAGAGATGGCTCAAATGGTTAGATGGCTGCTTTTGCAGGAGACCCAATTTCAATCCCAGCACCTCAATGGTGGCTAAACACTTTCCATAACTCAGTTCCAGGGGATTCTGATGCCTTTCTTCTGACCTCGAGGGGAGCATTTGCACGACAAGGGTGCACTACATACTATAAGGCAAAACACTCATACACATAAAAAATTAGTGTAAACCCCTAGAAATTGTTAACAAAGGAGTGTGGTTTGAGACAGGGTCTCTTGATGCAGCCCAGGCTGGCTTTGAACTCACAATCATCCTGCCTTCACTTTCTGAGTGCCAGACATAGCTTACCTTGTTTTTTAAATTATTTTTAAAATAGATTCTAACTCAAAGAAGTTCCTTTCTAATTTTTAGAAGGATTTAAAACTTATCAATAGGCTTTTCCATCGTCAAATGCCTTTTGTGAAGTATTTTAAAGGATTTGTGTGTGTGGGGGTCCTCCTTTTAGTCCATTAATGTGGCAAATATATTGAAAGAATTTCTTGGGTTGGGAGATGGCCCATAGCGGTTAAGGAGAGCCACTGCTCTTGCGGAAGACCGGGTTTCGATCTCCAGCACCCACATGGCAACTGAGAACCGTCTTTAACTTCTGTTCCAGGGGAATCTGACACCCTCTTCTGACCTCCACAGCATGACACAGGTGCACAAACCTGCATGCAGACAGTACATTCATAACACATACAAAAAATAAATAAAATAAAAAGAATTCTTGCATTGAGTCATGTTGGAAGTCCTGTGATGTACTGATGGGGTCACAATGAGACCCTGGTTCCATCAGTATAATTTTATGGTTATCAAACCATCCCACGGCTTATTTTTCCGACTTTATAATGTTCTACTTTATCCTGCATGGAGCTGACTTACCTATCAGTTGCCTCAGATTTGAGCTTCTCCTCCCTCCTCTTCCCCCCTCTTCTATTCCCTTCTCTTCTCCCCCCATCCTCTTTTTTCCTTTTTTTTTTTTTTTTGCCTCTAACTAGCAAAATAATGGAAGTGTTCACATGGCCCTCAGCAGGGACGTGGTTAACTATAGTAGGATCAAAATGTGACCGTGGGCCATAACCTGCAGCTGACCCAGAGGCATAGGGCAGGCTGTCCTTTGTATGAAAGACAGCATGCCATAGGACTGCACAGGTGTCTGCTTGTACCACATGCGAAGCTCTGCAGTGTCCCTGGGACTCCTTGAGCCCTTCGAAGCAGAGACAATGGGAAGACTTGGAGGAAAACTTATCTTTTGGTCACAAAACTGGAATCAATTATAATTATCAAAGTTCCCTAAAACTAGTTCTCTTGCTTTATGATATACCAGCTTCCACGGGATATGACTGAACCACAAAATTAAATTAGAAAATATGGCCAGAAACATGCCGATAATTTCATGTTACCCCCACCTATGTTTTGAATCTGGGTTTAGCTCTTACACCAGAACATAGCTCCCTCATATAGGAGAGGGTCTAGTGATCCCCAAATTCTTTCAGTTCCTCAAGTGACTGACCTGATGTCACCTGCTACCTCCTACCTCCTCTCCATGGGATCTTTAGAATAGGTTTCTGGGCTGGTCCCAAGAGTCCCCAGCCCTGAATGAACTGTGACATGCTTAGTCACTGAAGAACCCATGGAGCTCAAGTCCACTGCAAATCCACCAATGAGAATGGCCCAGGGAAGCCTATTTGAGTGGTACCCTAGAAAATCTCATTAAAGCCTTACCCCCAGGGTCCCCCTTTGAGTCCCTACTTGAGGCTTCAGGCATGCTCCAGGACCTCCCATCAGCCCTCATAGGCACCCCTCTTCTTTGGGGACTCAGAGCACTACCTGTCAGTTACTTCTTGTGTTTTGTGCCATCTCTTCTGTATATTACCCAGCACCATCCTTGGGCTGACTTCCCTGCTGGTCATTGGTGACCTAAAGAGAGGCCGCCTGGGTGAATGGGCTAGAGTCCCATCAGAAGGAGCCCCAGGGCTTCCAGAGCAGACAAGAATGTTATGGTCCCAGAGGACCCTCAGGTACCAGGCCACCTTCTAGGAGAAAACTGTTTTAAGGCAGGCTTGGGCAAAACCACCATGGCCCCTCCTGAGCCTGTCAAGGCAACTCTGGAGTTTACAACTTTCCAGGGACCTCTAGACAGAGCAAAACACTACTGTCTCCAGCCAGGCCACAACCCAAGAGGATTGCTGGTTAGAAGGCCAGCATCTTGCCTGCTAAGAACAGCTGCAACACACACTTCCAATGCTGTTGCACATCCTGGCAGGCTACAAGGGGCCTCTGCTGCCTCTGGCTCAGCACTAGCCTGTCCTCTCCAAACTGGCGAAGCAGCTTTTGTGCTGTTGAAACTGAACACCCCCTGCTGGTGAGCTGTGCGTTTGTGTATTGCTGACCTTCCCCAAACCCGCTCTGCATCTCCTGTATTAGCCCTTCTCTTCTGCCGGGTTGATTACTAGCTTTAACGAAAACTGTATCTAGTCCTCTGTATGATTTGAGCATTAATTTTTTGTTAGACATTGGGAACGTTCCTCCCTGATTCCCAGCTGTGTTAGATCTCATTCTTGTGTTTACCTTACACACATCTATGGGCTTCACTGACACCTGCATGCTCTTTTTCTGCTTGCACAGCCCACAAGACAGAAGGCTGGGTTCTGATGCAGGAGTCTGTCTCTCTACGGTGAGATACAGGGGCCTACGGCGAGCTACTTAACCATGTGATGAAGCGAGGTGTCACAGGCCTGTCCTGAGGTCACTGTGCAGAGGGTGGAGGGCACACCTCAATGCCCACCAACATGAATGCAGCTGGAACCAGGTGCAGTGACAGGGTTGGGGCTTTGTCTTCTCCTGCCAAGGAGTTTCCATTATCCAGCAAGCTGACTGGTCTCCTGTGGACCTTTAGCATATATGCACTCTTAGGTCCCCACTGACTTCTTTGTGCGCACAGTGTCGGTGCAGGGGGCCAGCATATAGGGCATTACACAGGAGTGAAACTTGCCCTAGGTGCCTGGTTGCCTAGAAGAGATTCAGTTTCCCAGTTTAGAGAGCCAGAAGTGTGGGGACCCCAGGGTTTGGCTGCTCTGGGGGGGTGTCTTGCTGTTCTGTGTGTTTCAGGTGGGGAGGGTGAAGGGCTGGGCACATTGCCCTCTTGGCTTTTCACTGACACCTGGAGGCTACAGCTGGAATGGACCCCGAGTTCACTAGCACGGAAAGCCATGCAACTGTGGCTGTGGTGTGGTCCCCTGAAAGTGATGGAGATAATGACAAGCTCAAAGCAGTTGAGGACTGAGGACAGGCCCGGCCAGAGAAGTAGCATGACCACAGATGGGACCAGCCACCAAAGGGTATGGAAGGACACCCCATATCTTCTGCCTCCCAATGTCCGGGACCCATAGAAAAGCTTCAGGCACCTGCTGGTCAAATCAACAGCCCTAATGTGTATATGAGTGTTTAATTTAGATCCACAGGACATTGGCTAGGGGAGCCCCTTCCAAAGCATCAGCCCCCATGGTTATAAGTGATGCTGGCTGCCAGCTCTTAGCCTCAGGCTTCTCCCAGAGAAGCACAATGTGGGGCTCCTAGGCTGAACTCCCAATGTAGGGCTCTAAGGGTAAAGTCCCAGCATGGGGCTCCCACGAGTTCTCAAGAGTACAGCCACCTAGTGAAACTCAATACACACCCCAAATCTTACAACACACCTCACCCAGGCACTGTGAGTATTCACCAAAATGTTCCATAGAGGACAATCTCTGTAAAGTCTTTTGCTAAAGACACTACTGTTAGGGAGAGATACAGATGTCAGAGAAGGGCTTCAATAGGCTTTGCGCTTCCCTGTGATTCAACAAATTGAGAAAAATAAGAATCGTTACAGCCAAGAGCACAGTTAACTCTGCAGGTTGAAACCATAGCTCTGTGGCCTGGTTGTTTCATGAGTGGTGGATGGATATGCCAGACACTTATTGGCCTTGACCTATAGAGGCTAGGGTTGGAGGTGCAGAGGGCACCCCCAGGTTAACCTAGTTCTATGCCCAGCTGAGCACTGCACCCTCCTCCTCTTCAAAGACACCAGTGCTGAGGGCCAGCCTGGAGCAGGCCTGACTTCATAACTCAGCCTTCCTCCTTTTGCTCTGGGAATCTTCCTGGGTTCTTCATTTCATGGATGTATGTCCTTCCAGACCATGAACACACGAGCACATGGACATGTGCACCCATGTGCATCGAGAAACTCATGGTTATAGTAATTGGGTCTGTCTGAACTTAACCTCACTCAGATCAGTCTTTGAGCTTAAACAAATGCAGTGCTTCCAGGAACACTCAGATAGGCTCTGATCTGTCACAGAGAATGAACCACTTGTCACAAACTCACTTCCGGAGACATGGGCCCCTATTGGTTTTTATTACTAGGAGTGACACGTGCTCCTTAGAATAAAACCCCATGCTGACCTGAGCAGCAAAGGAAACATAGGGCTGCCTGCTCACCAGCCCCTGCAGGTACCTGCCTTCAGTGCAGGGTCCCCTTAGGGGGTGCCAGGACTTTTTTGAGTAAATGCTGCTTATTTCACAATGAAACATCTGAGTCTATTGAAGGAAATGTTGAAGATACTTTAGAAGTGGCTCCTCAGATATATGAGCCTAGACATTCCTGTTTGGTGTGTTGGTGGGAATCTTCAACTTCACACAGACCCTTTCTATGAGGGTGGTCATTCAATATAAATAAGTCTGTCCCCTTGGGAGAAAGTGTGATATTTTCCTTGAGAATAAGGTGTGATCACCTCTGGTGATCAGAGGACAGAGAATTCACTGTTTTTACTGGTTGTTTCTAGTCCTCCACATCAGACCCTTCAAGGAAGGACAGGGCAGGGCAGTTACAGTTCAGACTACAGTGTTTGCATTCGCTTCCTCTGCTTTCTTGTCATTTTTCACCCTTAATATTGGAGTGCTTCATTTGTCTTCAGAACAGATGGCACCTCCCCCTGTCAGTGCCCTCGGTAACAGAACAGCTGCAATTCTGAGAAGGTCCGCAGTGGTCAGCCTCCAACTCAGTCATTTGCATAAGATCCACGTCCCACTTCAGGAAGCACCTAGCAAGGTCCCCATCCCCCAATCCAGTCAAACAGGGTGGGGCCAGTGGACAAAAGAGCTACATACAAGCTGGAGAACTCAGACCGCATAGCTCAGACATGGACAGCTGAGGCTTCTGGGAGCCCTGAGCCTGGCCTTTGTGTAGGAATGCCTAGGAAAGGATCTCCAAGACACTTAGAGGTAGCTGGGGTCAGAAGGCACCGGGCACAGCACCATCAGGAAGACACCCCCGCCAGCACTCAGAGGGCCCTGTGCCCAGCCTGAAGTGTGACCAAAAGCTCCTCTAGAAGCCACCTGCCCTCGCCATTTTCTCCCCGCCAGTGCTGGTCCAATCCCATCCCTGGATCTCAACAGTGATGACCAGAGCAGGAGCTTTAACACAAATCTTTTACCAGGGTCGGCACTCAATTAGCTCATGTGGCACGTGGTCAGACACCCCGGAGGCCCCGAGAGAGAGCTCATTACACACGATTGCACATCTGTGCCTGAGCGGCCCTGGGGAATTAGCTCTACACCATGATTTACAGCCTTTTCTCTTTGTCCTTCCCTGAAGGAGACAAGATTCTTGGGCACCCAGGGAAGAGCTCTTCTCAGGTGGCATGTGCCTCTCTCCCAGACCTTGGCCTTCTTCCACCTCCTGGTCTCTACAGTCCCACAGCAGGCTTGCTTGCTCCCAGGGTACAACCTCCTGTGACTTAAGCGATTCTGCTGCTGCCTGCCCCCCTACTCCATTTCCAATATGCACTTCACTCCTGAGGGGCTAGAGCCCTGCTGACAGTAGCTGTGGAGGAGGTGAGCTCACAGGCCTCCCAGTGATAGCCAGGTACCTTTAACAAATCATAACAGTAGAAGAGGATGACTATCAAAAGCCATAAGAGAGTGGGCTGGTCTAGGAGATGAGGTCAGGGCTCAGGTTTGTTTAAAACAGACCGTCATCAAACACCACAGCCATAAGCATCCAGCTGTCACTGTGGCGAGATCATTAGCTGTCAGCTCATCAAGGGCCTTGAATCTTGGCACTTGGTGGGTCAGCACTGGATTGGGACCAGACAAGCAACTGAAGGGGACACCGGGAAAGTGGAGAGCTGCTGCCTCCTGGGCCTGTGTGATGTCAAATGCAGAGTGAGAGTTCATGGGTGCAGGGCAACTGCAGGAAGTAAGGGGCATTTGCTCCCCACTAGGGAGCATGGGAGGGCTGGGGAAGCATTTTTGGTAGCAGATTTAGGGAAGTTATTAGAAATGAGGGATCTTGAAAGGAGAAGAGGAAAGAGGGGTCTGAGAGGAAGGATGATCATGTGTGTCTGCTGTTCAAAGCAGAGTGAATTCAAGTGGGTAGCAAAGCTGAGGTCCAATAGCTGAAACCTGGGACTCAAGAGATAAGACAGCTTGAGTGTGCACCAGGCCCAAAGCCTAAAAATTGCAAGCCCAGGAGGGGTGGACACACCAAAGATTTTCATCCTTCCAGACAGGTGGATGGGAACAATGGTGTATCCATCAGGAAGAAGTGGGACCTTTGACAGTACCACGTAGCAGCCACAAGGGTTCCAGTGCTGTGCACGTCAGTGTGGGAAGAGGTATCCACACAGTGAAGATGCCGTACGCCCCCAGCTTTGTTCTCGGAGACCACAGGAATGAATGTCTCTTATCGGGGTTGAGATGAGCAAAAAGAAGCCTCTTGATACATCTGTGTCAGACCTCAGACTTCTGAAGCCGCCCTGCATCTTTACAGAGGCTCTGGCCACAAGTTAGGGCCTGAGAGTATCAGCAGTAGACACCTAAACTAAGGTATTCTAATCTCTTTCCGCACAGACTGGGCCACATGTCCTGGACGGGTATATGGAGGCCTGCGGGGACAGTGTACTGGAGAGAGGTGCCACTTCTCCTCATGGAGACCCTCCCACTGATTACCTGACCAGCTGCCTCTCACTCTGTCAGTCCAGGGCTAACACCCCAGGCACCCTAGTGTGGTAGTCTTGAAGTTACTCTGGCCCCCTCCCCATCTAGTACCTGGCAGGGCAGAGCCAGCTCCCTAGCACAATCAGCTGACCCTCCTAAGAGTGAGCAAGCAAGAATCTCTGAATTCATCCTCTGGGAAGCAGGGAAGACATAGACTGTCTTACAAAAAAAAATGTCTTGCAACCCACACAGGCTCCCAGAGGCTCTTCATCCCCATGGGGTGTGAGGATAGTTTCGTCACAGGACTCCAGTTAAAACATGGAGAGAAGCAGCTCCCAGACTAAAGTCCCCTCCTCATCCCTCCTATTGTAGAGATTATCCCTGACGGCTTAGGCTGACCTTGATGCTCAGAGAGGTATAGGGAGACAGGCCTGTGTTGGAGCCCAGCACCCCTCGAAGTTCACATGGGTGGAAGAATGTGCACCCTGGCAGCATTGGTCTCTGCAGAAGGTGGAGTTAGTTCAGCAGAAATGGGCTTGGATGGCAAAAACTCCTTCAGGCAAGAATTTCTCTGAAGCAGCTGCATATATCAAAATATAAATGATTTGTAAAGAAAAATACTGGAATGAGGGGGTGCAGGATGGCGTCCACAGGGCAGAAGATGCCTGGCCAGGTACAAGAAAGCCAGAGAGTCTATCCGAAGGACAGGGGATCCCAGACTGGTCCATAGCAGAACTCAGGAGGCTGTCTCTTCCCCGAAACCTGGGTCCCTCCAGTCCTGCCTGCTTCCAAGGTTGCATCCTGCTAGGAAGCAGTGCAAAGACTTGGCTTCCTGATCCAGCTGTACCAGGGCCCCTGGCTGGAGAAAGCCACCTCCCTTTCCCTCGTCCTCTCCCTCATTTCTTTTTTGACTGTTGGCAAGCAGGCAGGTCTCAATAAGCCTCCACATCCTGGACTGAGAGGTGGGGCTTTGACATCATACCCTCCAGGGTAGGCCTTAGGAAGTGGGGAGTCTGACTAACTCCCCCGTGTGGGATCCTCCTGGCCACTTACCCTGGCTCTTGCGATCCTTTGGATCTGGCTGCAGTGGCAAGGTTTTTGCTCATTGACAGCATTTATTTAGTCCCAGATCCCTCAGGACACAGTCACTGCACCCACCACATGTATACTAAGTCGCTGCACCCACAGGGGTCTGGCTTAGGCAGCATAGGCACCAGACTGGTCCACATGGGCCTCTACCAGAGAGGGAGACCAGGCAGATGCACAGCAATTAAGAACGTCCTAGAGCTAAAAGGAGCCAGCCTGGGGGGTACCCCCTCCCTCAGGCCATGGAGGCCATTTCTCTGTACTCCTGAACCCAGCTGGCACCACCCTTAGTCCTCGGCTGCAGCCAGCAGGATCCATCACTAGAGGGCACTGGAGGGGGGCACCCGGTGGGCCTCCACAGAGGTCCCCTGCAGTCATAGGCAGCACCGTACTTGGTCAGGACTTCAGCTCTGGGGATCCTGGGCGCCAGGGTCTCTGTGTCTCATCTTTTTCCTTTCAATCTCAGAGTGATGGGTGCTGTCAGGAGCTTTGACCGCGTTATCTTTCCCAGCGACTTTTTTGTTCTTTGGGCCCCCTGACTGGTGACTGCACCCCACCCCAGGAAAAAACCCTGCTTGCCAAGTCACTCAGGATAGCTTGAAAAGTGCTCTTACCCGAGTAGACAAAGCTAAGGAAGGGTTGGGGTCTTGGGACAGAGTGTGTGGGGCCTGACCAGGGGTAGCAGCCGCTTCTGCCCTATCAAACCGCTTTACAAATGGTCTCTTGAAGGCTCCTCTGGCTCCGTTGCGCTGTACAGTGAGTGTCCAGGTCCTGGTCTGGTTTGCAAGTCACGATGAGAAACCGTCCTCTCTCACCAGCATTCTGGCAAGGCTGCTTCTGTGGGACACCCCGCCCGCCCCAGGTGGATCACAGGTCCTCCACACCGCCACTCATTACTCGCCCAGCCCGTGGGTAAGAAAGACAGGGTCAACGAGTCAAATTAGCTACCTTCACTGCCCTCGGCAGAACAAGGTCACCAGGCACACAGCAGGTACAAAACACATGTGCATACTAAGTAAAGTGTTGAATGGCAAACGCTCCAAGCGGAGCTAAGTTTGCGGAAGTGCCCGCAGTCTTCTTGGTTGGACATTTTCTTCAAGACCAGGAGGTGGCGAACTAGGAGGAAGCCCTCGAGGATCGCTGCTCGGCAGGCGGACCAGAGGCTCTCGCACACTTCTGATGCCCGGGGAGTTTTCTTTGGCCCAACCGAGGGAGCCCTGGGGCTTAGGAGGAGATCCTGCGGGTAGAACTCTCCGCAGGGCCCGCCGTTCGCAGGCTAGAAAGAGGCACTTTAACTCTAGCCTGGCCCGCTGCGCTAGGGGAAGGGCGAGGGGGGGGGGGGAGAAGACTCGGCGCTGAGTCTTCCCTAGGGTGGGAATGGTCCCAAGTTCGCTAGCCAGCACACACCTCAGGGGTCGCAGTTCTCCCCAGTCCCCAGCCTACACTCCCGCCTCGCCGGCACCCCGAGTCTCTGATCCCTCAACAGCTCAAGGTGCACCCAGAGAGAACCCGGATTCCACTCCGGACTCTGCAGTAAGACGCAGTCTGAGGGAGCCGGTCGGTGCACACACTTCCAGGGCCGCTGGGGCAGAGCTGCTTCGGGAATCTCTTGATTCTTGGGATTTAAAGAAACCCCGGCGGGCTGTGAGGACGCTGTGGCGTTCTGCCTCCTCCCAGCCCCAGAGGCGGGGATCCAGCCCGATGCGGTCTCCCGGCGCGCCTCTCCGAACCTGAATTCGGACTACCCACGTCCTTCAGAGCCAGTTCTGCGCAGCGCCGTCTGGTGTCCTCCGTGGAACAGAACTGGGGTCAGGAGGAGGGGTCAGCACCTCCCACTCGGCCCGCCCAACCTTCTCCAGCCCCGCCCCCAAGCAAGCTGCTCTGGATCGAGTTTCTTTAAGTAGGCACTCTCGGCCTACCGCGGGGGCTTCCGAGGGCCCAGGAGGGCCCACGCTTTACCAGGGATGGTCCCCCGATGGCCAGACCTTCGGTGCACACGTGACCGTGTTTTCTCCGAGGAAGTGGAACAAGGGCTGGTCAAAGGGCGGCTCTCTGGGCCTAACTGAGGTCCCGAGTGCAGGGGAACTAAGCCTACGTAGCTCAGGCTGGTTGCTGGCCCCGTGGATTCCGAGAGTGTAACCCCAGCCCTGGAAGACAGTGCGCGGGAAACCTCTAGGCATTGTGGCCACAGCAGAGGGGATTGAGGAGTCCATGAACCAGGTCTGTCGGATGCTATGCAAGAGTCAGGGGCGACCATAGAACTCATGCCCAGTTCCTGTCTCAGTGACTTTCCAACCTTTAACCGGATGGAGACCGTGGCGCCAGGTCACTGACGCTAACTGCAAAAAACGAAAATAGACCCTTAAGAGGGACAGTTGGAACAAACTCTAGGCCCCTACAATGACCCACTAGGGCCACTTTCTTCCGTGACATAAAAACCTCGAAGAGCAGGACAAAAGGGGGAAAATCGTTATTAACGAACTGCCCCCACAGAGGCCCACCAGGTTTTCGCACAGATCTCCAAGACTGAAACAGCCAAGCCCTCCCTTAGCACGGGTTGGATCACTGCTGGTAGGCAGCGGAGAACAGTCACTACACTAGAGCACCGGAGCCAGCGCCCGGCCTTTTCAGAACCTGCCTTGCGCTTTGCGCGGCTCCATCCCGATGCTATCTCGGTGAGCCACTCAGCAATTCTGAGTGAGAGGCACTCTGTACCCAGAAAAGGAATCAGGGCCAAGTGGGCCCCCAGACTGGTCTGAAGCTTGCGTCCTTCCCACTAGACTAATTTTTTTTTTTTTTTTGTCTTTTCGAGACAGGGTCTCCCTGTAGCCCCAGCTGTCCTGGAACTCACTCTGTAGACCAGACTGGCCTTGAACTCACAAAGATCCACCTGCCTCTGCCTCCCAAGTGCTAGGATTAAAGGTGTGCGCCACCGCGCCTGGCTTTAGACTAATCTTAAGGTCCTGAACCTACGGTTACTTTGCATCCCGAGCTTTGAATTTCGAGGCCGCTGCATTCTGGTCGGCGCCACCAGAGAACCGCCGGTGGTAACCTCCCAGGTAAACGCCTAGCAGATTCCCACACCCCGCAGGCCCGACCCAGCGGTGGGGAGCTCAGAACCTCCCCGAGGGCCAGCGTGCGCCTTTCCGAGCTAGCACGTGCAGCCCCGGGGCCTCCACTCTCTCCCCGGCATCTCCCGGGCTGTCTGTGGACGGACTTGGGCTGATTTGAGCGGGCCAGTCTAACTATAGGGGCAGTGGACGCCGAGTCTCTGCTTCCCCTGTCCGTTTGCAGTAGTGACCACAAGGAACGTGTTCTCCAAGCGTTCACAGCAGCCCGCACCAACACCGCCCGGGAAGGATGAAAAGCCACAGTGCCCGCCATGGGCCGCGGTCCCGACGCCCCTTGACCCCGGGCGTCCAGCCGTTCTGCGGTCCCAGGATTTTCCCTAAGCTGGACGCGCGGAACTTGCGGAGTGGATCCTCAAATCTACATTCATTCGATCGATAAAATATGTTCTCGTATTTTTTCCTGATTTCCCATTAAAACCTTTGCCTAACTAAACTCCCATCCAACGGGATTTATTTCTTCCCTGGGGAGATAAATCAGGGGGCAAATTTACAGCCCCGGAGGCACCTGCCGCGCTAATGGGCCCTTCATGGAGTGCACGGCCGGCGGGGGCGCGCGCAGACGGGCGGGGCGCTGGCCAATGGCCGGACGGCCAGTGCCTGCAGCCAATCAGCGCGCGCGCCGCGCCCAGGCCCCGCGTTTATCAGCGCGTCCGTCCCGCGCGGCGCCGCTCCGACCGGCCCCGGAGCCTCCGCCGCCGGCGCCGCTTCCCCTCGTAGCGCTTCCGTCTCTCTGACCCCGGGCCGTGCTGCGCGGGAGCTGTCCGCCCGCCCTCCCGCGGGGGCCGTCGGCGTCCGTCCCCACGCGCCCTGCGAGTCTCGCTGCAGCCAGCCGGCGCCCGTCGGCGCCGCGAGCAAACTTCCCGGGCGGGCGGGTGCGAGCGGCGGCAGCGGGGCCCGGATGGGCGCCCGGGTCGGTGGCGGCGGCGCCCATGGACGCTAACCGCCCGGGCGCGTTTGTGCTGAGCAGCGCGCCACTGGCTGCGCTGCACAACATGGCCGAGATGAAGACGTCGCTCTTCCCTTACGCGTTGCAGGGCCCGGCCGGCTTCAAGGCGCCCGCACTCGGCGGCCTGGGCGCGCAGTTGCCTCTAGGCACTCCGCACGGCATCAGCGACATCCTGGGCCGGCCGGTGGGCGCGGCGGGCGGCGGCCTCCTGGGAGGCCTGCCCCGCCTCAACGGGCTGGCCTCGTCGGCCGGAGTCTACTTCGGGCCCGCGGCCGCCGTGGCGCGGGGCTACCCCAAGCCGCTGGCCGAACTGCCCGGGCGCCCGCCCATCTTCTGGCCCGGGGTGGTGCCGGGCTCTCCGTGGAGGGACCCACGTCTGGCCGGCCCGGGTAAGTGGCCCGCGCGCGCTGCGGTGCGGAGCGGGGCTGGGCACGGGCTGCGGACGGTGCTCACCCACTGGCTCTTATTCGCAGCCCAAGCCGGCGGGGTCCTGGACAAGGACGGCAAGAAGAAGCACTCGCGGCCGACCTTCTCTGGCCAGCAGATCTTCGCGCTGGAGAAGACCTTCGAGCAGACCAAGTACCTGGCAGGGCCGGAGCGCGCGCGACTCGCCTACTCTCTGGGCATGACCGAGAGCCAGGTGAAGGTGAGCTCAAGCCGGCCGGGCCGCGGCAGCCCTGAGCGGGCCCTGGAGCCCGCGTCCTGCGAAGGGGCGAGCGGCGGTCGGGCCGAGACTGGGCCGCGGACAGCACTGGTGCTGGCGCCCTGGAGTGCTGGTCGGGTGCACAAGCCTCGGTGCTCCCTTGATGGTCCCTCTCCAACCCCCCAGGTGTGGTTCCAGAATCGCCGGACCAAGTGGCGCAAGAGGCACGCGGCGGAGATGGCGTCAGCCAAAAAGAAACAAGACTCAGACGCCGAGAAGCTGAAGGTGGGCGGCTCGGACGCGGAGGACGACGATGAATACAACCGGCCCCTGGACCCCAACTCGGACGACGAGAAGATCACGCGGCTTCTCAAAAAGCACAAACCGTCGAACTTGGCGTTAGTTAGCCCGTGTGGTGGCAGCGCGGGAGACGCCTTGTGAAATGCGGCCGGGCCCGAGAACCAGGGAATGGGGCGCGCGGCCTCCCCCGACGTCAGCCGCCCGGCCGCAGTGTGTATATATATTTTTACAGAATAAGTTATAAAGCGGACGCTGGCACGGTCTCGGCGTGAGGCGTGGAGTGCGGGGTTCGGGCAGTTCACTTTGTATAATCAATAAATTATTTAACACGTCCCCGTCGGAGCCGTGGCTCCCAAGGCTTGCACATCGTGTTTCTTCTGTCTGGAGCCGGTGCCAACGGGCGGGCTGGCGGCAAGACTGTCCCGTCCCAACCTCAACCAGCCTGTTCTCCCTGTGGGCGCCAGTGTCGGCGCAGGGGATCGCGACAGTGCGCGATGGCGACCGGGGGCCCCCCCGTGTGCATGTTCGGGTCGGAGGCTGCTGGCCCCAGAGCGGTTGGTGGTGCCTGCCTGCAGGAGCTCGGAGATGGTGAGGCTGAGCATCTGGAGTCCAGGCACAAGGAAGGCAGCTTCCACCGCCCTACTAAGAAGACCGCAGCGCGGTACTAGGACCCAGACCTAACGGAGTTCGGCAGGTGTGACCCCACAGCAGGTATGACTTCGTTTCCTGTGGCTGGAGACAAACATCTCCTGCACCCAGGACCAGCAGTGCCACAGGGGCACCTATGGAGCAAGTAGGAAAACACACTTGGGTGGCCGGGGAAGGCCTGTGAGACAAACGCCTGTTATGGGGAGCCTGCACTCATGTGGGGCCCCGAATGCCCCCATGCCTCAGAGCGCTGGCTCTGCTTTAAGCCAAGCCCCGTGGTACCTTGGAGTGAACTGTGTTCTGCCACAGGTATTTTGAAATAATTTCCTTTAAATTTTGTTTTATCAGAATTCCAATTTTGGATGTAACTACTTACCAACCTCCCAGCAGGTAATCTGCTGAGGGTCTCTCTGTGTGCTGGCTCTAGGCTATAGTTTATAGACTTTTACCTGCGAGAAAGGACTGTAGTGAACTATGTCTGCAGAGATCTGGTGTGAATCCTAAGAAGGAACAGCTTATAGCGTCCACCCTGTGTCAGCAACCCTGACACTGAGGGCTGGGACACCTTCTCAGAGGGTGGGCAGGAGGTGGCCCCCAGCCAGGGTCCCTGGATCTGCCTCCCTACTTTCAATCTTGGCCTGAGGTGGGCTCCTCATGGCCAGTGGCTCAGGCCCTGGGCAGTGCCGGGTGCCCTCTTCACCCCAGGCTATTTCAGGGGTGCAATTCCCATAGCAAAACCCATCCTCAGCTGCAGACTATCTGCCCTGTACTCCACCACTGCACTTTAATGCATGAAAATGTGGAATTTTTAAACATCATGAATTAATTTTGTTATAAGAGTTCTCTTGTAGGGAATTTAAAAATGTTTACGAGAATCATGAAAAGCTTGAGTTTTGTCTTGCTTCTGCCCTGGAGCTGCACCACCAGTCAAATTCTTCTTTTGAGCCACTGTCTGATTTTCTTTAAAAGGGAGCAAAGATTTTTTACAAGCAAGACAGTGTGTTATTTTTGAACAAATCATTACCTCAGTCAGAATTCAGAGGAATTTTGTTGAAGGTTTTGTGAGAAGCAAAGCATTTGTTTAATTCCATTTAAGATAATAAAGGAACAGTCTTTTTCGACTACAGTAAAAAGTCCAAAAGATGATTTTTCTGATGGCTTGGTGACTGGTGACTGCACTCCCTAAAATTCCCGGATTCCAACTGAGCTCTAGCAAACAGGGCACAAAGAGGCCACTGTAGGCACTTACCATTTCAAAGACAAGAGAGAGAGAGAGAGAAGCAAGGAAACAAACAAAGGGACAGAAACTGTTTTCACCATGATCAATTTTATTGCTTAGGAACCCAGCAGTCACTTCCAAAGGCCTTCGGAGGAAGGACCCACAGCTGGAACCCACAGACAACGGCTGCAGACGTGGCACAATGGCAAGTAGCGACCACAGCCACAGCACTCACAGACCCGACCCCTGGCATCAAGGACGCAGGTCGGCCTTCAGGGAAACCAACATGAACTCATGCCTCCGCCCTCTCCAGGAACTGTAGTGTTCAGAAGTAAATCAATAAAAGCACGCTGTGTTTCCTCAGCAGGCTCCGCAGGCACCTTCCCTGGTACTCAGTGCTGGGTGCGAGTAAGGGCAACAGGCTGCACCCGCATCGCCCTGGTCGCTTCTCTGCCACATTTACAGACAGCCCATGCTAGAAGCGATCTGTGGGAAGTGGACAAGGCTACTTCTATTTCTCCCACGAGATTATGGTTTTAATGTAGGATACTTGGCACCATAAAACGGTAACAAAAGACAGACAAAACAGTTTACAAAATTCTTAAAAGGTACACCCAGGCTAGCTATAAACTTCACATTCAGTTCTTAATATTACACAGAAAAAGGCAGAGGAGTGACAAGCTGTTAGGACAGGTGTGCCACAAGGGCCCCTTGCCCTGGGCACTGCTAGGTCTCTCAAGAACCTGTGCTGACGGATGGATGCTCCACTCAACTAGACTGTGGTTCTGCCTGCTTAGGACACTCCTGCATTCATACTGGAAAGTATATTCAGCGTAAGTTTTGGTAAGATTTATAAATTATTTTTAAAAAGTATATATTTATATGTATTTATATATATAAAAATGGAAAGCAGCTGCAGTGTGATTCAGACGCCATGGAACATGGCAATAGAGTCAGACCTCGGGGCCTCAGTGTGAGTGCATCTGGGCTAATGCCTGGCACACTCCTCCTGGCAGAGAGGGACGCTGGACACCTAGGGCTCTAATCAGAGAAATTCCTCCACAGACAATCGTTAAAAATGGAAAACTGTGAAGTCTAAAATACAGGCTCTCTGCTGTCTATTAGAGTTTTGGCAATAGGACTGTGACTTAATTAAAAAACCCAATACGTCTACTTAATGTCACACAAACAGACACGACAGTGAGGTATGTGAGGCTTTCCGGAGGTCGGAGGCTGAAGCAGAGTGTGGGGCCAGCCATCTAGCAGGTGATGCTTGGGCGGGTTCCGATGCAGCTGTCAGGAGGATGAGTTTGATACACTGCTACAGGGAGGTCTCCCGAGGGTCCTCTCATGGCGCCGGCACCTCTTCCCTGCAATGGAATTAGTCATTTGTTAAAGGAGCAAACACACCAGGAAAGCTGCAGAAGGAACAAGGAGGAGCCATATTTACCACCACGTCACTGCACGACACAACACTTGTGCACATGGGCGTGAGGTTTACCTGCCCCGGGTGCGATTCGGAAGGCCAGGAACACGGGCTGCAGTGGGAGAAAAGAGGGGGTCAGCGTGCAGAAGCTGCTACCTCCCCCAGACCCCATGGAGATGATGTCCAGGCTTGTGCACACAGCCTGGGCTAACCTGGGCGTAGAGTTAGGCCATGAAAGAACCTACAAAGCCCTTCTGTGCTTGCGAGGAAGAGGAAGGCGGGGTTCCAGATGGGAATCGGTGTAAGAAACTGTTAAGTTCTAAATATAGGGTGAGGTATGTATCCCCATCCTTGGTGCGTACACAGTGGCCCAGGCTCAGAAGCCATGGATGTGGAAGAAGTGGATTTGTCTAATTTGGCTGAGATTTGTCTCAGCCTGAGTGCCACTGGGGATTGCTGCTACTTTGGGTTCAGGGGCAGTCACACATGGGAAGTCTGTGTAGATGATCAGAGCTTGTCCTGAGCATGCCTAGACTATAGGACTTGTATTTACCATACTCTGCCTGATAAATGTGAGCATAGGAGGCCAGGAAAATAGTCCCAAAGCATCCCAGAGAAGTGGCTCCAAACAGCCAGCTGAAGACACCATGTTTTTTACACATAATGAAATTAAGTATCTTCTATTGTGATTAATCATTTCTGCCTCTTCCTTGCCTACCCACCCACTTATCCATCCATCTTTTGATATTTTATTAAAATTAAACACAGGCTGCTCACCCACCATCCACTCACACCCACCATCCACTCACACCAACCGTCCACTCACACCCACTGTCCAGTCACACCCACTGTCCAGTCACACCCACCGTCCACTCACAGGTGTTCAGCCCCCAGCCCCCAGTACTGCACAATGCACATCACCTTGTGGTCTCCCATGCAGACATTGGGCCCAATGTGATCATAGGTGGCAACTTTCTCCTCACTCTCTGACTGGAAGAAAACAGAGAGAGGATCATAGGGAGGCTGAGGCACTCTGCGGTCCTGCCAGGAGGGTGTCCTTGGGGAGCACAAATGTGGGAGGGAGGGGGTGGCTGCAGGAAGGCCTAGGGTCTTGCTACACCTCAGTGCTTGGCTGGCTCTTCTGCTGAGAGGGACCCTGCTTTCAGAGGGAGGGAGCAGGACAACTGTGGGGTGGGAACTCCCCCACATCTCCTCTTGTCTGTCACTGGCATGTGTCCCTGGACACTGTCAGAACCCCTGGCCTTGTAATCAGTGCCGCTGTGAACTTCATCTGCGTCCCATGCTCTTATTTGCACTTGCTTCCGACAGTTTGCTCTATTAACCTAAATATGCCACGTATGCATATTAATTAACTGCTGCACACACTTCCTAGTAGAGTCTTTTGGGGTGTGATGGCAGAGGTTTCGTTGCTGCTAATCAGTTGCCTCTGACCAGGCTGGCATTTTATATCCACAGCTGAAGCATCCAAGACGATAAAGTTAAAACTGAATTATCTTTAATACAGTAGGAAGTGTAAGGTCAGATTTACTTTCCATAATGGTAGCCTGCCAGAAAGTATGAAAACACAGCCTTCAGCACAGCATGCATGAACACTCGCCCATCTTTCAGGAGCACACAGCCACCTCCCTGGAAGTGGGGGGACATCCATCAAAGCTGCATGGCAATTTACAAAGACAGCATAAAATTGGGGGGTTTTCGGCTGCATAATCTTTGGACAGATAAACAAATTACAGCCAGCGCAGGCGGGACGCATGCACACCTCACTGAGCATTTGTCACCGAGGCTTCCAGGCAGTGCGAGGCCTGGCGTTTTAGGGCTCTGGAAGCAGAACAGAGCATGATGAGAGGGCGCCGGAGCATGGTATGATGGATGGCCAGAGAGGCAGTCTTCGGCGCAGGGAAGTGGCTCATTGTGAAGGCAGCCCTGGGTACTGTCTGCCTGCCCTGTAATGCCCACTGGGTAGCTCTGTGGGCGGGGCCTCCCCACCATCCCTTAAGGGCTTCATTCCCAGCTTAGATGAAGAACAAGAGCTCAGTCTTCCACTATAGCTTTGAAGTCTGAATCCTGGGTAAGGAGATGCAGAAACATGAATGCCTATAAAACAGTTCAGCTGCTAGCCTTCCTGCAGCCTGAGCACAGCCTTGGGCCTGGAATCTCTCAGGTTTCAGGCAGTGCTGCCCACCAAGCCACATGCCCACTGTCTTAGGATCTCACCTCAACATGCACTTTTTTTTTTTCCTGTTGGTGACAGCTTCTTCTGTCTGTCTCAGGGAGTGAGGCTACTGGGTCACTACTGTCTACCTAACACTTGCACTTCCATCTCCAGGGAGCCTATGAGTACACCCAAGTCACAGACAACGCAGTTTCAAGTGCCCGAGTTGCTTTTCCTCAGAGATGAGATAACCTAAGTCATAGGGCATCACACTGGGGCACCAGCTGTGCCCATGAGGCTAGAAAGTAGGTTGTGTGCCAAAGCTGCCTCAGCCAGCCTCTACCTGACCCAAGCTCCCTGCAGTCCCCAAGAGGCTTCTGGCCATTCCAGGGTTCCTGTCTGCAAGCTCTTCCCCCTGGCCAGGGCTTGAACACCAGCTGTACCCAAGGTGGTCTGGGGCCCAAGACAAGCAATGAAGGGCCTAGGGAGTCCTGGGGAGAGTGGGGCCCACCAAGGACCCATCCAGGCCTCAGGGAGAGGTTGCCACACAAGCTGAGGAAGGTGCCTTGAGGAGCAAGGTGTGTGGTGGTGTTCAGGGACAGATGAGGACAACTCATGGCACAGGGTGGGAGAAGACTGTAATGTAACCCAGGCCCCCACTGAGGTTAGGAGTTCATCTGAGGGGCTCCCCTCTCCCTAGCACTGGGCCCCAGCAGTGGGAATAGACCAGCAGAGCACACAAGCCCCAGCCCACTGTTGGTCTCCCGCTTCCTCCTCACCAGGGGCCCACACCATGGTCTGACTATGGTTCTACATACAGAACCTCGAACTGCTGCCCCTGCATGGGCCTACCTGTTTCACTATTAGATTTTCACAGACAGGGCCCAGAACTAATTCAGGCACTGATTTTTTACTAAAAAAAAAAAAATCTCATTTACATTAAAAGGTAGGAACAGAAAACCCTGGAAATGACAGGGAATCTGAAAAGCTCTCATTGCTGAAGCATGGTGACTTGAGCACATCTCCCCTTCATCCTGACTCTGGTGAGCTCAGGCAGGAAGGGTTTTTGCTTTACAGCCCGAAGTACAATGAATGACACAGACAGTAACTATAGGGTTAGACCCCATGGTGACCATTTTTGTGTACTTCTAGATTAAGATGACAGAGGTGCCCACCCAGGTCCGAGTATCACCTGAACGATGACCAAGCACTTCCCTTTGGCTCATCCTAGGATCAGGTGAGGGCTTTATTCTCCTGTCCCCAGGCTGGGTGGCTTGCCCCACCTGACCCTAAGACCAAACCCTTCTGGTGCCTCCCTATGGCTTAGGACTTCCCTTTACCTTAAGAACCAGTTCCTTGGCAGACAGGGACATGAGGATGCGGTCACACCATGCGGGGCACCGTGTATTCATGTACTGCTTGCCCTGGCTGGCATCTTCACTGTACGGGTAACTGTGGAGACAAGAGGGCAAAGGTCAATAGCATGCAGCTTCCAGTGGTCCTCTAGGCTCTGAAGAGAAGGCTATGCTATCCAGGAAGGAATGAACACAAAGACATATAAAGCCAAACTTGCAACCTGAAAGCTCACATCAAACTTTGTTCTCCCTGCATGTGTCCTGTAGACAGGATTGCTCAGCTTCGCTGGACACATACCCTCCACCCTCCTTACTGGCTGTATTCTTATCTATGGAGGGTGCAGGTGCTTAGGCTGTGATCTGTAATCCTGGGGTCAACACAGTGGATAGGGCTGTCCCTGGCTCATTGCTCTCTCTGGCCTTGTCTGTTCTGAGGGTCTGGGAATGAGGCTTTAGCCACAACACTGGATATCTATCTGATCAACAACTGATGACCATCTCAGGCATATGAACCAGCTCCCACCCAGACCTGACCCACATCCTAAATACACCCTACATTATACCGGGGAATGGCTGCCTGTGCCTCACATACCTCCCACCTCTCTTGCTTCATCTCTAATGGACACCGGCTCTCATCCACACTGAAGCTCTCAAGCCTTGAGAGCCCACATGCCTCCCATCTCAGGGTACCCACCCTAATTCATCATCCCATGTAAGACAACCCAGCACACATGGGCATACTGACTGGACTGCACCTCAGTATGAATTCCATGTACAGTAACCACAGAAAGACTAGCTGAGGAAGAGCCCGTCCCAGAATTTGGCTGCCCCACATGTGTACATAGTCACACTGTCTCCTATAGTCTTTAGGCCATAAAGATTGTCTTATAAAAGTCTCATATGTTTTCTGAGGTTTATTTCAGAGCAGCAGGCTATTGAGTCTAATGCTCACACATCCCCATTGACTTCAGCCGAGAAAAGAGCATGACTTCCCACCCTGTGGCTGTTGGAGCACCTGGTGTGGCGGAAGGCAGGCCTGGCCCACTCCCACTGCCCGCAGAGGCCTACAAGGCCCAACATCTCTCTAGGCCTCAAATCATGTAAAACCTCCTGGTATCCTGTGAGATCATGTCCTTCACAGAAACTGTGGTTTGTGACCCTTGTCTCTTGAAGGAATTACCATTTTACCTGATTAAATTTACCTCAAATTTGGCTAAAAAGTCTCGGTAGTTAGTTCCTATACATAGCATTACCATTTTATTATTTATTTATTTATTTATTTTTTCCTTTTATTTTTTTGGTCTTTTAGAGACAGGGTCTCCCTGTAGCCCCAGCTGTCCTGGAACTCGCTCTGTAGACCAGGCTGGCCTTGAACTCGCAAAGATCCACCTGCCTCTGTCTCCCGAGTGCTAGGATTAAAGGTGTGCGCCTGGGCTGGAGAGATGGCCTAGCGGTTAAGAGTGCAGAGCACCGACCGCTCTTACAGAGGACCTGGGTTTGATCTCCAGCACCCACATGGCGGCCGAGAACCGTCTGAAACTCCACTTCCAGGAGAACTCCAGTTCCAGGGGAATCCGACACCCTCTTCTGACCTCCGTGGCATTGCACGACACGGGTGCACAAACCTGCATGCAGACAGTACATTCATACACATACAGAAATAAATAAAATTTTTAAAAAAATTAAAAAAAATAAAGGTGTGCACCACCATGCCCGGCAGCATTACCATTTTAAAGAATATAAAAATTTCCACATTTTCTTTTTCAGAAGCAGCAGCAGGCCAATGGCCAGGTCTATTTCCATGTATTACAATGGCACTGGCCTTACTCAAATGCTCCTCAGTCCACCCCAGCCTCAGGTTGTGAAGAAGCTTAAGTCAGGGGGATGACACACAAGGCACCATCACGGGGTAGCCTGTGGCAGTCCCTGCAGCAGTAAGGGCTCAACCACAGTGATGTGAGCTGCCAGGATAGGGCTTAGCAATGGTCTTGGCTTCCAAGATGGTGGACAGACAGATCTCTCCCAAAAGGAAAAAGCCCACAGTGAGCACAAAACCACCAAGATGAAGGCCACAGTGAGGGTAGCAAGGGCTTCAGGCACAGATATGCTGGGCAAGCCGCAGGGGTGTGCAGTTCCTTCTTCCTCTAGTGGCTGTGTTGGAGTGGGAAGTTCATTGCTTTAACCAGTTGCGGGCACCATGACTCAAGGGAAACTGACCTCTCAACTTATTCATGTGCTACAAGGGAGTCTCTATGGATACAGCATCTACCCACCTGCTGCCTCAGTGGTCCAGCAGGGTACTGGCCAGCTGGCTCTTCTACATGGGGTATGTGAGTCAGGCTCTGCTTGCTAATTAAGGAGTGAAGCCTCAGTAGGCAGTGCCTTTGCTTGTGCTTACTGCAACTCTGGCACTGTTGTCAGATGAGGTTCAGCTAATGGACCAACAGCAGCCCAGTTAGGACCAACTTAAAAAGCATCATTGGGAGGTGCCAACGTGGAACAGGATTGAACTGGCATGCTCCTGCTTTTTAAATTAAAAGTACATTTACTTAATGTGGGGTTGGGGTATGCCATTGTACATGTAGGGGGAGAGGGGTCGACCTGCAGGAGTCACTTCCCTCCTTCTTCCATGTAGGTCCTGGGGATCAAATTCAGGTAACAGCCTTGGCAGCAAGCACCTTTACCTGCTGATCCATCTCACGGGTCCTCTTTGTTTTTTGAGGCAGGGTCTCATGTACACTATAGTGGCTTTAGGGTCACTAGGTAGATAAAATGACCTTGAACTCCTGATCCTCCTGTCTCTACCTTCCAAGTGCTGGGATTATAGGCATGTACCACTAGGCCCAGCACTCAGCATGCTCCTCGATATTATCCTCTCATATCTGACAATAGCTGATACTGTCCTCATCATAGAGCATGCCAGTCCTTAGACACCTCCTGGAGGATGCACCACTTGGCCTAGGGTCAGAGTCCAGTGGAAACACTGATTTCTGGGTCTGGAAATTACAGGTTACTTTCAAATGAGTCTTCGGACAAGGGGCTTCTGTCCCCCATGCACACTGAATATCCTGAGAGCTCATGTTGACCTACAGAGCCAGAACTGGCAGAAGGCAAGGGACAGGGACAGGTAGTCACTGCTTTGACATATTGGGCTCTATGAGTCACAGAACAAGACAGCTGGGGAGACTGATTGATGCTCTGTGCATCCTCCAACCAGCCCACAACTAATAAATCCTGGGGCCCCATGTGTCCCAGGCCCTTTTGGGGCTCAGGGAAGACCCTGGCTGTTAAGGGTTAAGTCTTCAGATTGAGAGATGTGCTGTCTAGCACTAATGGCAGAGCTTGGCTGCTGGGAGAGTGCCCTTAGCTCTGTAGTCTGAGGTGCTCCCCAACACTCAAAGTAGACACACAGCAAGTTTTGGTCCAGATGAGTCTGGGAGGTCAATGTGGGGCATGGAGCCTCATTCTGTCCTCTACTGACAGGCTGCTCAGCTGAGCACAGGGACTGGACACAGCCGCCTGTGGATGATTAATGCAAGCAGAGCTGTGCACCCAGACTTATCTGGAGTAAACCCTCGAAGGGTAGGAGGCAAGACAAGTCAGCCCTGTCTTGGCCCCATTCAGCTCCCGGAATAATCGTCATAATTAATTGCAGTGCTGATAAAATTAACAACTGCCCACCTGTGTTCCCTCCACACCGTTTCCCTTCCTCTTCTCCCTTCACAGTCTGTCTCTCAGGATGTGGGCAGCGGTCCCTTTGTTGGCTGACTGTTTACTTGAAGCCAACCTGGCTTTGGTGACAAGGTTAGGCTCAAGACCTGGGTGGCCGGGGCTTGGACAGTGTTGCCATGGCCCCCATGACCAAACTTCCGGAGGTACAAAGCCTGTTGTGTTTGAGAATCCTGTAGTGCAGCCTAAGGTGGTGGGGAGAAAAAGCCTGTGTGAAAAATGTCTCTGCTACAATTGCTGGCCTTTCTCAGACCATAGGAAACAATCTAATGAAGGTCCTTAGGCGTCACTGAGCCCACCCTCAAAAGAAAGGACTGAGCTCTCTGCACTACAGCAAAAGGTCACCTGTACCTTATGCTGCTTTTGATGTTGGTGACATAGCATCTCAAGGGCACGGCCATCAGGTGTGATTTAGCCCTGGCACATGTGTGTCACAGTAGGAGTATCTCTAGGGACTCATTTACATACACAGAGACCTGGGGCCACAGAAACTTGGTTTCAAAGACACCAAATACTACTGACATGTCTGAAAAGAGAGGGAAGGGGGCTAAAACCAAAGAAAAAGACTAAGCATGGAGCCCTAAGGACTGCAGGGATTTTGAAGCTCCTAAGCACAAAAACTTAGTGTGTAAAGTGCCCAAGAGTGTTCTATGGTTGGGCATGTGGAGCTGGAGCCTGCTCTGGCTCTTTGCTGTGATACCAGGGGCAGCTGCTCACATTGATTCTTGGGTGAGCAGGGCTGCAGGCCCTGCTTCTCTGTCCCCTGGTTCATTAACCATCCTCTCATCACACGAGCTGTATGTAATCAGAGCCAGTGGTGGGACAGTCTGATGGTATCCGTGCTCCCTAGCTGGGCTCTCAGACTTGGAGAGAAATGGTACTTTGGATTTTTAGCAAACATGACTATTAAGGCCAGGTGCCGTCGCTAGCTGGACCTGTCTGAGGTGGAACACCCCTGTACGTCTCTTTGAAGCTTGATATTACACTGAAGTTGTTCACTCACAGCAGCCTACTATGAGATTTCTTCCCATTCAACATTCCCTGAAAGGTTTGAGCTATATAGGGTACATAAATTGCCCTCTTAAAATTGTGCTTTGGCTGGGAATGGTGGTGCATGCCTATAATCCTAGCACTTGGGAGGCAGAGGCAGGTGGATCTCTGTGAGTTCAAGGGCAGTCTGGTCTACATAATGAGTTCCAAGACAGCTGGCGCTACAGGGAGACCCTGTCTCAAAGACCAAAAAAATTTGTCCTTTGTATTAGGCAAAGTGCACACAGGACAGATAGTTAACAACTGACCCCACTATAGAAGGGTTCCCAGCCTGGCAGCCTGGCCAGCAGTGAAGCACACACAGGGGTCTTACAGGGTCCACTCCATGCTGGGCTCCTTCAGTGTACAATGATTGTGGCTTTGTTCTTGGGGCCTGGTGGTCTCTTTGCTGTTCATGCCACATGGCACTCACTTCAGTTCCAAAAGTCCATTCTAAGATTCATGGCCTCTGGCCGTTCCCACTTTGGGGCTGCTTCTTAGAGTTTGGTTTGCGGGCCTAGGCATGAGGAGACCCCGATCCTTCCAAGGTCCAGAAGGTAAAATTGCTCATAATGATACCAAGATGACAGCAGTTTCCATGGTGCTGATGCTGCATGGACAGGGCAAAGGGCACTATGAGAAAAGCACAGGTGCCTGGGCAGGAACTAGACAGCACTCAAGAAGCAGGCTCATTGTCACCATTATCAATACCACATTCACAGCAGGGCAGACATGTGGGCAGTGTAAACACCCTACCAAACCCCATCCCTGGGAAACAGTTCCCAGGAGTTGGATTGTCCAGGCACTCTTTGCCACAGGCCAGGCAGGTGCTTGCCCACCAGCACTCGGCATGTGTACTGCCGCTGTGCAGTAGCTTATGTGTGGGCATCTCGATTTCTGAGGCAGGCTAACAGACCAGTTAAGATGTTTCAAGAAGGCACAGGATGAGCTGCTTCTCTAGGCCTGGACATGATAGTGTCAACTACAAAGTTCAAGCTTTTGAGAAAAATTCTGAATTTCAGAAACTGCATTTGCCTGATAAGCCTGGCAGCTTCTGCCTACGCAGATGTGTCTGCTGATGTCAGTGTGTCCTGACAGAGGTGCCATTGGTTCCAGAGCAATGTCTAACATCTGTCCTGCTCACAAGCTGCCTCAAATGCCATGTGGGCCCAAGGTCTACTTTGAGCAGCTTGGGTGGGTTCTTGACTTGCATTGCACTGAGGGGCTAGGAAATCTCCCTTCCTCCAACCAGCAGAGAGGAGGGCAAACCACCTATAGCCCGAGGAGGGGTTACATACTCCCTGTCACCTGTCCAACTAAACTTTTAAATAAATTTTTAAATGTGAGATATTGCTATTCTCACAATTTGGGGAGGGGGTGGAAAATGTTTGTTTTTCTCATTAAAATGTTACACAGGCCAGGCATGGCGGTGCACGCCTTTAATCCCAACACTCGGGAGGCAGAGGCAGGTGGATCTCTGTGAGTTCAAGGCCAGCCTGGTCTACATAGAGAGTTCCAAGACAGCTGGGGCTGCAGGGAGACCGTCTTAAAAAGACCATAAAAAAATAAAAATGTTACATAGTTAACATGTAATTCATTTATTATTGTTATTTCAGAGTCAGTAAATATTTAAGGGGCTGGCGAGATGACTCAGCATGTAAGGGCACTTGCTGCCAACCCAAGTTTGCACTCTGGATCCCACATGCTGGAGGTTAGGTTTCATATGGTAAAGCCTATATGGCATGGCTGGGATGGAAACATTTTGGAAAGTAGAAGTGTGGAGCCCTGGGCTGTGGGCAGTGCTATGTGCTGTGTGACCCAGTATAGCCTGTGTCCTTGAGGCTTTTTTAAATTTTATTTTATTCTTTATGTGTATGAATGTACTGTCAGCATGCAGGTCTGTGCACCGTGTTTTGCAATGCCACAGAGGTCAGAAAAGGGCATCGGATACCCCTGGAACTGGAGAGTTAAAGATGGCTCTCAGCTGCCATGTGGGTGCTGGGGATCCAATCCAGTCCTCTGCAAGAGCAGTCGGCGCTCTTAACAGCTAGGCCATCTCTCCAGCCCCCATCCTTGAGGCTTTAAGAAAGCTGGCTGACTCCTGACACATGCGGCCTGGGCACTCAGGAATGCCTTGTTCTGCATCAGGGTAGCCACTCCCCAGATGGCCAGCAGATCTGTCATTGGTTCTTATTCAGTACATATAAAACCAGAACCTAGGTAGAGACACTGGACCTCAGGAGCTGCTTTCAAAGGTGAGCAGTGTGAGACTAGTGCCTGCAGTGTCCCTTACCCTCTGGTTCTGAGTTTAGTATAGCAAGTAGCTCATGACACTGAGGGCTCACTCCATACTCTGGGCACTTGGTGCTAGGAACAAGGGTTAGCAGGGCATCCCAGTGTGGTTTCATGTCAAGCAGTCAGATCTCAGGTTCAAGTGGTAGTCCCACGTACTCCGGCAGTCCTGAGACAGTCCTAGGGTTCCTGCATGGGCCCAAAGTGTGTGGAGAAGTTACCACGGCCTTCCCACAGGCTGACCTGGCATGCCTGGTGAGGATAAGCAGGTAGAAGTCCAGCAGGAAGGAGCTCATGGGAAGAACAGGTACCTCAGTCACGGCTGCCTCCCAGGAAGACTCCCCCCAGCTTTTCAGAAAGCCTCCCTTGGCTAGCACAGTGCTCAACCTGGCACAGCCTCTTTCCTGTCTGCAGAACAGTCATGTCCCCAGCTTCCTCAGCTAGCATCCTTGTGGGCCACCCCTCTGCTCCAAGTGGAGCGAATTCTGGATGTGCAGGTTGATGTTCAAGTGCATCCATCAGTGACAGATTCTGTGCTGGCAGCTGTACATAAAAGAGCACACAGACAACCACACCCCACAATATGCACATATGCATGGCCTACTCACAAACATGTACATTCAAGAATTCACACCTCTACATCTAAACCCTGCACATGTACCTATGTATACATACCCACAATTCACATATTCATGCATATGTGTACTCACATATCTGTATACTCATGAATACATCCAAGCAATTCTCGAATATGTACGTTTACATTTGTATAAACCTACACACAGGCTCAGGAGTACACACATGCACCTACATGTTTGCATATGTAGATAGTCATACATATACATGTCCACTCATGTTCAAATACAAAGGTGCATATATCCCTGTAGACAGCCTGTATATGTATATACAAAACCCTGTACTATATACACAGGTACATAAGTAGCCCATCATCTACACATACTACATATTCAAACCTGCACAGTGTATGTACATGTACATACATGGGCAAATGTGTACACTAGTGAACTCTCTGTACATATCCATCCCCATGCATGCCTCCACACATACATGGAACATGCTTGATTTATTGCTCAAGAATTTGTCTGGCAGGTGCCAGACCACACAGCACTGTTGGCAGCCCCCCCCCCACAGCACTGTTGGCAGCCCCCCCCACAGCACTGTTGGCAGCCCCCCCCACAGCACTGTTGGCAGCCCCCCCTCACACAGCACTGTTCACAGCCCACCTCACACTTTTCTCTTAGACTTTTGCTTAGCCCATTTCCACTGGAACAGTTCTCCAAACCCCACATGGCAACCCGACAGGGAATGTGAACTCTGATGGTCACAAGTGCTTTCAGACGGGGTCTCCTTAGGTAATTCAGGCTGTCTTCTAACTCCTGATCTTCCTCAGGGGATGGGATTACAGTCATGTGACACTATGTCCAATCTGTCACATTTTTAAAACACAGTAGAACCAAATGGGGAAGGAACATCAGTGCTCTCTGGGGAGTGGGGCAGCACTCGTGTGCTGGGAGGTGGCTGAGGAAGACACTGTGCACAGGACAGGCCTCATGAGCTGTTTGTTAAGGCCCACAGCACAAACATGTCCTGACTGGAGAAGTCAAAGGCATTTCGGAATGTGATCTGGACCACATACTGGAAGCATAGTTCAGTTTAGAGCAAAAATCTTTTCTCCCCAAATCTGTCTTAAAAACTTGAATGCTGTTTCTACTTAAAGGAAAATATCTTTAAGATAATGAGCCTACAGGTGCCTCCCATGTGTTCAGTATTCAGCACATATGTTCACACAGGCTCCATGGAGTGTGCATGCCTGTTGGGTTGGTAGCAGGGCAGGAACACATGCACCCTCTGCTGTGTGACAGTAAAGCCAGAGGCTGGGCTAGAAAGGCAGGATGTCCACAGATGCCACAGGGCCCCTCGCTCAGGCTGCAGGGGCATCAGGGTCTGTATACTGTATGTCTGGGTCCTCAATCCTGCGAGGAAATGACTGACATGGAGAGCTTTCCCAGGACCCAGCTCTGAAAGAAGGGCCGAGCAGGACCGTGGCCACAGTGAAGAGCCGAGTCTTATGCACTAAATACCATGAGACTGGAGTGTGGCACCTGCAGGCTGGAGTGCTGCTGGGACAACTGTGTCACGGAAGGTGGGTGGAGCTGGTGGGAGCCTCATGGTCTGACATGGCACACAACCCTCCCCAGCATCACAAATGGTTACTTCCTGCTGGTGCCAAAGCCTCTGCTTTAAAGCTCATGGTTGGTTGCCTTTGCTGCTCTACATCCATGTTCCTGACAACGGATGAACCTGGCATAGGGAACCTGGTCACAGTCACCTTCCTAGGAGGCTTCTGACTCCAGGTGCTGTGGTCACCAAGCAGGGACCCTTGATAACACAATATTCAACTATCCAGAACATGCCAGTGTGAGGAGAAGTGATGTGTGCTCCAGCCACATGTCTGGAGCCACATAATCCCTGTCTTCATCTCTGAAACTCCACCCAGGTCCCTAACCAGAGATCCCTGCCACCTCAGGTCAGAGGTGGGTGTGGGCTGTAAATGAAGGAGCCATAGGAGTCTAGGTCTGTACAGAGGTGGGGCCTCCCTACTGTACAAGCTTGACTATGGACAGCTGTCACAAGGATGGGGTGACAAGGCAGAGAGGGCTATCAGGCACATTCAAGATGGAAAACTGTTCCTTCTGAGGTAAAGATCCCCCAGCATTTCCTGCAGGTATGAAATAGGCAGCAGCAGAGTGATACCATTGCTGGCTCAGTCTGTTGGAAAAAGTCTCCCAAGCACCCTTGTCATGAGACTTGGGATCTGACACAAGTAAAGAGCTAAGAGGAGGAACACCCAGAACTGCTGGAGGCCTGTGCCTCTGATGATGCCCCGTTCCTAGGAGCCATCTTCTGTATGATGGTGGTGCACGCCACAGAAATGCCAGGCACAGCGCAGTGGATGACAGAGGCTCCAGCTCAGGTCTGGCACACACCATGCATCACTTCTGCTAGGTCTTTCCTTCTTTACAGCCAGCACTCTGAGATCCCAGTGGTCTGAAAAGAACTGGTGCTACTATTGCAGATTTCAAGATTGCACAAACACCAGAGTAAAACACAGTGAAAACTTATCTGCCTGAGACAGAGTCAGAACTCCTCCAGGAGGCCAGACCATGAAGGGTCCCAAGACTCCCAGGTAGCCACAGCAGCAGCTGCTCATGAACGCCATGTCTGCAAATCTACAACTTTTTTTTACACACTGGAAAAAGGTCTTTAGAAAAGGAAATAATAGAATTATTTATTACTCACAGAGAATTGCTTTCTTCAGGCCACGGAAATGAGGTGCAATTCATATTCATGGATGTACACACCCATACAAGCACACAGGTATACAGGTGCATACACACAGGTACACCACATATGGGTGCACACACACACACATACTAGTGCACACACTCATACAGATCCACACAAGTATGTGAGCACACACACAGGTGCAAAGCTAACAATACATGTAAAGACATACTTCACACATGCAGACACACCCAGATGCACACATGGGTACTGACACACAGGCAGAGCAGAGAAGGACGTGGAAAAGGCTACCTGCTCTCAGCAGGTGTGGGGTTCCTTACCTGGGGGGGAATGAGATGTCCAGTTCATATAGTCTGTCCTTAAAAACAGACAACTCCTTGTCAAATTCCAAGAGCTAAAGTAAAGAGAAGAGAATAAAATCACTTTGGTTTTCCTCACTGGGATATTATGGTCTGTGTGCACCTGGGAGTGCGTAAACTCCTAAAAACAGGATGACTCAAGCATATGATGTGGCAACTGTCCTACTTGGAGAACACGCTCCATCGCCACAAAGACCTAGGGTGCCTGCCTGGCTGTACCATCCAGCTCCCCTGCAATGAGCAGGGCAAGCACAGTGTGCTCAGGCTGTCTGGCCCTGCTCAAACAAAACACACAGGCTCCCTGACTTTCAAAGAAGTGCGCAGTGCCAAAAGTAGCCCTCAGAGTGAACAACATCAATTCAATGCATCATAAACCATAGCACAAGTCTGTGTGCTGGTGAGCTTCTACCAGATAGCAGGCTAGAAGCCCTCACTGCTCCATGTAGGGAGTAGCAGATAGTTTGGCTCCCTCAGGATGCTTCCTGAGGTGTTGCACCCACTAGAGGGAGAGGTCCCCACCAGCCATGACTCTGGGCAGTCACCATGAACACCCTGTGGGATGCTGTTCATTAATCATTTCCTACCCACAGCTGTGTGCGGTCATGGCATGGGGCTGGGGCTCCCCTCAAAACCACACCATGTCCTCACTCCTTCTTGCCACCTCATCTATCATTCTTGAATATGCAATTACCAGCATGTGTACACTGTAATTACTTGTGTGCCAGGCTGCTCTCTGCCCACCTGCGTGGGTCTCCTGCCTGCTCGCCCCTCTCAGAACTGCTTTACCAGGTTAGCACCAGACTGGGCTCTGCTCCTGACCATCAACCACAGTGACCTGGGACTGGGTATGGGTCAGGTTGGGGCCAGATGAAATCCCCGTCAGGGGTGACACTGTTTACCAGAGGGAGGAGAGGGTAAGCCATCACTCTGGACAGACGCACCTTATTTAATCTCACACCTTCAGAGTCCTGTAGTGGTGTCCTGGACATTCAAAGCCTTGGGCCAGTCGGCCTCACAGCCTGACTGGCATGGCTCTTTATCTGGGGCTGCCAAACTCCACCATGCCACCATGCCCGGCTAGACTTTTTTTTTTAAACCAATGTTTTATTAAAGCTCTGTGCATTTCATACAAAATTACATTATAAATCAAATCCAGACCCATGCCCCCCACTCTGCCCCATCACACCAGAGCTCATGTATTCTGTCAAACATGTTTTTCATCTTTTTCTCAGTCTCTCTCAAAATTCTCCATGTAGAAGTTTACTGTTTCGAGCAGAAGTTCATCGTTTCAGTCAGTTCTTTGACATAGTCTTTTCTGTTGTTGTTGTCGTCGTCATTGTTGTTATTCCTCCCAATATGCATCACTACAAAATATGCACGTATGCATGCCACATATATCACAGGTTTTAGCATCTTCAGCTTATGATTTTTTTTATTAGGCTAAAAGATGTCATGTTTGAAGTCTCCTCCTTGGCAAGCTCAAACCACCATCAGTTCTGCCCTGTGTTCCACACTGGGGTTTTCCCTTCCCATGGTCACCAAATGAGGTCCAGTAAGCACCGCATCCTGTCTTGATCTTCCTGTACTGGTCTCCATGATACAGCCTGGGCAGTCCAACAATGGCAGTCTATACTCTGAAGAAGTGGAAACCCCAGTAGTAGCTCAGTCCACAAGTTGGATGTCTCAGCAGTCCCCATCTGGCACTGAAGGTTTGGAGGATTCTTGGAGAGACGTGAGTCTTCAGTCTATATTGGAAGGTTGAAAAACCTGTGTCTTCTCACATCTTTTTTTTTTTTTAATATATTTTTTAAATTTTTATTTATTTCTGTATGTGTATGAATGTACTGTCTGCATGCAAGTGTGTGCACCCGTGTCGTGCAATGCCGTGGAGGTCAGAAGAGGGCGTCGGATTCCCCTGGAACTGAAGTTCTCCTGGAATTGGAGTTTCAGACGGTTCTTGGCTGCCATGTGGGTGCTGGGGAACGAACCCGGGTCCTCTGTAAGAGTGGTTGGCGCTCTTAACCGCTAGGCCATCTCTCCAGCCCCGTCTTCTCACATCTTTGAAGGATGGCAAAAGCAGTGGCAGCCACAGGGTAGCTGCACTTGCCAGTAAGACAGGCAAAACAACTGTGCTCTTTTGTCTTTTTACTAAGATCTCAAGTTTTATACCTGAAGTACTACACAATGGAGTTCTATGCAGCGGAAAAGAAAGATGACATCATGAAATTTGCAGGTAAATGGATGGAACTAGATTTTATGCTAAGTAAAGTAACACAATCCCAGAAAAACAAAAGAAGAATGGTATCCCTCATCTGTAGATGCTAGTACCAAGTACCTAGTTGTAAGACAAACTGAACAACTAGTTAATGTTACATTCCTCATGATCTAAAGACAACTGTGCATTGCAAATCCCTAAACAGGTTCTAGAGCTGACATAAATATTTATTTTCAGACCTTGGGTTTTCGGTATATGATAGAGGGTATGTGTGTATCTTTTAGAGTAATATGGGATTAAAATGGAAAGATGTAAATTAAGAAATATGCTATGGAAATAACATACAGTTTGTTTCCAAAGGATACAATTTTAATATAGGTGCAATGTAACAGGCTGGTGTAACTTAGCCTTTCTGGGTGCTTAACAACCATACTTAACGTCCATACCAATGTGGCCAAGGGACCTAAGGGATAACTTTGTTCCTTGCCCTCAGAGGTCAACCAAAGTCTTGGGGGATTATGCATGGGGGCATCTCTTGAAATGTCCTTCAAATGTGGGTCACCAGTCTTCCTGTTCAGGGAGGTCTTGGAGAGCCACTAATGGGACTTCAGCCAGTTTCCAGTCTATAAAGAGGAAAGTCTGCTCATGCTTCAGAAAAGGAAGCCTGGTCTAGCAAGACCTGATTTTGTGGTTGAGTGGATAGAACTGGTAAATGAAAAGCTAAAGGGAGCAAAGCGCTCCCACTCACCCCCCAAAAAAACTCCGAGAGACCCCTGAGGACCAGATACTCAACTGACCTTGAGAAAACAAAAACCTTGGTTAATCTGGGCTAACTCTGTGGCCTTAAACATCCAAAAGGAAAGTACAACCAGAAATAATCAGTAAGACCAGAGAAACTGTACTGCAGACATAAAACTCGAGATCTTAGTAAAAAGACAAAAAGAAAAAAAGAGAGAGAGCACTATGATTTGGCCTGTCTTCAATTCTTACTGGCAAGCGCATCTACCCTGTGGCTGCCACTGCTTTTGGCACTCCTCAAAGACATGAGACACAGCTTTTTAACCTTCCAATATGGACTGAAGACTCATGTCTCTCCAAGAATCCTCCAAACCTTCAATGCCAGATGGTGACTACTGAGATACCCAGTTTGTGGACTAAACAGCTAAGGGAATTTCAGCCTCTTTGGAATATAGACTGCCATTGTTGGACTACCTGGGCTACATCATGGAGGCCAGTACAGGGGTATCAAGATAGGACATGTGCTTATTTGACTTCATTTGGGGGACCATGGGAAGGGAAGACCCCAATGTGTAGCAAAAGTGTAGGATTGATGGTTGTTTGGGATTGCCAAGGAGGAATCTTCAAGCACCTCCTTAAAGAAAACATGACATCTTTTATGGAAAAAAAAAAAAGTCCTCCAATTCAAGTGATATGTGTATGAATGTCTTTAGACTCTTGATCAAATGCAGAATGCTTCCACCCATGCTCTACATGCTGGGACTGTGAGTTTGTCTTTGTGGGTTCAACATTTAAGAAAATTTCTGGTTGTGATGTAAATGTGGTCTAGTCTCCAAGAGATTCTAATCCAGTGACAGGAAATAGCAGGGAAAAAGCCCTCAAGCACTCATGGCAATGATGATAGCACGCACAAGTCCCATGCAACCTCAAACCAGACAAAATCCCGGTACAGACATGGGGAAATAGGTAAGAAACTCCAACTCAATCTAAGGAAACTTTGGCAACAGATGGCTTCTGGAAGAGGAAGAGACAGTCTCTTTCAAGCATGGGACTCTTGGTAGGCTAACCAGGCTCCAGTGCATGGACTTGTACCAAAGGACACAAGTTAGACTCTGTAGAACTTTGTGTGTGTGTATAGTACCAGCAGAGACACAAAGGCTAAAGCCACACAGAGACCATGCAGAGATGGAATTTGGGCCAACATTAATTTATTTAGCCTCGAAGAATAAAATACTGTTTTCGCGCAAGGTGAGGTGTTTCTCTGGGGTGTGTGATTCCTGCCTTTGGTCGCCAAAGTCCATAGGGGTTTATGAGTGCAGCATGGGCAGCTAAACCATTTGGGTCTCTAGGCCATATCTGGGCTTTTCTTGTCTCATGGATCTTCCTCTGTACCTACCCACAGAAGACCACAGGACCCTCCTGGACATGGGGAGGACAGAACAAGGCCAGCCATGGAGCCTAGTGTCCAGCTGCCATTTCCCTCACTAGTGACACAGCGCAGGTCCCAAAGCCATGCTCTCAACATTCCAGCTCCTCAGCATTCTATATACAGGAACTAACATATACTCATATATACACTTGCATGCATGCACGCACATACAAATACACATCGGGTGTGGTGGCACACGCCTTTAATCCTAGCACTTGGGAGGCAGAAGCAGACGGATCTTTGTGAGTTCAAGGCCAGTCTGGTCTACAGAGTGTGTTCCAGGACAGCTGGGGCTACAGGGAGACCATGTCTCAAAAAGACCAAAAAAATAAAAAATAAAAATAAACAAATACACACATACTCACGCATACACACACATGGTTTGCTTCAAAGCTGTGGGCAGAGCTGAGGAAGTATCCAGCACAGTACCTATGTGGGGTAATCTTTGCTCTGTACTCTGCATCAGACCACTGAATGCTGACCTCATCTCTGGTTGGAAGTATTCAAGACCAGCTGTGGACACTCCTGAGGGTCGGGAACTTTATGATGTTTGCCACATCCATGAATGTGCCTGAATGTGTGTGAGGATGCTGAGGCCCTGCATTTCTGATCTGTACATGTGTGGGCCTTCACTGTCACCTACTCAATGATCTTTAGTTTTAAATCCTTTCAACAAGATACTATACAGCCATGTCAGGCTCCCATAGGGGCCCCCTCAGGGTTAGCACCTGTTCCTGGATACTCAGGGTTTTCCTCGGGCTCCTTCCTGCACTCACTAGTGTGGGTATTACCCTTTGTGCAGGGGACAGTTGCTGCTAAAAGAACTTGCCAGAAATGTCCAGCTAATAACAGGACATAAATATTAACCCATGCATATACAAGGACATGCTTCAATAAGCACAACCACATATAAGTTTATGAGAAGAACAGTGTGAAGGAGGGCTGGGCCCCAAGTATGGGAGGAAGGTGGATGCTAGCAGCAGATGGTGACTTGCTCTGCTGATCATGACCATATAGGGTTAGTAACAGCTGTCCTGTCAAGGGTGTTGGCCTTAATATATGTTCTGCCCAGAAGACTGAGGCCACTGCCACATTGGGCTTTTATTGATTGATGATTGATTGATTGATTGATTGACTGAGACACGGTGTCAGTATGCAGCCCTCCATGGCCTGAAACTTGCTATGAAGACCAGACTGGCCTTGAGCTCACAGAGGTCCACCTGACTCTGGCTCCTGAGTGGTGAGATTAAAGGCATGTACTACCATACCTGGGGGCTTCTATTTTAAATCCTCCCTCCCCCAATTTTGTAGTATTTAAAGTAAAATATAAAAAGAAAAAATACTGCTGAGCATGGTGGTGCACGCCTTTATTCCTAGCACTTGAAGGCAGAGGCAGGTGGATCTCTGTGAATTCAAGGCCAGCCTGGTCTACATAGCCAGTTCCAGGACAACTGTGGCTATAGGAAGACCCTGTCTCAAAAAGACAAAAAAAGGGAGAAAAGAAAACAAAATACTGAATCTGGAGCTAATTTAGATCTTTAAGCTGCTTAGTGGTAATGGAGCTCAGGAAGGTTGGGCAAAGCACTCTGGCATCTGAGGGCCCCAGCCCACATGTCACCCTTTATTCACGTGTCCCCCGGCCCAAGTTCCTAGCCCCATCCTGGAGGAGATGTGCCTGGACCCTGCCCTCCACCTTCCTAATGGTTAGCACCCATCAGCAGACATGCCTGGGTCTGGAATGCACATGCTCTTTCTCACATGCTTACTCTGCTTCTGCTGAGCAGACGGTTCCACTGGCTCCCTGCTCCACCAGCATGGACAGACTGTGGAGACCTGGTCCTGCGTGACCAGCCAGCAGAATGTCTGAAGCTGCAGTCCTGGCACATCAACAGGATGATGGGGATGGAAACTGCTGCTATGTAGCAGATAGGGAGCATTTATGATTAGAAACTACACTGGACTGCTGCTGAATTGATAATTCGAATCTCTTTGAGATGTTTCACAAACATGATAACCAATTTCACATGTATCTTAAACATTCTTCTCGATTACAAAGTGAAAAGCAGCTCCGGTGTGTGTGGACAGTGATAAAGCAGCTGCTGGCCTCATGCAGCTGTCAGGAGCCGTCCCAGCTGCACAAATTCCACTGTTGCTTCGCAGACACCACGCTGATAAAGAAAAAAGGGCTTGGAAAATCAATGTGCCTGGAGCTTGGGTGGTTGCTAAACACACAGAAAACATCTCTATCCAACAGGCCAAGCACCTCGAAAATTCCCAAGCCCTGCCCTGGGACAGCCAAGGAAAATTTAATCTCTCCAAATCCTCACCAGGGCACTCCATCCTGCAGCCCTGACAGCCACACTTATAATTAATTATACAATTTCGATGGGAATATCGACTAAACAAAGCTATAAATCATAGAAAAAGTCAATACGCATGGACACATTCAATCATGTCCTGGCCAATGATTACTACTCTTAAAATACAATAATTATTTTCAGGAGCCAGCTTGAATTAAATTTCTGTCAGACTGGTACAAGACCGGTGGCTGATGAAGGATGCGATGGATTTTGGGGGCTGAGTCCGGCATGGGCACATCCATCCTGTGGACGGTAGTTTGTTGGTAGTGCTTGTGGTACTGTGTGTCCAGCCAGGCCATGAGGATGAAATTATCTCCAATGCTCATTAGGCTGCTCATCTCATTCCTCTGGGGGCTGAGTGTGTTTCATGCTCAGATTCTGGCTTGAGTGATAGTGGACAATTCTTTTGAACTCGTGTGACCCAGGCAGGGGCAGGGCACTGGCAGAATGCCCAGGATGTTTCTAAAAGTATGTCTCAGGTTTTAGACATCGGCTTGTGGAGACTTGGGCCACTGGAGTTCCAGGTACTCTGCAAAACTGCTGACTTCCTATGTGAGATTCTAGACATGGCAGGCAAATAGGCAAGATTACCCCAGAAATCACCATGTAGAAACATCCTGTACTTCAAATCAGCGTTCTTTTTTATTTCAGACAGGGTCTCACTATATAGTCCTGACTGGCCTGAAACTCACTGTGTACACCACGCTGGCCTCAAACTCACAGAGATCCACCTGCATCTGCCTCCTGTATACTGGGATCAAAGTCATATGCCACCAAAGCTGACAACGCTGCATTATTTTATACTAGAACCAGATTCAAAAGGTCTCTTACATATTCAAACTTTTTTTTTGAGACAGGATCTCACTATGTATACATCAGGCTCGCCTTAAAGTTGCAATCTGCTTCCTCAGTTTCCCAAGCCTGGGATTATAGGCATGTACCACCAGGCCTACCACAGATTTTTCTTCTCCTCATCCTCCTTCTCTTCCTTTCCTTTAAAAAACTGTTTGCGTGTGTGTGTGTGTGTGTGTGTGTGTGTGTGCACGCGCTCATACATGCCTATGCACATGTGTGTGCAGGCCATATCTCTACGTAAGGTGTCTTCCTTGGTCATTCTCCATCTTGAGACAGGTCTCTTACTGAACCTGGAAGTCCTTGCTTCAGCAAGTGGCTGGCCAGCAGGCCTAGAACCCTCCTGTCCCCACCCTCCAAGGCTGAGACTGTAGACTCTCACTGCCACACTTGGCTCTTTTCCTTTCTTGACAAGGGTGCTGGAAATCTGAACGCAGGTCCCTTTGCTTACATGGCAAGCACTTCACCAACTGAACAATCTCTGTAGCCTTCCTTTTGTTTCTTTAAAATAGTGTCTCATGTAGGCCAAGCTGGCCTCAAACTGTGCAGCTGAGGATAACCTTGAATTCCTGCTCCTCTTGCCTACACTTCTCCTATGATGGGATTACAGGCTTAACCAGTCAAATCTTCAATCTTTTTGTATTTGTGGAGGTTTCTTCTGTGTCCCAGTATGTGGTCGATTTTGGAGAATGTTCCATTGGGGTGCTGAGTAGAAAGTGTATTCTCTGGTATTAGGGTGGAATATTCGGTAGAGGTCTATGAGGTCCATTTGGTGTATCATATCGTTCAGTTCAGATGTCTCTCTGTTTATTCTTTGTCCTGTTGACCTATCCAAAGGACTCAGTGGGGTATTGAAATCTCCCACTATGAGTGTGCTGGGGTTAGTCTGTGACTTGTGGTCCTGGAGAATTGTCTTTATAAAGTTTGGTGCACCAGAATTTGGGGCATATATATTCATAATTGTGAAATCTTCTTGGTGGATTGTTCCTTTGATGAAAATGTAATGGCCTTCTTTGTCTCTTCTGATTTCTTTTACTTTGAAGTCTATTTTATCCGATATTAAAATAGCAACACCTGCTTTCTTTTTGGTACCATTTGCTTGGAATATTTTTTTCCATCCCTTCACTTTAAGGTGGTGCCTGTCCTTGAAGGTAAGATGTGTTTCTTGTAGACAGCATATCGATGGATTCTGTTTCCTAATCCAGTCTCCCAGTCTATGTCTTTTGATTGGGGAATTTAGTCCATTAATATTTAAGGTTATGACTGATAGGTTTGTGTTGCTTCCTTTTGCCTTATTATCCATCTGCGGTTTTGATTTAGGTTTCTACTTCTGCAGTTATGCTTTTATTGATTTCTCCTTCTAGGTGCCTGGGGTTGGTTGCTCCTTTCTTCTGTTCTTTGAATTGCTTCAAGTATTCTCTGAAGGGTTGGTTTTCCGGACATGTATTCTTTCAACTTGTTTATGTCATGGAAGGTTTTTCTCTCTCCTTCAACTATAATTGACATTTTTGCTGGGTATAGTAACCTGGGTTGGCATCTATTGTCCCTTAACACTGGGAATGCTTTGCTCCAGGTTCTTCTTGCTTTCATAGTTTGCATTGAGAAGTCAGTTGTAATTCTGATAGGTTTCCCCTTATAGGTCACTTGTTGTTTTTCTCTTGTGGCTTTAAGGATTTTGTCTTTGTTTTGGGTGTCTAGCATTTTAACTATGATGTGGCGTGGAGAATTTCTTTTCTGATCTTGTCTGTTTGGAGTTCTATGTGCTTCTTGTATTGGTATTGGTTTGTCCTTTTTTAGTTTGGGGAAGTTTTCATCTATTATTCTGTTGAAGATCTGATCAATACCATTCTCTTGGGATTCTTCTCCTTCCTCTATTCCTATGATGTGGAGGTTTGATCTTTTCATAGTGTCCCACAGTTCCTGGTTGTTCCACTTTTGTGTATTTTTAAATTTTTCATAATCTTTCCTTGAGGTTTTTAGTTGTTCTGTGTTATCTTCCAGGTCTGATATTCTTTGTTCTGCTTCCTCCATTCTGCTTCTGAGGCTTTTTCCATTCCTTTCCTCTTGATTGGATGAGTGTTTGATTTCCTTTTTCATTTCCTCTTCTGATTTCTTTAGTATTTCTACTTTTTGGAGCTTCTCAATCTCTTCCTGTAGCTCTTTGCTTCGCTGGTTGGTTTCCTTATCTTTTTCAGCATGGGATCTTTTCAGTGTTGCAAGTTCCTTCTGGAGTTTGTCATTCTCTCTCTCTAGGTCCTTCTTGAGTTCTTCATTCTCTTTTCTTAGTTCTTTGATTTGCTCTTTATAATCTTGTAGTTCTTTATGTATGTTCCCAATTGTGTTTCTGATATCTGTGTCCTGGGCCATCCCCAGGGGGATCCCACTGCAGGAATCTTCCATAGGGTTAGTAGAGCTTGGTGGGGGATTATCCTGCCCCTTTCCCGTGTTGTCTCTTCTTCGTGTTCCTGGCATATGGGCTTCTCCTTGCCTGTATTCCAATGTGAGTCCTAAATGCCTCTTCACTGTGTTGAAGGCTTGCTTTGCTTGCCTCCTTCAGATGTCTTCATAATCCCAGTTGGGGGAGTGGGGGGCTGTGGCCCGGCACCTGCGCTTGCCTCAGCTGGTCTCGGGACATCTCAGATCTGAAGAGTCACACAACCCTACCTTTTATACCAGCTGGGAGGATAACTCCACCCCCACAGCCACAAAAGCCAATTAAGCCAAAGACAACTGGATTAACGGATTAACTATATTAAATCAATCAACAATCAGCCTTGCTGAAGCACCCAGCTGCTGCCTACCTACCTGCGCTTGCCTCAGCTGGTCTTGGGAGATCTCCCAAATTTTCATCTCAAAGAAATATCGGGAGCAGCATTTACTAAATGCAGATTATCCCTCACAGAAGAACAGGGCTGGTCATTCCAAAAGTCCACAGCACATCTTTCCCTAGACACTAAGAGAACTACACAGAGTGCTTAGACCCTATGAAGTCCACATGGATGTTTCCGGAACACACAATGAAGTCCACATGGATGTTTCCAGAACACACAATGAAGTCCATGTGGATGTTTCTGGAACACACAATGAAGTCCACATGGATGTTTCCAGAACACACTTTCTGTTCCCAGCTCCAGTTCTGCCCAAGGTCCATCTGTGTTTTCCCCTCAGTTGCTAGAGCTTCCTTTTCAGCAGTTTCTGCTTTCCAAAATGTTCTGTGTACTTGGGGACCCTTGCATCCCCTGCTTGAGGGTACCCCACATGCTTCCTGCTCGTGCAAGGTTCCAAGCGACCTTCTGTCTCTGGCTCTGAGAAGCCAGCTCTGCTGAAGGCCCCTAAACACCCCTCCCTGGCCTTCTCTGAGCTCAGACACCATGCAGCAGGGGTTGGCATGGATCTCCTGCATGCCTAGGCTCATAGGGGTCTTGTTCTGCTCTTCTGAGGTAGCCTGCATGCAGCCCTGTTTCTGCAGATGGCTGGCAGGATAATACAGATACTGCCCTAGAGGAGCCACTCTAGCAGGAGCCATCACTAGCCATGGTCTTCGAGTGATTGAGTATACAAAAAGGGACCAGTGGTCCCTGAAGCAGAGGAGGGTGAGGGGAAGGTCTCGGTTCGGAGCAGCTGATGGGAGCAGTGAGGACAGAGTGTGCAAGCCTCCTGTAGACAAGGAGCAACAGAAGCAGGGATACTTCCAAAACCATACTTTCACGGCTTCTAGGACCAACAGGGTGTGCTGCAGGAATGAAGCTGAGGGTAAATTCCGAGGCTTGGGGGTTGGGCCTTGCCAAAGGTAAGAGTGGAGATAGATTTAGGCCTCATGAGGAGCATGTGGCTGGGCACGACCAATAGGAGTGATATGGGAGTTAGGGAAGCTGTTGGAACCTGGGCTAAATGAATGGCAAGTACCAGGACAGACGACAGCCTGGAGGGCTGGGAAGGCCCTGGAGTCAGATAGGTGAGGTCAGCAGATCTACCGTCAGATATTTTTGATGAGTCTGAGGGATGCAGGCTATGTGCTGGATAGTTCCCTTCATCACACTGTGATGGACTCAGCTCCTAAGTTCTGTGTATGATTTCTCCATATCTTACCAGAGGTAAATAGATATCCAGCTGGTCCAGGTCAAGTCAGTAACAGTGAGTGTGTACACACCCCACCATGTCTGACCCCAAGAGTGAGTGTGTGCACACCCACCATGTCTGACCCCAAGAGTGAGTGTGAGCACACCCACCATGTCTGACCCCAAGAGTGAGTGTGTGCACACCCACCATGTCTGACTCCAAGAGTGTGTACACACCCCACCATGTCTGACCCCAAGAGTGAGTGTGTACACACCCCACCATGTCTGACCCCAAGAGTGAGTGTGTACACACCCCACCATGTCTGACCCCAAGAGTGTGTACATACCCCACCATGTCTGACTCCAAGAGTGTGTACACACCCCACCATGTCTGACCCCAAGAGTGTGTACACACCCCACCATGTCTGACCCCAAGAGTGAGTGTGTACACACCCCACCATGTCTGACCCCAAGAGTGAGTGTGTACACATTCCACTATGTCTGACCCCAAGAGTGTGTACACACCCACCATGTCTGACCCCAAGAGTGTGTACACAACCCACCATGTCTGACTCCAAGAGTGAGTGTGTACACACCCACCATGTCTGACTCCAAGAGTGTGTACACACCCCACCCTGTCTGACCCCAAGAATGAATGTGTACACACCCCACCCTGTCTGACCCCAAGAGTGAGTGTGTACACACCCACCATGTCTGACTCCAAGAGTGTGTACACACCCCACCATGTCTGACCCCAAGAATGAATGTGTACACACCCCACCATGTCTGACCCCAATGCCTGGGTCTGCACACAACACCTGTCCACACTCACTCTCCTGGGCTACCACGAGGGCAGGAAGGCTCATCCCCCTTCCCCCCTCCTCCAATGGGGAACCGTAGCTGGTTATTGCCAACTTCAGGAACTTATTTCTCAATTCTGAGGAATCTTGGGAGCTGTCTGTTAAATACATTGGAACAAGGCTGTCTTGAGATTGTCTACAGAGGAAGAGTTTATACCACAGAGATTATCATGACACAGGTACAGCCCCAGCCCCAGCATAGCTCCACATTTACCAGAACTGCATATAACAGGTATCTGAAAAAATGGTACAAAATTATTTTGCATTAGAAGACGCTGCTCTGAACTGGATATGTGCTGTTTACCCCTGGTGAAATATGGAGGAATCATACTCAGAACCTGGGACCTGTGAAAACCTGACAGCTTAAATTTAATCCCCAAAACCCACAGTGGAAGGAGATAACCACTCCTGAAAGTTTAATCCCCAAAACCCACACTGGAAGATGACCCACTCCTGAAAGTTTAATCCCCAAAACCCAAAGTGGAAGGAGATGACCCACTCCTGAAAGTTTAATAGCCAGAACCCACAGTGGAAGGAGATGACCCACTCCTGAAAGTCATCCTCTGGCTTCCATGTATACACAATAATAAGTAAGTATATAAATAAACACAAGAGCTGCCTGAAGGCCACCTCTCACTACCAGTCTATGTGGCTTAGAGCAGAACAAACGCACACAACCAGTACAGCCACCCACAGGGCTCCCTCTACTCTTGAGGGTTTGAGTGGCACATTCTCAACCCTCACTTTAGTTTACATGCATGTGCTCATGTATAGAACAGTTGTACACACAAAAATGTACTCATACACATGAAACATGCAATTATGTGCATGTCCACATGTGCACACACAAAATCACACAATTCATGCAGATATGTGCACATGTGTATTCACATATACATGTCCTGTACACAGCAAGCCCACAACAGGAACGGGAGGGGCTTGCCCATACCCATCATCACCCGTACATATGGCTTCTCCCCTTTCAAACTGAGGTTCCAGGTCCCTGCCGTCAGTCACTTCAGGCCTGGTTTCTACTGTAGTAGGCAGGTTCTTACCTCTCTCCTGCAGGAGACTCAGTGCGCACAGGTTGGAGGAACATTGTGCTGTCTGTTGACATGCTGATTATCCTGGCATCCCTAAATGTGCTCACAAGGCACCCCCACCAAGTCAGACTGGAGCCCAGGCATAGACACTGAACCCTGGGTGGCCTGCACACATGCAGAGTGCTGGTAGTACTGGAAGGGCAGGAGCACCACATGGGATGATGTACAGTAACTGGCCACCTGCCAGGAAACACAACTCACCGCAGTGCCATTGTTGTCCTGGAAGACGTCCTGGTTGAAGTAGTCGAAGAGCTTCTTCTCCAACTGGAGCACAACCTGCCGAGTCAGATGCCTCAGTGCCTGGCACCCTCCAGTTCCTGCACAGCTCCTACCCCTGTACCTTGCAGTTCCTGCACAGCTCCTACCCTGCACCCAGCAGTTCCTGCACAGCTCCTACCCCTCCGCCTCCAGTTCCTGCACAGCTCCTACCTTTGTACCCAGCAGTTCCTGCACAGCTCCTACCCCTGTACCCAGCAGTTCCTGCACAGCTCCTACCCCTGTACCCAGCAGTTCCTGCACAGCTCCTACCCCTGTACCCAGCAGTTCCTGCACAGCTCCTACCCCTGCACCCAGCAGTTCCTGCACAGCTCCTACCCCTGTACCCAGCAGTTCCTGCACAGCTCCTACCCCTGCACCCAGCAGTTCCTGCACAGCTCCTACTCCTGTACCCAGCAGTTCCTGCACAGCTCCTACCCCTGTACCCAGCAGTTCCTGCACAGCTCCTACCCCTGCACCCAGCAGTTCCTGCACAGTTCCTACCCCTGTACCCAGCAGTTCCTGCACAGCTCCTACCCCTGCACCCAGCAGTTCCTGCACAGCTCCTACTCCTGTACCCAGCAGTTCCTGCACAGCTCCTACCCCTGTACCCAGCAGTTCCTGCACAGCTCCTACCCCTGCACCCAGCAGTTCCTGCACAGCTCCTACCCCTGCACCCAGCAGTTCCTGCACAGCTCCTACCCCTGCACCCAGCAGTTCCTGCACAGCTCCTACCCTGCACCCAGCAGTTCCTTCACAGCTCCTACCCTGCACCCAGCAGTTCCTGCACAGCTCCTAGCCCTGCACCCAGCAGTTCCTGCACAGCTCCTACCCTGCACCCAGCAGTTCCTGCACAGCTCCTACCCTGCACCCAGCAGTTCCTGCACAGCTCCTACCCCTCCACCTCCAGTTCCTGCACAGCTCCTACCCCTGCACACTGCAGTTCCTGTATAGCTCTTACCCCTGGGCTGGGCATGGTTGGTGGATACCCTAAGTCATGGACCACTTACCTTCCGGTCATTGTCCGACTCCCGAAATATCAACTTCACAACTTCATTGGTGTCAGCAGCGCGGACTGTCTGCATGGTGGCCTTTGTGCAGAGTGTCTGTGGGAAGATGCAAGGAGCTCAGCAGCAGGTCTTCCCACCTGGTGCCCAACTTGGTGTTACCCAGAGGCTATAATCAGTGGTTTCCCAACATCTCCAACAGGAGAGGAAGAGGATCAGTACTGCTTGAGAAGGAACAGGTTTCACGCCCATTCCAGGAGTGCAGCTCAACAGCCCTTGCATCCTATTATTCACAGAAGGCCATCTGCCAGGCCGTATAAGATTGTGATTGAGTGCAGCCGCCAGGCAACATAGTCACAGTGTGCATTGTGCTTCCATAGGAGGCAAGGCTAAGCTAGTGCTGCAGGGGACTGGTTCTTTGCTGTTCCTGCCTGCCCTGTGGGGCAGGGTGAGACTGTGAAGCTGAAGTATAGGCCATGGCATTGGGCACCAAGCCCTGGGGCTTCTGAGGCAGGTGACCAGGAGCCCAAGAGAGCTTTGCATACCAGGAGAACAGAGGGCAGAGTGGGACAAGGACATAAGAGGGGCAGGTGGCCCTGGAAGCCTGTACCTGGTAAGGGAAGGGTGGCCACCAAGCAACCATTAACCTCCCTGTCACTATCTACAGTGGTTCAGGGCAATGAGCAACTAGCCACAAAAGCAGTTAATAATTAAATCATGCCTATTTGAAAAGTCTTCATCTTAATGTCAATACATACAAGGAGGGGTCAACAGGATCACTTTCCAAAGGCAGAACAAAATTGGGGGTCCCCAGGCAGAGGAGTTACTGTGGATACCCCCTCCCTAACTTCCAGCAAGGAGGACGAAAACAGGGAGACGGAGAGACACATGTGACAAGAGTCCTGGTAACAATGGCAAAACATCTTGGACAAAAAAAAAAAAGGGCTCTAAGCAACCAGAGATGGTGAATTTCCTTGATGGCCACTTCTTCAGACAACAGGTCACAGGTCAGTTACACGAAGTGTTTAGAAATAGCAAAGTCAGGGGGCTGGAGAGAAGGGCTAGTGGTTAAGAGTGCCAACCACTCTTGCAGAGGACCCGGGTTTGATCCCCAGCACCCACATGGCAGCTGAGAACCATCTTTAACTCCAGTTCCAAGGGAATCTGACACCCTCTTCTGACTTCTGAGGTACTTCACGACACAGGTGTACAAACCTACATGCAGACAGTACATTCATACACATATAAAAATAAATAAAATTTCAAAAAAGAAATAGCAAAGTCAGTACAAAGCAAGAGCCTTGCCACCTGCGCTACAGGAGATAATGAAGAGAATATGAGTTTTATTTATAATAAAGACCACTATAACGAAAAGAACTGACTTTTTAAAGTCTGTGTACTGCAGAAGCCTTGGGAGGGGCTATGCCTTACATCCTCATGTACTTCTGGTGGGGACCAACCTCAGGACTCATAGACACACACTGGACACAAACTCTTGATGCCCCTAGCAGCTAAGGGAACACAACACCCACCCTCCACGGTAGCTGAGGTTTAGGGATGGGCAGAGCCAGTCCTGTGTGTAGTGTTCCAGCCCAGGCCTGCCACTCCCCAAAGCACAGTCTCTGGGCCAAGCCATTGACATGCAGGGCACAGATCAGCTAACCCAGCCAAGCTCCCAAAGTGGCTTTTGGACTCTGTGTCACAAATCAGTCTGGCTGCCTTGGAACTGTGAAGGATTAGGACAAGTACCCAAACAACCAGGGCATACCAGGGCCACCCTGCCCCCGCATCCCACGGAGGTCCCAGCCCATCCTGATGCTAATGTGCTTAAGCTGCTTTCTGTGAATGGGGGAAGGCTCTGGGCTGGGGGTGGGCGAGCAGAAGGCCATTGTGGCCAGTGCAGAAGGCTGCAGGAAATTCATGGTTGTGTCTCCTTGAAGGCATCTGCCCTCCACTGTTAAAACCCATTTTATCTCACCAAAGGATCAACATCTGAAGGTCCCCAGGGCTGTTCCTAGGGCCAGTGGCCCCTCCCCTTTCTCCCACATCCCTCCCATGGAACCTCCCCATTCACAGGTTGTAAAGGCTCCATCAGAGCTGAGCCGGCAAAGCAGGCCATCCATTGGCCTTTCAATCCCTGGAAGTCATGACCACTCATGCGGAAAACTGCCAGGCCCAGCTTTTCCGGCTCAACTTAAGGAAGGGATTTTACTCTTTTGAAAGGAGAAGAAATACTCCAAATGCTATTTTTAAAAAGCCATCAAAGATCCATTTTTACCATCAGTGGCTGCATCATAAGAGCACTGGAAGGGATGGCTCAGCCCTCAAAGGACTGTTTTGTCTCCTGGGATTTGCCAGCATCACCATGTGCCAAGGATATCCACCTGGCATTCCTCGTTTCTTCTTGCTAAGCTATCATGGCGTGCTGCCTGGCCAGGACGCTGGTGGCAGTGGCAGACAGCTGTTTTCTGTACCATTAAAACACACAATTTTTACAGCCCATTACATTTGCACAAAGCTACCCAGTGATCAGATGCCCTCATGTGTCTGTGAGCATTGGCCAACTCATCCAGGGAACTACATCTGTTTTCTTTCCCTCTACTCAGCTAAAACACTCCTCACAAAGTTCAAAATTCTATTAAGGAAAAAACAGCCTGTGGGCCCTAACAGACCAAGCCTTTCAAATGTACTGTTGAAAAGTCTGTTTAGAGAAGTAAAAAATACCCATGCTTTCCCTTTAAACATTTTAACACTACATTTACTTGTTGTTTTTGTGCACATGTGTGTAAGTGGGTGTGCACATGTGTGTATGTAAGTGGGTGTGCACATGAATGTGGGGCCAAAGGAGAACTTGCTGGAGTCATTCTTTCCTTCAACCATGTGGGACTCAAGGATGGAACTCAGGTTGGCAGGCTTAGCAGCCAAGCACCTTGACCCACTGAGCCATCCTTACTGGCCCTACCTAAGCTGTACTTTCTGACACAAGGGCATGCCTGGGGCGAGTCAGTGACAGCCAGACTCTGCTGGTCTCCAACCTCGAGAACAGAAACCCAGACCCCACCCCCACACAAGGTGCTCCCCATGCCACCTCACAGGGTAGCAGAGAATGCAATTGGCCCAGAAGGAGGTGGTTCCTCAGGATCAGACTGGCTCACCCACCAAGAGCCAATCATAAAGGCCAGAGTTCACATGCCCTCTGGGCCTTATGAAGTTTACTTCGGGTAGCTGGGGGGAGATTTTTAGCCATGCGTACAAGCTCTGCTGATAATTTTGGTCTATGGTGGCTAAGAGGTATGCCGTGCAAAAAATATATATATAAACAGATTTAAAGCTTTCTACCAGTGGAGGAATCTGAGCAAGGCAGCTCTAAGCTCTGGGTAAATGAAGTGCACCTGGCTGGCCATCCTTCAGCAGTTCCTCAGATACTAAGGAATCCAGTCCTGGTACAGGCCTCCGAGGTGTCCAGTACATCTGCCTCCAGAGCCAATAGCATTCACCAAACAGCATCTCAGTTCCTATTTGCCAACATCTGGAACTGCCCTCGGAGGGCAGGTTCCTCTCTGTACCCTGCTGGAGCACATGGTGGGCTCCATGAAGCTAGGCAAGTCTCCTAAAGATCATATAGCCTGGGGTATGCAGGGAGGGACTTCCAAGTCAAACCAACCACCAACACTATCGTGACCTTTTGGTTGTTAGCCTTAGTCTTTAATGGCTGAGCTATCTCTTCGGCCCCTCACCAGCATTTTCTGTTGACCTCTGGTATCAGAAGTGAAGTGGGCACCATGGCCCTTTCTGCAGTGATCACCTGGGCATGCTGCATGTGCCTCCTTGCTATGCTGTCAGATTTTCCAAGGAACCAAATGCTCTCAGCTCCTGGAAAGTGGCTTGGTGTCGGGCAGGTAACTGGGGCTTCTTGGAGGAATAAAAGGGGGGTCAGAGCAAAGCAGATTAGGGTTTCTGGGAGGAAATTCCATCTTGAACAAAAGCAACCCAGGGCTGAGGCAGGTGTCTGAGTGTAAAAGAAGGGCTCCAGAGTCCTTGTGAGAAGCAAGGAAGCACTAGTTGACACATAGAGCAAGAAGCATCAGGAGAGAACCCTGGCTTTAGGTTGGAGACAGAGAATTTGAGGTAGGAGACAATGAAGTGGGGTGGGAGGTGGCCACGGCATGGACACAGCTCGGAGAACCGACAGACCAAGGCCGGACTGAGAGAAGCTAGATGTGACCATGAGGTGGAGCATGGGCTATGGGGCCATCCTCGGTGGCTCCTGGGAGATCAGAACAGAAAGGGAATGTTATGATACCCAGCAACTGGGGATCCAGGAGCCTCAAATGCAGGAAGTGCTGTGTGCTGGAGGTGCTGGAAGGAACACAGGCAGCTGCCTTTTGCTACTGACCCATCCCTAAGGGCCGAGACATGCCAGGACCTCACACTCTCTCTGCTGGGACCATGCACCACTATGTGGGTACCCAGCCCAAGTGGCAGGACATTCAGACTCTAGACTCATTTGATTCCTGGTTTGAGCGTACACTGCCAGGGCAAGAGCTGCTGACGCCACAGTGGGTAAAATCCTGCTGAATGTCTTCTTCCTACAGTGAGGAGCCAGCTGGAATCAGGACAGGATGGGAGGAGCTCTGAATGTCTGTAGGAACTCCAGGTACCCACCTGCACTCTGGTCATGCCCCTTAGTGTTAAGTGGGCACCATGTGATACCAGGGGCTGTGGAGGAAGCACCCAGAAGAGAAGGTACAGAGAAGAACACTAGGCTCATAGGTATAGTACTCAGAGCCCTAGGAGGGGCTTCCAAAATTAGCAGAGCCAGGAATACCCATTTCTCTATAGTGACATGGTATTATTCCACATTATTCCCTGGTGATGGCTAAACCATGTTTGTCAAACAGACCAGAGCATCTGTGGTGTGGCTAAAGGGATGAACTTCCCCGGATGAACACCTGTCTCTTGGTGATAGCCAGGAGTGGCAGGATGACATCTCTGCAGAGAGAGGCAGCCCATGGGTGACTCAGCCAGGACAATCAAGGAGCACTTTGAAGAGGCAGAGGGCCTAGCCCTGAGAGAGACAGGCAGAACGACCTGCAGCACACCCGAGGCCAACAGCCCACAGGAACTGCCCCCCCCCTCGGTCGGGCTGCCACCCTCTGCAGTGCTCCTAGCCCTGAGCACTGGCGGAGCAGCTCGACCAGCACAAAGTCCTCACTGGACCTCCTCGCTTGCCTTAGGTGCAGCCTGTCCCAGAATCTGTCCCATGGGAGACATGGGGAGACTGGTGGACAGCCCCAGACCTTGTGAGGCCACCAGACACTGCATTGTCCGGCCCACAACTGTGTGCTGGGAGGGGCTGATGCCACCATTGTCTGAGGTAGCCTGTCACTCACCAGTGGCTGCACAAAGATGTGGGGGCAAGGTTTAATCCTGACTTTAGTCAGCAGATGAAAACCAGAGGCCAGATGTCCCCAGATTGTTTAAAAACCCGGGAGTCTCCAGGCCTCGGCACAGCAAGGCACCAGCTGATTTCAGTTAGAGCTGCTGCCTCTTTTCTGCTTTCCTTTGAGGGGGATCAACAGCTAAATAACCACAAAGCAGTGACAACCCCACCGGACATCCCAGGCCGTGAGGAGAGTGATTCCGGGCTAGGAGTTAAACTACCAAGATTAGGGTTCCCCAACCCTACTAGAACCTGAGGGGGAACACTATAGCTGCCACTCTGTTGGCAGCACCCAGTAGACACCTGCCTTGATGCATGTTCCACAAGCAAGCAGAATCAAGGGTTCTAGGGCTCCCTTGCTGGGGACACTGGAGCCCTGCCGACCAGAAAAGCTGCTAAGCCAAATGTGGGAAGATTTCACTTAGACCTGGCCAGGCTGTTTCTTAGACTCATGGGCCACAGAACACTCAAACACATGAAAACTGAAAATGATAAAGGAAGCCTGTTCCTTGTGGCTGTGATGCTCCCTGGCGCTTTGCTTCACAAGGTCCCAGTGGGGCCCTCTCCCGATCCACTACCTGCAGCCTGTCCCAGCTTCGGGACCTGGCCTCACCACCACCCTGTGTTTGGACTGGAGCACAGACAGGTTAGTTCTATCTCTGTAGAGTCCCATCTAGTCCACTGGGCACCAGGCAACCCGGACCTGCAACTTCTCATAAATAAAGCCCTGTTTGGCACTTTTTATCTTATCCACAATTAGGTCACAGTCTATGCTGCTGAAAACCAGGCATCTTTGGCTCCTGCACTAACGGAGACACCCATCTGTCAGTGGCCTTAGGCTAGGCTAGAGTATCCTCAAATTGTACTGTATACCCTGCAATCATAATTCAAGGTACCCTGAGATGGACATACTGAGCTCCAGGGGTCTCCCAACAGGTAAAGGTACCAACTGTGGGGTGACTGGTTCTGTGTTCTAACCAGTAGAAACCCTATGTGGAGCAGGAGCAAGCTGCTCTTGAAGATGGTGCTTGACTCTGAGGCACAAAGACTTCCTTGCACTCACAGGCCCTATGCAATGCGTACAGGATGAGGGGGGAATGCAGCTCAGTCTGCTCTACTCCAGGTAGAGCACCAGGTACTTGGTCTTCACATGGGGCCATCTCTGCTTGCTGCGGGCAGAAGCTGGTGGGTGGGCTTAGAGATACATCTTACCAATTTTTCATGCCCATCCTCTAAACATGACCCTGTTCCTGAGCTTTTATTCCTCTGACAACTTCATGCAAGAAAACATGCAGACCCTCTGATAGCGTGAAATCAGACACAAAGGCCTGGAGACAAAGGGGTGAGGGGTGGCTGTGGCCGGCCTTATTTCAGCCACACACAGATGTCCCTAGGAATGTCTGAAAGGAGATGCTTGCAAAAGAAATGGGCCTTAAAACAATGTGTTTGGCATTGTGGAGGAGGGGAGAAAAGGCAGTATCCTACTCGTGATAGATCCTGGCAGAACAAGATAAGCATCACGATTTTCAGTGGTGTGTGCTGCACTGGGCCCTCAGGTCCATCCGAGCTGTATGTCCTAGACCACAATCTGCTTGTTCTTTCCCAGATGCTTTTTACTTCATACACTGAAGTTTATTTACATCTTAAGCCACCATCTCCAGGATGTCCAACAGTAGCAGTGACTAACAACAAGAGAACCATGTGTAGAAACTCTGGTTTGAGGTAACATGGCCAGCCACTGACTGAATGAAGCCACCTTTAGCTGCTAAGGGGCAGCATTCTGCACAAAAAGGGGGCTAGGCTGGGAGTAAAGCTAGGTAAGGCTGTGCTGCCTCCCGCTGCGCTAGGAATGGGGTGGGAGCTCTGAGGAAGGTTTGAGCCACTAGGTAAGATGCTCCCTCTTCATGGTGCTAGCACTGGACAGGGCTGGCACAGGACAGGGCTGGAGAAGATGGGGACACAGAGGTAGTTGTGCAGAGAGAGGCTCCTCTGACTATGTCTATACATGCTATCACTCACGAGACCCCCCATCAGCATCCATGTTCAATCACAAGTTATGTGGCTGTGTTCTGTCCTGTTTGTGAGACACATGCAGGGAGACATGTACCAGTGCTAATGCAGCTCACCTGCAAATAGGCCTTCTCCATGATCCTGAGTGTGCTGAAATGAGCTGTCCTTCCCAGCTTGGCCTGCCTTGCAGGTGTCCATGATTCTTTCTGACCATACAACCTCTTTGCAGGGGGCCAGTGGGTCAGGAGCCACAGCCACCAGGGCACAGGTCTGCTTTCACTCTGGGGCACTTCTGAGTGTGACAGGTCTTGAAGTCACAGTCAAAAGAAAATTCTTTTTCTAGCTTAGTCAATTGACAATCCATGTGATAAGCCTGCACTGGTCTGGGCAAGCAGATCCAGACAGCAGCTGATGCCTGGTGGGGGACTGCCGGTGTCCAGGAAGCCCAGCCAGTGCAACCAGTACCTTGACAAGCACATGTGAGCATGTGACTGGCTCCTCACTAGAATGGGGGTCACAGACAGGGTAGAAGAAACCCATCCTGAGCCTATCTTTCTTCTTCCCATCTACTGCTCTTAGTTAAATTCCAGCCAGAAAAATGTGCAGGAATAAAAGGCCACACATAGAAGCGCTACAAAACAACTTTCATAAAGTAGGACAACTCCTAGACAGTCCGAGGGCTCCACACAGACACCCCTTAAAACACATGAATGGAAAATCATTACCACTAAGCTCACATTTCCAATGCCTCCAAAATGCAGAACTGACCCAGAGTATAAACATTATTTAGGCTAAAAATGGTTCTCCTAATGGGGGGCATGGTGGTCCACACCTTTAAGCTCAGCACTCAGGAAGCTGTTAAATTAATAGAAGGCCTTTCCTTAGAAAGTGATATTAACAAAGAAGTCCCTCACTGCTGCCACCAACACAACATGCTTAAATACTGTGGTCCCATGGGCCAGGAAGCCCAGATCCAGAACATGCCTGCCACACCAAAACTCGGGGGAGGAAATTCTAAGTTTAAATGAAGGTCATGGGCATCAGGAGTTTAAATGCTAAATTCTGATAAGAGGTCACTGTCCTCTGGCTAGTCACTTGAAATCTGGAGCACAAATCAGCACCATCTAACTATGCCTTGACTTCTGCAGACAATACTTCAAGCCTTAGACTGTTCATGGAGTAGAAAATGAGGATAATTGGCCAGTCACTAGATTGACAGCTCTGAGATAGAAACTGGTGGCTTCAAGACTCAGTCATCACATGAAATCGGAGGTCTGGTTTAGAAAACAGTATCCTGCCCAGTGTGGTGGTACACACCTTTTATTCCAGCACTTGGGAGGCAGAGGCAGGAGGATCTCTGTGAATTTGAGGCCAGCCTGGTCTATATAGGGAGTTCCAGGCCAGCTGGGCTACAGGGAGACCCTGTCTCAAAAAATTCTAACAAATCCTCTGACTCTTTTATGGTAAGTCAGAAGTCAGTGTGCATCAAAGAAATGCATTTTGGCTGCTGTCCCATGCCATCAGGTACCTAGATACACAGGACTCTATGTGGAGAGGCCACTGCCAGCCTCCTAGAGATAGGAGATAATCACTGCGCTGACAAGGATGATGGCACAGCAGGGTCTGCATGTGTGACTAAACGGCACAAACAGTCCCGAGTTCATTCTGCTAAACTTCAGCGTTTTCCTGTAGGAAATGAAGTGTGCACACGTGCTCAGCTTCTGTCTGTCTGGTCCTTGTACATTCTCATTGCCCCTTGATGTAGGGATCAATGGGTGCCTGTTCCGTGGGGAAGTGATCTGTGACTGGGCTGCAGGCATTACAGCCCTGCAAGGGCTGCAGCCAGTGCTGGGGCTGCGGTAACTCAGGCCCACTACACCACGTCTGTGGCTTCTAGGGTGCCCAGGGAAGCAGAGCATATAAAACATACCTTCACTGATCCCGAACCTGAGGGTCCCAGAGCTCTTCAACTACTGTGCTTAGCCTGGGTTGGAGAAGTCAGCAGGGGATAGATCAGTGGCTGCAGGGCTATGGGCAGCTGACCAGCCCATTCTCAGGTGGGCCAGCTGTTCAGAGTGATTCTGAACAAAACCAGAGAGATTTTTCATGATTTCCTAGGCTTTTGGAATGTGGCTCTGGCTGGTGCACAGAAGTCCTGGTAGCAGGGTAGGGCAGGGCAGGGCTGGCCACTGAGCTTCCTTCAGGCAGGCCCTATCCTCCAACCCAGTTCACCAACTCTGAATTCCCAAAGAAAATAAGTCCTATTGGAAAGAACAACCATTTTTGGAGATTAGAAGAAGCTACTGACAGTGATGGTGGAGAAGCATCCATCTGCTTGATATCGCCATGAAACACCGGGATGGACGCAGGCTTTGCAAAACTCCTAGTATGCAGGTTCGCCAGTGACAAATGCTATGTGGGGGAGTGGTCTGTCAGAACCTACAGCAGCCTGTCCTTTGTCCTTTTCTTTGTTGGATATTGCCAACTGTTTATCCATAACAGAGTGCCGTAAAGACCCTCTCATATCCTCTCCCAAGATGGCCTGACTCCAGGTAGCCAGGCTGTGGTGGGTACAGTGCTAATGAAGCACAGTGCCATCTGTAATTCCACCAGGTATCACAGAGCCTACTTTTATAGATGTGAGGCTCACATGCACTGGGGCATCTGGCACCCACATGCATGACCCAGAAATGGGTCACAGGACTATGCTACCCTGACTGGAGGTACACCTGCGGCAGGCCATGTGGACTCCTTCTGGATGTCCCCAGGCTCACAAGGCTGAGAAGGATGTGGGGGAAGCAGAGGAGGTACCCACTGGGACTGAGAGAACAGCTAGGCCAGGTGTGTGTAGCTGGACAACTCTATGAGCAGGAGTCCCAAGATCTAGTTCCTGTACCGAGGTCAGAAGGCCAAGAGATATGCCGGCTAGTTAAAATAGCTAAAGCTTCCTCATAGAAGAAAGTTCTCTGAAAACCAAATTCAAACTGTTCTAATACACCATGATCCAGCTATCATAAGCCCTGTGTGGAAATGGCCCAAACAGAGTCTCCTAAAGTTATGGGGGCTGGCTCAGCGGTTAAGAGCAAAGGCTGTTCTTGCAGAGGACCTAGGTTCAATTCCCAACACCAACATGATAGCTAACAACTATCTATAATTCCAGTTCCAGGGGATCCAATGCCTTCTTCTGACCTCTGCAGGCATTGCACAACATGGGCACACTTACACACATGCAGGCAATACACTTGTATGTGTAAGAGATGGCTCAGCGGTTAAGAGCACTGACTGCTCTTGCAGAGGACCTGGGTTCGATTCCCAGCACCCACATGGAGGCTAAGAACCATCTTTAGTGCCGGCTGTGGTGGTGCACACCTTTAATCCCAGCACTTGGGAGGCAGAGGCAGGTGGATTTCTGTGAGTTCAAGGCCAGCCTGGTCTACAGAGTGAGCTTTAGGCCAGCTGGGACTAAAGGGAGACGCTGTCTCAAAAATATATAATAAAATATATTATATATTTATATAATATAAATTTATATTTATATATATATAAATGTATTTCATGATTTCAGTGACAAATTCTGCTGCCATTATTTAAAAAAAATAACCCTACAAGCTGAGTGTTACTGTGTGTGCACTCTCTATTTGAGGTCCCTACATGAGAGCTTGGCCTCCTGTAGATACAGATAGAATGAAATGTCCACACAGTCTGAGGGGAAGAGAGGCTGCTACTATGAGCTTCCTTGGGGGCTAACTTAGGTATGCAGAGTGCTGGAGGAACTGGAGAGAGCCATGGTACTCCCGACTAGGATGGAATACTGTGGGGCCCATGGGAACTGAGTAGATGGTCCTTCTACCTGGCTTTGGCACAGCTGTGCCTACCCACAGGAAGCCCAGGCTGTGATACCATTCACTCTCTACAGTGTAAGCAAAGCTCTGACTCATGCGGGGCTGCTGTAGGCTAGTCAGCTAAGGCCCAGGTCAACCACTGAAAACCCAAGGAAGTGGACCTAAAGGCACTCAATTTCTGCCAACTCGCAGAGCTGCATACACACTGGCCATGACCACCAACAACTGTTCCTGTTCACTGAGCCCTAGGAATATGCCAGTGGACACTTGGGCCCAGGTCTTTCCTGCCATGGTCTGGAATGTGAGCACAGTGCTTGTATGCTATGGGCGGTACAGACAGGAACATAGCAGGGCACTGCTGCTGGACCCCAGGCATAACAGTCTACTGATGGGGGCAAAAGTGCTTGGGGCTCTCAGAAGGGACACCTGTGGGCCCAAGGTAATGATCAGGTCTGATGTTAGCTCCTCTGCTGACTTCTAGCAGCTCCGGATACCCATGTCTGGATACCAGGCAGCCTGAGCTGGTTTGCTATTGCTGTGGTCTTCCACATGTGGCAGAGGTGACACTGGGAATCCTTTCTGACATACTCTTCAGAGCTGGCACAGGCAGTACTGGGGCCTCCTTAGTGACACTCTGTACTGCATTCCAGAAGCCCTTCTCCAGGGCAGTTGCTGAGACAGCAGAGCCGTCAAGGCCCTGTTCTAAAATAGGCACAGCTGGCACCAATGCATGTAGCTGTCAGTACCTGGCAACTGGATTTAGAGAAAGGCTACCAGATCCCAGAAATGCATCCATCACCACCACTGCCCGGGAGGTGATGGACAGCAGGTGTGGTGTGCCCGGACCACGCAGAGACAGGCATGCCTGGCACCGCTGTCACTCTGCGTCACCACAGCCAGCTGAGCACCCCAGATGCCAGTCGTCACCACACAAGGCATAAAACATACCCTCCAAACAATCCCAGCAGCAGGACTGTGCTGGAGGCTGGCTGCATTAATTAAAGTAATTGTGCATGGTCCTGTTACACGGCACGATAATCGTGTTTAATTTGTGTATGTTTTAATCATGGCTTAAGCGGTGCCAAATTTGATCACAGTATCATCCTTTCAGTTCTGCTCTGCAAGCATGTTTGCATTAATTTGCATTTGAAACATAAGAAGCTGCTCTTCCTGGGGGCAGTGCCTCCCAGCTCTGCGCACAGAGCCGCTTTCAGGGACCGCCCCGCTCCTCCCTCTCTGCAAGTGACAAGCAGGTCTCCACTGTGCTCCAAGAGCTTCCAGAGCCCAGAGCCTGGTCCTGCCCAGAGGCATCTCAGAGCCTGAGCCCGCCCTCCCTGCAGGATGAACAATGGCTGCATTTAATGCATTTAATTTACTGAGGTTGGGCTCAGCTCATTGGCCTCTCATTGTTTTGGAGATGGATTTAATTAACCTCTGATGAATCTTGCCAGCCAGTGTGATGACATGAGACCCCAAGAGATAGGGCTATTCCCCTGAAAGATCAGCACCTGCCTAGGATATCAGGAGAGCTGATGAGGGGGGCACTGTTCTGGGTGGGGGCTCAGTGGCCTCTGCCTAACATTGAAAATAAACATCCACTTTCATCTTAGCAGGGCAGCCATGTCTACCTGTGGAAGAAATTCGGGTATGAATTGGGTAGTTCCTAGAACTCCTGCCTGCCCACAGCCCCCGCTTTGTCTTTCTAGAACATACCCTCAGGCAGAGCAGCATACCTTCTCTTCGGGTCTGTATTTGTCTGTGACTGTTCTTATTCCACACTTGTCTCATTTTTTCTCTGACTTTCAGAAATATAAAAGTCACTTAGGTATGACCTGCCAGAGATGAGGGCGCAGAAATCCCTAAGAACAGTAGGGTGAGGCTGGTCTGTAGGCATACATATTAAAGCACCTGAGGCCCTCTCAGAAAGGCAGGCATGGAAAGCCAAGGAGAGGAAGGCCTTGGCATTCCAAGAAGCCATGTCTGTGCACTAGGGCACCAGCCAAAGGCTGACAGAAGCCATCATGGTAATGATCCTGTGAGCACTGCCTGGCTGAGGCCACATGGGTTCCGTGGATCCTCAGGCAATGCTGGAGGCTAGGTGTGGTGGGGGCTCTCCCTTCTTTCTTGGCAGAACAGTCCACGTGGTAGACCGAGACAGGGGACGGGATGGTAGGCTTGGGAGATATGGTGGGACAGGCTTCTCAAAGTGTGTAGCGGGACTGTGTGTCCCATGCCAAGTATGGTGATGTCACGAGGAGAAATGGTCATGGTCTTTAGTCTCAGAGCTACAACCTTTCACCAAACAGCCCCGAAAACCTACACTAAAAAATTATGTTCCATATTTTTTACTAGGTTTTCTTTACTTACATAATAAAATACATGCAGAATGTAAAGGTAATTCTTATTTGTCAAATGAATATCAGCTACTGATAAGTTTTAAAGACTCACAAAACTCCTCCAGGAATTAATGCATAGATCTAACATATATCCGTTTATTTATTGAGCAAATAATCCAGTTTAAAAACTATTGATTTTCCTCTGACTCCTTTGCAAGTGCTAGATTAATAGCAAAGACAAGGTGCTCCAGGCTTCTAAAGTAGGAGGGGCTATATATCAGCAACTGCATGAAGATGCTGTCATCAGGCAGCATGTTGGGATAGCAGGCGCTCAGTGCCAGGGGACTCAATGACCTGTTGCAGGGGCCTCCCTGCTCCTAAGGAGAGGGCTTCTTTGGAGGTGTTATAGCCACCCCTGCACATTGTCCCAGCTTAATGGCTTTGGATAGAAAGCTACAGAGGGAGCTGTTCATAGGAGCCCAGAAGAGCTGGTATGACCACAGAGCATTTAGATGTTCCTTGCCTTCAGCCAGGGAAATGCAGGTCAAACACATGCACAAGGAAAGTACCCCACAACAGATAGCAAGGGGATACAGAGGCCCTTCTGTGGGTGAAGCCCAGAGCCAACAGAAGCCCAGAGCACAGAAGAAGAGTAGGTATTTAAAACAGTACCTGAGGGGGCTGGAGAGATGGCCTAGTGGTTAAGAGCGCCGACCGTGTACAGGATAGTGACACATCTAGGGTATTCCAGCTGGGTATCTGACTGGAGCCCCATGCTGTGGATATCCTGGAGCTGTGGCTTCCTTCCTAACTTTATAATGGTACTACTGGATTGTACATTCGCATGTCCACTCACTCACATAGCCAAACTGTCCTCCCATAGAAACATCCAGAAGGACAGATTCAGAAAGAGTACCCATTAGTCATTCCGATTCTGTCCAGTCCAGGTGTTTTATCTTGTGGCTTGCATTCTACCCAGAAGGAAAATTCCATGTGAAGAAGCTTCTCTGACCTTTCACCAACCATAGGCAGCTCTGGTTGACCAGCACTGACTTTCTAACCATAGGCAGCTCTGGGCTGACTGGCACTGACCTTCTAACCATAGGCAGCTCTGGGCTGACCAGCACTGACTTCTAACCATAGGCAGCTCTGGGCTGACTGGCACTGACTTCTAACCGTAGGCAGCTCTGGCTGACTGGCACTGACTTCTAACCGTAGGCAGCTCTGGGCTGACCGGCACTGACTTCTAACCATAGACAGCTCTGGCTGACTGGCACTGACTTCTAACCATCTTTTACTTTGCTATTAGTCACTCTGCTCCAAGCAGAGGCCTGAGCGCCACTGTGTGAGGCAGAGTTTCTGGCCTATGGCAGCAAGTTTGTAAACCAGCTCAGAGGGTCATGAGGGAGAGACTGGTGGTCTGGGTAAGGAGTCTTTCCAGCCTCCAGTGGCTGTCTGAATGGAGAAGGGACCTTCAGTAAGGGCCCTGCCTGCTGGTGTGACTTGAAGAAAGATTTGCACAGGCAGACAGCTCCCACTCCCTTCCGGCTCCTTGTTAAGTAGAGCCTGAAAGTCCAACAGGAAGGATGCAGGATTTCACAGTCCCCTATGAGCCTGCTGATATTAAAATCTGTATATGCTCTGCAGTGTGCCCTCCTCCTTCAGGGTTGTATTGAGCCACTGAGCGTCCAGGACCCTTCCCATTCCCCAGGGCCCACTGAAAATCCAGGGAAACCCTGTACCTGCTGACCTTCTGGACCACAAAGTTCAAAATACACATTGTGGGTCTGGCCTGGTAAGTACCCTCAGCATAATTAAATTACACACTGTGGGTCTGGCCTGGCAAGTACCCTCAGCATAATTAAACACAGAAGGATTTCAATAGCATATCACTCATTTTTATCAAGCAAAGGGAGATACCTGCTTGGCTCATCTTCAAAAAATTCTCAGCCAGGTGTGGTGGTGCACACCTTTAATCCTAGCACTTGAGAGGCAGAGGCAGGTGGATCTTTGTGAGTTCAAGGCCAGCCTGTTCTACAGAGTGAGTTCCAGGACAGCTGGGGCTACAAGGAGACCCTGACTTGAAAAGACCAAAAAAAAAAAATCTCAGCCAGGTGTGGTGGTGCACATCTTTAATCCCAGCAGTACTTGAGAGGCAGAGCCAGGTGGATCTCTGTGGGTTCAATGCCAGCCTGTGCTACAAAGTGAGTTCCAGGACAGTTGGAGCTACAGGGAGACTCTGTCTCAAAAAGATAAAAAAAATTCTCTACCAAGTATGGAAGATGAATGTGACAGTATTTAGAACAGAGACTGCTATCGGGAAGACAGTAATTCAAGGTACCACATTTCTTCATGTGTTCCTGTGTGGCCTCTGCATGTGGATCACCTAGTGTTACCACATGCTTTGAAGGCTGCTGTGCGCACCTCCCCAGGCAGGAGAGGGTAGACGGTGGGCATGGTCCTGCTTTTCTGCACCTCCAGCTCTGCTGCTATTAGGGAAGGTGGCACACCCCATTCACACAAGAATCAGTAGAAAATAGTTGGGGGAAGCCAGGTTCCCAGTTGGCCATCCCCCTATAGGAGCTCAGGATGCAAGGTCAGCCAGCACCGACCTGCTGGCAGGAACAGACCTCAGCACAGGATTTGAACACCATAGGATTTGCTTCCCTTGGCAGTACTTCCGAGCCACAAAGCTTCCTTCTGACTTCAATGGCCACACCACTTTTCTTGGAGCCAGATGCTGCCCTTCCAGGGACCCCAGATCCCTTGCATCCAGTCTGGAGCGCCTATAGGGAGCCAGCATAGCCCTGGAGTTCCCAAAACCCAAGAGAGCCTCAATTTATTAAACCGAGAAGAGCAACCAGTTTCTCTGTGTTTGATGAAGAGGGGAAATCCCACTGAGAAACAGCCCACAGTGGTCTCCCCAGGTTGTCCCCCACAGGACACAGGACTGCCTACTCTTAAGTAGGCTGACTAGCTGACCAACTGTACAGACCCCCTCTCCCAAGCAAGGACATTTCTCCATTAAGAATTTTTGCCTTCAACAGTGTAATCAGTGAAAACAATAACATGGAAATAGCCTGCAACTGACGGTGTTCCTTTGCTACTGTTGATGTGGCCACAAGGAGACCCGATGCCCAGGCTGAGGAGGAAGCCCACACCTACCTCTATGACAGATTTGGAATCCAGACGGAAGTTGAAATCACCAAAAACAAAATAGGAAACTTTCTCGAATCGCTGGTCAATGATTCTAGGAGAAGAAAAGGAGACAGTGATCACTGATAGTGCAACACTGACCAGTCCTAGCAGGCCTGGACCAGCCACATCTCCCTTCCATTCTCCCCAAATGCTTCTTGCTACAATGACACTATGGTGATTGCTTCTTTGTACCCCAAAACCTAGCACAAGGGCCACTACCAGTACATGGCTATCAAATAGAACTCAACTGCCCTTATCAGCTGGTCAGGGGGATTCAGAAAACAAACTCAGGTGCATGTGACTGGGGCCAGGCAGATGCTTAAGTGAGGACAGCACTCAGGCAAGCTCCTCCTGGGGAACAGGTACAGCTGAGGCCTGTACAAGGGACCCCATGGCCACAGGAAGACACTGCCTTAGCTGTCCACGGTAGCCCCTCCTTATACAGCATGAGCTCATATTTATTATGGAATGGTTACACACCCCACCCAAACACTTCTGAGTTACATGCAAGGGAGAATGCTCACAAAAGACAGCTTAGCTCGTGCTGCCTTGCTGGAATACTTATCTGATATCCTCAATCACAACCACATCATGAAGAATTTTTCCTAGTGAGAGAGACATGCACACACGAACATCTGGCGGGAGGACCCACAGCAGCATCCCTTGAAGAGAACCCCAGCTTCCTAGTGCCTGGCTCAGGTAGTGACACCCGCAAATTCTCCTACTCCCTGGGGAGGCAAAGTGAATGTGCCTTGCTTCTGATTTGAAAGTGAAATAGGCTACAGAGTGAGTTCCAGGACAGCCAGAGCTACAGGAAGACCCTGTCTCAAAAAAAAAAAAAAGAAAGAAAGAAAGTGAAATAGGATCACTTGGAGCAAGGCACTGGCTGACAAGACACCAGCGAGCAGTATGTTTCCTGTTCAGCAGCAGAGGAAACCCAGCAACCTAGTCCAGATTTTACTGGCCCCTCCACTCTTATTCATGATGCTTGCTGTGACAAAGCCCAATGTGGAGCAAGGTACAGGCTGCTGGTTTAAAAAACAAACTTCAGTGGGGAAGAATGCTTAGTGGTAAGTGTGTCTGATCTGCAAGCAGAAAGACCTGAGTTTGAATCCCAAGTAAAAGGCCAGATATGGCTGTGCATGCCTCTTACGCACATATTTGGGGAATGAAGACAGGCAGATAGCTCCTGAGAGCTCCCTGGCTGGCCAGCCTAGTCTAAAAGGGCAACTTCCAGTTTGGGGAGAGACCTTGTCTCAAGGCAATAAGGTACAGATGGATAGAAAAGTACACCTATGGGGGCTGGAGAGATGGCCTAGTGGTTAAGAGCGCTGACTGCTCTTGCAGAGGACCCAGGTTTGATCCCCAGCACCCACATGGCAGCTGAGAACCGTCTTTAACTCCAGTTCCAGGGGAATGCGATGCCCTCTTCTGACCTCTGTGGCATTGCACAACACGGGTGCACAGGCTTACATGCAGACAGTACATTCATACACATACAAAATAAATAAAATAAAAAAAGAAAAGCACTCCTAACCTCGTGCTCTGGCCTCATGTGTGCGCCCCCCCCCACATACATATGCATGTACAAGACACTCAATTATCAGCTAGGCAAATGTCAGACTTTCTCAATCAGATTGAATCAAAAGCTTCTAGTGGGGTTAGAGAGATGGCTCAGCAGTTAAAAACACTGGCTGCTCTTCCAGAGGACCAGGGCTCAATCCCCAGCACCTACATGGTAGCTAACAACCATCTATAACTCCAGTTCCAGGGGATCCAACACTTTCTTGCCTATGCAGGCTTTTCATGGTACAGGTGGACTTACATACATGCAGGCAAAACACATACACATAAAAGTAAAATAAATTTTTTAAAAATGGAGAAAAAGAAACTTCTAGTGGCTACCAGAGACCCAGTGGCCTGGGTACTGTGGTCCTGTGTTGCTTTTAGTACCAGTGAGTACCAGCAAGAGGCTGGGCCTGTGATGGTGGCGGTGGTGGTGGTGGTGGTGGTGGTGGTGGTGGTGGCGGTGGTGGTGGTGGTGGTGGTAGTGGAGCCTGGAGCTGAAGCTAGCTTACAAGGACTGCTGCAGGCCCAGGGAGCCAAGAGAGGGGCAGCTGATGAACCACTTGTCACAGACTGGGTGGGCCTTTTCTGACTCCGTTCATTAAACCAAGAAATAAACGGACACAGGAAAGGCCATCTCCTGTATGAAGATTTAAATGGCTTGGTGTCATGACCACAGTGGGCATCTGAAAGGTACCCACCTACCAGGCTGGCAAAACAATGATGTCACTGTGAGGAAGCTGGGTGCCCCAGTGAAAAAGGTGGGGAAGAGCACTGTGCTGTCCAGGCTCCTGAGGGGCTGGAGAACTCTGGAAAAAGTCTCTCCTGGAATTTTCAGAACTCTCTGGAACTTGATATTCCTTGTTGTTTTTAGAGCTGAGGGCCCCTCTGGCTGCTGCATAGGCTTCCCTTCTGCAGCATGGTGTGGTTCCCTTTCTACTCATGAAGCTCACCCGAAACAAGTGCGCACATGTGCTTCTCAGTGCTGTACCCTCCCTGGGCGTGGAAACCCACAGCACTGCTGACTTCAGGAGGCAGTCGGAACAGGGCCTCCGTGCCCCGACTTCCCTAAAGGGCAAACTGCTCATCACAGAATGCCTGGGGTATTTTCAAGGCAGTCTATTTCTATAGATCTTTTCTTGTCTATTCCTATATATGCCTTTCATTCATGACTTTTTTCATTTACATTTTTAAGTGTGTGTGTGTCTTGGAGGAGTTATGTAACACGAGTGCAGGTGCCTTCAGAAGGCAGAGTTGTTGGATCCTGCAGGAGTGGGAGTTACAGGTGGCTGTGAGCTGTCCAGGATGGCTGCTGGGAACTGGCCTAGGGTCCTCTGAAGAGCAGTATGGGCCATGTCTCCTGCCTTTATGCAACTTTGTAAGGAAACGTTGGCAATCCTTTTAAAAATCAACTTAGCTCTTTTTCACATTCCTCTTGTACACACTTGCTATATTCTGACCAAATTCTATAAAAAAAAAAAAAAAAAAAAAAGGTCTTGTTGTCCCTCTTAAGTGGAATTGCTTTCAACCTAAACATTAATTTACAGAGAAAGTAATTCACATCTGAACAGCAATGACCAACAACTTCAGCTACTTTTTAGAAGTTCAGTGTTTCTGTGGGGGAGGCCCATGCTGTGACTGCCCTGGGGGAGTGAAGTCCCCACACAGCAGGGAGGTTTGAAACTGGCTGGGCCACATTCTGGGTTCAGCCTGGTCCCTTCTTCCCTTCCTCTTCCTCCTTACCCAGTGCCCTTGGGTAAGTGCAGTTTGGAGCAGGGAAAGGAATGAGACTGCCCCCGAAATGGTCCTACCTGTGTCTCAGAGGGATGCATTTGAACCACCGTTGGGAATTGCTTTTTTCTATCCTTAAACATCTTTAGAAGAAAAGGAAAAATACCCCATACAACCTGTGTTGGCTTTACAAGGCCATCAACTAGATCCACCAGCTCTCATGGCTGTCTAGCTTCAGGGTCTGGGATCCAGGTCCTCCATACTGAAGCCCCAGCGGGAAAAGTAAAGTTCCTAGGCCCCCAGCCAAGGGGAACATGCTTCAGAGCCCCCAGGCTCAGCTACAGGCCCACCATCCCTGTACCAGAATGCAGCAGAAAAACTGCCCTTGGGGCCTGTCACATTGTTTTTTAAAAACAAAAACAAAGGTCCTTATGAAACCTGCTACCATGTACAATGAATGTACACCAATAAAAATCAAAAACAAAAAGCACAAGGTCTGGAAAATCAAAAACAAAAAGCACAAGGTCTGGAAAACAATGTTAATGAGAAAATCCAGGCCCAGAAAGACAAATGTCACGTGTCCTCTCTCCTGTGGATGCTACCTTAGAATTTTGTATTTGTGAATGTGTTAGAAGTCGGAAGCCAGAAAGGGCCCATGAGAAGGAGAAGGGAAGAAACTGTAACAAGGGGAGCGGAAAGTAGAATACATGATGGTAAAGGGAGAGAATCCTATCCTGGGGATTGAAGGTTTAAGCAGGGACAGGGGCAGGGGTTTAGGAAGGAGTGGGATGTGGGTTAACCAAACCTAATGATGCATAAAAAATCCTTATGGAAACTACTTTGTAAAATAATATTTATTTATTTATTTATTTATTTATTTATTTATTTATTTTACAAAAGGGGTTTAAATAGAGGTGTCCTGCATGGGTGGGAAAAGCTGCTCCCAGAAGCCAAGCACAGGATGCCTCCATACAAGCTGCTGATAAGGAGGCCCTGAGGCACTCGACAACTAGGTCTACTGCCAATGTTCTAGCTGCCAACCACAACTAGATGGGTAGACCCTGTTGCTGAAGACACCATACACTCTGGTTGCAGGACATGGAGAAATAAGTCTGCTTCTCCCCAGGAAACCTCCTCCCGGATTTCATAGTTCTATTTAGGCTGCTGGAAGAGAAAAGACATCAGTTGTCTTACCCAGCCCAGCACTGGACCTTGCACCTACAATGCTGACATGCCAGGCAGAGACACGCCCACGGGTTTAGTAAGTGGTGGGGCTGTTACTGGGGTATGTGTGCATGTGCGGGCATGTGTGCCACAGCTCACAGACTCAAGTGAGAGGACAACTTTGTGGAATCAGCTCTCTCTTCCCACCTATGTAGCTTTTAGGGATTGAACTCAGGTTTCCAGGCTTGAACAAGTGCCTTTTTACCTGATGAGTTACCTTGCTGGGCCCATAACCAACTAATTCTGGTTGGATTTGAGGCCTACTCTATAGGAGGGAATTCATGCCTGATACAGTAAACCTAGTCAAAAGTCCATGACTGGGGAGGTCATAAGCCCTAGGGGACTCCACTACTATGTTTTTGGTAAATGCTCACATTCTCAAACTGCCTTCTAAATATTTGTGTGTACCCACAGACTAGTGCTGCTCTCAGCTTGGGTCAGAGAGGGTTCTTTCTGCAGTGGGCAGGGTCAATGCAGAGATCCATCACTGGTCAAAGAGCTGAGAATAAGTGACTATTGCCTGTTCAGCCCTGAAATGAAACATCTACGTCAACTTCCTTCCCTCGGTGTCAAGGAACACAGAAGAAAGGGGTGGGAAGAATGAAGAGCAGTAGGGTGGGGAGGAGGCATGCCTGCTACAGTCTGGATGCACAGTGGCTAGGCCACCTGCAGCACATGAAGCCAGCATGGGTGGAGATGGGGCTCACGAGAAGCCTCACCTCTAGCTGAAGAGCTACTGGCAGCTGATGGTTACTGGGGAAAAGAGGGCCAATTTTCTTGGAAGTATGGTTCCCAGTAGATTGTCCACACTTGGGTGGATGGTCCATACCCACATGCATGCAGGGCAGCACTAACCAGACTCAGTGAGTTATTTAAAAAAGGGAAATGAAGGTGGGAGGGGGGTGTGGTATGGGGAGAGGGTGCCTGATAGGGGCAGAGCTTGGTAAGTAAGTGGGCAGCCAGGCTCCAGTATAGGGTCAGTTCCTCTGTGACCCATTTTTTAGGGCATAGTTCTACAGACAGGACAGTGAGCAGGCCTCCATGTTCATGGGCTGGTTCTGCACAACAAGAGCTGAATAAACTAGAAGAACATGAAAGCAGGAGAATAGAAAGGTGGGCACTGGACCAGCAGTGTCAGCAAAGCCGGTGCAATAGCACTGCACTGTGCCAGAGGGGTCAGCACGCGTCACAGCACTGCACTGCACCAGAGGGGTCAGCACGCGTCACAGCACTGCACTACACCAGAGGGGTCAGCACGCGTCACAGCACTGCACTGCGCCAGAGGGGTCAGCACGCGTCACAGCACTGAACTGCGCCAGAGGGGTCACCATGCATCACAGCACTGCACTGCGCCAGAGGGGTCAGCACTTATCACAGCACTGAACTGCGCCAGAGGGGTCAGCATGCGTCACAGCACTGCACTGACTATAAAGGCCTCATCCTGCCTCTTCTTACCCTTTAGTCCCTTCTCTTTTTCCTGACTCTGTTTTTTAGAGAAAAACCAAACCAAAGCAAACCTCTTGGCTTGTGCTGCTACATGAACGGCTGGAAGACCAAGTAGTATCACATTCTGGGCAGAAATGCTTTACATGTTTGGACGCCAACCGTCTTATCGGAATCTGTAACTCTGCCATGAGAAGCATAGGAGTGGGGCCAGCGAGATGGCCCAGCAGTGGAGGGCACTTGCTGTGCAAGCCTGGTGACTTAAATGCAATCCCTAGAACCCATGTAAAGGTGGAAGGAAAGAACTGGCTCCATGAAGTTGTCCTCTGACCTCTACACGCTCATCATAGAACACATGCCCTTCCACCCCAGGCACGATTATAATAAATACAAATTTAGAAAGCACAGGAATATTCATGTCTCTTAGGAGAACCACTGTTGAAAATTATAAAGATTTTTGAATTAATGAAGTTTACTAGCATTATTCTTTTACTTTTATTTTTTAAATTTGAGACAGAGTCTTGTTATGAAGCTCAAGCTGGCCTAGAACACCCATCTCTGCCTCCTGAGTACAGGAATTATAGATGTGCACTATTCTTTAACAATTAAACTTCTAATGTGTAGCTGACTTGTACTTTTCATGCATGCCTGCAGGAATGACACATATACACTTCAGAAGTAGTGTCTTGCACAAGCGTGTGTTATATACATATATACATATATGCACAGGTCACAGACATCTATAGCCAACTTCATAGCAAGTGTCCTCCTCTCTGCAGAGGAATGGCTTTGAAGAACCCATGGGCAAAGCAGGGATGGAAGGTGAACCTGCACTCATCAATGCTGAGTTCCTGAGCTAACTATATCTGGACTACGCCGTCACTGTCAGGGTTCCAGCTCTTCTAGGAAGAGTGCTAAACCACCTCAACCTCTGAGCTGAGGAAGGGCACTTTGGCATTTACTATCACCAACCTCTCAGTGGGTGTTCCAAGCTGTCCAGAAGTGCTGCTGAGGCCTCTTGGGAAGCCAGTGGTACCCATGGGCAAGAGAGATGTAAAGCAAGCCAGAACTGAGCTCAGAGCAAGAATGTCACAGGGAGAGCAAGTTCACAGGACTCTAAAGCAGTCTGTGTGAGCAGTGGGTGCACGGGCTCCTGAGCCAGGGCCTTCTTCCTAGTTCATCAGCTGGCATGGGCATCAAGTGCCACAGACAAGTGTGTTTTAATGTGAAGGAAATCAAGGCCAAGAAAGCAACATAAAGGTATGGTACCAGGAGAGCACTGACCACAGAAGCACAGCCTGCCTGTCTACTTAAATGGTGGCATCTGTATGCTGGTAACTTCCTCTTTAAAAAGCTAATTTCATGTGGACTAAGTTTAGAACACCATGTGCCTAGCTGGAGAATGCTTTATCCTGGGCTACTCTCCACATGAGAGGGGCTGGTGGTCCTGACTGCGGCCCATCCTGGGCCTGCAATGAACCAGGGAGGCGATTTCACAGCCACATCTGGATTCCTGTAAGACTATCATTAAAAACCTAAACTTTATCATGCGTCCATGCCCTGCTCTTTTTGATATAATAGCCCAAGCCAATTAATAACAACACCCATCTCTGAAGGTCGCACAGAAGCAGCAAGATGAAGGGGCTGTCATGGCCGAGGCAATCGCCTGAGTGCCAGGCCAGCGGCCCTCCCGGCACTCACTTTTAATTTCAACATAGTGCCATTTGGACTAGGAAAAAAAGTTGTTTTAAAATTAATTACCTTGTCAGTAGCTATTATGATTAAAAAGTAGGCCCACATCAATATCATGCGCCTCATTCAGAAAGAGAATTACAAGAAGAGCCATAAAAATCAATTTTTTAGGCCTGGAAATGGTGTCTCCTGTTTGACAGGTGATTCCAGGATGTGGCAGCCCTGCTGGGGGAGGGGCGGCATTCCTCTGCCTGGCCAGGGGCCTTGTCCCCATCTGAGGATATCACCTCACTTGATGCAATGGGCTCAGGACTTCTGGAAGAAAATCACAGGCAGAGGGTGAGAAGTCAGCTTCCATTTGCAGCCACTTCCACATCACAGGATTCCTGGGGCGCCACAGGAACCCAAGAGTCCATATGGTAATGGAGGCTGAAGAAATCACTTGTGCAGGATCTCACAGAGTCCAAGAGAGATCACAGACCTGCAGACAGCTTGGCTTGCTTTTTCATGCCAAGGGATGCAGAGGTCTGGAAGGCGGATCTGGTCGTGCACTGGTCAGTCCTGTCCCATGCAGTGCCTCCACAGCCTGGTAACTGACTTGGCACTCTTCCCTTTTTACCTTTTTGTTTTTTTAACTTTTTTTTTAATTTTATTTATTTTTGTATATGTATGAATGTACTGTCTGCATGTAGGTCTGTGCACCCGTGTCGTGCAATGCCGTGGAGGCAGAAGAGGGTCTCAGATTCCGCTGGAACTGGAGTTACAGACGGTTCTCAGCCGCCATGTGGGTGCTGGGGATCGAACCCGGATCCTCTGCAAGAGCAGTCGGTGCTCTTAACTGCTAGGCTATCTCTCCAGCCCTTACCTTTTTTTTTTTTTAATGTGCATGAGTGTATTGCCTGCACATATGTAAGTGCGCCCGTGTCATGCAATGTCTGTAGAAGTCAGAAGAGGGCATCTCATCCTCTGGAACTGGATTTATGGATGGTTGTTAGCCATCGTGTTGGTGCTGGGATTCAAACCCAGGTCCTCTGCAACAGCAGCCAGTGCTCTCTTAACTGTTGAGCCATCTCTCTAGCAACCCCCCTTTTTACTTTTTAACCAGTGGTTGGGATACTAAAACTTTTGGCACTATACTTTTACCTAACTATGGAGTCTGCAAACACTTCTTTCTTGGCTTTAGGAAAGACCATGTTCAAATGAATCTTAAGTAGCAAAAACACTGACAATATAAAATGACTAGACTATCAAAACATTTGACAGTAATTTAATTATCTAAAAGTTTCCCTTCATCTTATGTCATCTAGTGATCAGGTATACCGAAATCATCTAAAGTAAACTCACCCACCCAAATAAATGCCATGATCAGCCTAAAACTTTCTACCACTCACTCCTCACCCAGCCCCAAGAAGGTGCTGCTGGGTGCGGGCTCTATACTTCTGGGCCTGGGGCTCTGGGGATCCACAGTTCTGACATGACCAAGGAAGAGATTTAAGAATATTCACTACAGAGGCAAAGAGACAAGGACCCAACAGCAACAGGGCCACAGGACACCCACCATGACCTGAGGTGGTCTGCAGGACCTCAAGTTAAGTCCTGGCAACCACCGCCTTCCTGCTTGACTCCTAGACCCTGATCCCAGAACAGTGCTGTCATCATCTGTGCATTCTACTATCCCGGTGGCTCCAACTCATCCATCTCATTCCTCCAGCAACCACCATCAAGCCCAGGGCACTCCAGGCACCACAGATACCAGTGTGGGCAGGCTGTCCGAGGCCCCTCTCCCCCACTTTCTGCAGCAGGGCAGGTGTCAGCCCACTCTGTCTTTTAAGACTCAGACAGGAAGAAATTTTTTTTAAAAAAAGGCTCAGACAGACCAGGTAATGTTTGTCTTGCCCATCACTACCAGGGTCCCAATCATTAGAGGGGATGTATGAGTCACAGCATTGAGGATAACACTTGGCTAAGTACACAGACCCATACAGGACAGTCTTGTCCAACAGAACACTGACAATATGAGCCAAGTGGTGTTCTAGTGAGTGAGTCACCTTCCCCTGCTGCCCCCCTCTTCAGTGGCAGTCCTTGCCTTAGCTAGCTTATGGTCTATGGTTTGCACATGAGCTCCTGCTAGGGATTGAATTGTGTTCTGAGAAGGTCAGAGGGTAGGCTCAGACACCAAACCCAAGAAGCCCCACAGTGCAAGGACACATTGTCTGAAATTCATAAAGAAGCCTTCATCAGAGCCTGGCCTGCTGCCCTCAGCTTGAACTTTAGCCTCCAGAATTGTAAGAAATAAGCATGAGCGGAGTCCTCAGGGCAGGGCCTTTTGCTAAGGAAGCCAGATGATAGTGTCCATCCCTAGGGCACAGAGTCTGGACAAAGGACATAATGGAGCATCCCTAGACTTTGTAGGCTGTTGACCAAGGCTTCTCAAAGCTTGCATACCACCTATTTTTCTAGCCCTCTAGTAAAGACTAAAATTATTAGGTAGAATTTTAAGATATTGGGTTCCTTCCTTTGGAAACAGATGGGCTCGCTCTCCCAATGGCAATATGCTAGGCATCCATCGTGTGCCCAGAGCATCTCAGAGCAAAGCCATCACACTGACCTTTTCCAACCTTGCAAAGGCCAGGTTCTGTGAAGACACCTGCTGCATCCTGAAACAGTGCCCCAGAGCTGCTGTCGGCAACTGTGTGCTCACTGCGCATCCTGGTGGCACCAGGTGGGGAAGATGGGCTCAGGACACAGACACAGGGCAGCAATGATAACCATAGATCTGATTTCTTCAGAGGAGAGAGGGAAGGAAAGCTGGGCGTGCCACCCTAAAGAGTACAGGTGTATGACTTTTCCTCATTACAGCCCTCAATCCATTTTCAAAATGAAGGACATACTGTGAATTTCATCAGTCATTTGAGACACAGGCATCACAGACTCATCTTACTCAACTGCAACTGGACTTGACATGTCCTAGTTACCAAACTCCCAATGGATGCCTTGCCAATGGTGGCACAGGTCTTGGGGTTTCAGGCTGGCATTCTATGCACAGCACAACACTAGTCTGCAGCCTCTAGGCCTCTCAATTTTCTATGGGGATTATATGCTGTATAGGGTAAGCTCTAGCCAATGAGTCCCTGAAAGCCCCCAGAGCACAAGGAGGTCTGATTGGCTATGTGCACAGCCCACACAGACACCTGTACCCCTTCTCTGGGGTAGTCAGCCACAAATGAGGTGCAAGAAACAGCTCTGTGCTGGCCCTGCCAGAGTGTTCTGGAATGACCTAGATCCTTAGCAGGGAGCTTGCCTTTGCCTAGAGACGCAGTGCTTTTCTTCTGCTCACTGAACAGTGAGGCAAGTTCTGGGAACGGCCTAAAGAGAAACATTTAGATTGGAGGGGTCTTTGAGCAGCCTGACAGCTGACAGATGACCATCCATAAAGCGACAAAGAGGGGCTGTGTGGCAGCCGGCGTCACATCGCCTCTCCCTGGGAAACTAATTGCTCCGGATTGTCCTGAGGAACATTATTTTTCTGGCAATCATTTCCTTTGAATGCCCAAAATGAGCATGAAACAACTCTTTTCACTGGACATAAAAGTTAAATGTCCCAATGTTGATCAAATTAACTTCAGCGCTGTGACAATGGACTGTGTTTGTGAGAAAATAATGGGGGGACAGAGGGGTGCTTTATGCCAGGGTTTCACAGTTGTAATGTAAAAATGTCTCTGTTGAACTAGGCAGGCCACATTTTCAAAGGGGACACTGAAGGCTCCTGTCACTTGTGGAAAAAAAATCTCATTTCATGGGCTGAGTGCTCAGGAAGATCTCAGGACATGTCCACAGTTGGTGCCTCAGGGCTCTGGTTTGGTCACCCCAGATGCCCCTGAGGGGCTGACCTCAAGTCAAAAAGAGGCACTGAGTAGCCTAGCAGGAGCCAGTGCAGGCATCTCCTGGAGCCATAAGTAGGTAGGGGTCTTTGTCCCAGTATCCCCAGGCCCTGGCATACGACAGGCACTGACACCACTTACAGCTAAGACTGCTGCAGAGTTTAATCAGCCTAATTTATTTAGAGTCTATTTATTTTGGAATCATCTTAGATTTGGAGAAAAGTTGTGACATCTTGGCACCTCTTGGCTTTAACAACTTCCCTTCCTTTCTGGGACAGGGAGACAAGGCTGTCTACCCCTGGCTCTGAGACTCCTGCTCCTTGGCTCAGATGAAGACAGGGACCTGCAGATTGGACAGGGAGATTAAACCTGAGAAGTCCCCCCATCTCAACCTCCTCACTGTCTCCTGCAGCTCAGTGGGGCCCCCAGACAATGCTCGCGCGGTTCCCAGTGCACTGTGAATGCGACGCTGTTGGTGGCGGTGTCCATTCAAAGGCTAGTGTGGCATTGTCCTCCCCGATCAGCACAGTAGAATACGGTCTGCTGGTGGCTGCCAAAAGGTTAGCTTCCCGATGAAAGGGCGGGCCATTATTCACCACTCCTGCAGAGTGCCCCTTTGTGCCCAGCAGCCCAGCCCTGCACTGCGGAGGTCCGGATCTGCGGCTGGCTGAGCTCGCCACAGAAGCCATTCATGGGAATGCAAAGATGCAGAAAAAGTGGCCCCCAAACTCCAAGGCTGCTTTCCTGTAGGTTGTGGAGGCATGGTGGTGCAGGGCAACGACACATTCTAATGTCTTACCACACTGACAACCTGACCACGGTCACCAGGACTGATGGACATTTGGTCGCTCTCAGCTCCCAGCTCCCTGGGAGGTCCCAGAAAAAAACGCCATGGGCAAACAGTAGGAAGAACCGCATGCAGCTATAGTGGGGAGAAGACCCGTGCTGCTGGGCTGCCGATTTACTATCCTGAGAGGGCGGCCCTACGATGGAACACAGTATCAGCCTACTGCCATAGAGGACTCTGGGGCTGGGAAGGTCCTAGGGGAAGTCACCCGGGCTCTGCTAAACTCCTTCCTAAGCTGAGGCATGACCCTGAGGGGAGGCCCTCAGTTAGTGCTATCTTCTGGCTTGGGTCTTGTGGGGGAAGCATCAGCCACTTTTCACTTCAGGAGCCAATGGCAGTGCTGTTCAGTACTCTGCCCCACAAACACGCTACACAGGGTCCACAGCAGAGGGTGTTTGAAACAGGGGTGGTAAATTCAAGGGGATAGGAAGGAGGTACCAGAGGATGAGGGCACCTCAAGTCCTGGTCCATGTGGGGATACAGGCACAGACAAGAATCGATCACTTTGTTGGGATAAACCACCTGATCCAATCTCTAATCACCAGGGCTGTGTTCCACAGTGGGTAGCTGGCTTGGGCTTCAGGCTTGGAACAGCACCTGCTCAAGCATCAGACCCAGCCAAAAGGGCATGGTTGCATACAGGGTTGAAGGATGGGCATTCAGACTGAGACAACAACAGTAGAAGCATCCAGACTCGCATCTCACACCCATGGTTCTGCTATGAGGCAGAGTCATGCCAGAGGCACTACAACTCTCCCTCACGTGGGGCAAGGTTGGGAGGGAAAGGGAGCAGTGGACTGGCCTCTTCATCCAGGTGAGATGGCATGGTCCCCAGAGGGGGCCTGTCTGATAGTGCCACAGGGACCAGAACCCACCACTGGATTCCTGTGTACAGAGCCACTGCAAAGGCATACAAAGACAATGGCTGAGGAGCCCACCCACCCCAGCCTACTGATGTGCCATGGGAGTGAGGGCTGTTAGAAGCCGGAGGGATCTAGGTGGATCTGGCCTCATCCTGCAGTGGCATCACGGATGGTAGGACCCAGCTCTGCCTCCTACCTTGGGACGTACTGATCTATGGTACAGACCAGTATGTACACACTTGTCCCGTACAAGGCCCACAAACACACATGTGCACTCACATGCACAAACATGCTCACATGGACTCAATATTGCACGCGCACGTGCGCACGCACACACACACACGCAGGAGAGGCCTCATGCTCAAGGCTTATGTAAGGACTTCCCTGGCAGTTAATTGCTAGAGACCCTCAGGGCACCTCTATAGGCCACTGGTCTTACTGGGGCACAGATGTGCCCAGTCCCTAGGGTCTCTTGACACTCTACCGTCAAGAATCTGAACCTGTACTTGTGACTTGGCGTGGCCCCACAGGTACTCTTGGTGGGCTGTTTTTCCTTCAGTTGCAAATGTCTTCCAAGAAGCCTGGAGCTTCCAAGAAGCAGGGAGCACCCTGCCTTCTACTAGGCCTTTTCTTTCTGTCTGGGCAAGGGTTGGGCATACCTTAACCACTGTCTCCTTTCTCTAGGACACAGGCCAACAATGTGACCATCCCAGGGACAGGTGGTGATCCGGTTTACCCTAATGCCCATGCTCATTGATGGCCACTTCTTCAGGAGAACAGATAGGAAGAGGTGGGGGCGGGGCTCTAAGGAGAGGCCAGGCATAGGTTGGAAGGAGGCTTTACATCCTAGATGGGAGGGCATTCCATAGGGCTACTGTCAACCAAACCATGAAGTGGCCTCAGAGCGGCCACAGCCATGCTCAGAAGTAGCTGGGGCCCAGCAGCACCTACCTGTCAAGCACGTAGCCCAGGGCCTTATGCCGGACCCCAGAATACACTGAGGGGCTTGTTTCCCAGGCCACTAAGTTGGACGCATCATGGAAAAGATGAATGTTCACCAAGTCGAAGGCACTGTAACCAAGAAAAAAAGGGGCCCAGTGACCAAGGGCTGAAGTTCTAAGCTACCCTGGACAGAACATGCCCCTCTGTACCCACTCTGCTTCCTTGGTGGCAAAGCTCTAGGCATCTATACACACACTATCCTTGATCACTCCTGGGTGAACCACAGCATTGCCTCCCTGAGACCAGAAGACGTGAGACTTTCAGTTATGTCTCTGGTAAATTCTCACAAAGATAGGTACTTTAGCCAGGTAAATGAGAGGTACTTTTCTTTTAAAGAAAAGGACAATATTACAGCACTTCCTGCAAGCTGTAGGCCCAACCCTAGGGAGAAGCTGGAGCCTCTTTTGGCCTTCCTTTCCAAGAACTCATACTGCCACTGATCAGCCACACTGAGGACTTTAACACAGGGGCATGGAGACAAGCAGGCAGACTGTCTTTTTACTGCCTCTGAGCACCCAACCTGAGGGCCTTTGCACATGGACCTGATGAGGCTCAAGTGGGACCTCTAGGCACTTCCAGCCATTCACCAGGTGACCACCTAACACCATCCCCAAAGTGTACAGTGCCTCGCCACATCTTCTACAGGGCACTGGAACTAGACCTCACCTCTTCTTTTCAGCAACAAGATGAAGAGCCCAGTAACAGCTGTAGGTCCACACCCCAAGAGCTCCTTCCACACCATGCAAGGAGGAGTGGTCCCTGAGATCAAGGCCAGCTCAGATGGCTTTTCAGCTCCTGGACTGGGTCATAAGGAACTGTAGCTCCACTCAGGGACCCTACTTTTTGCACATTGTCCTGGGCAGCCCTAGGGACCCAGATCATGACCCTAGCTGAGTCACAGTGACTGGTCCTATTTGTCTCAGGAGCTGAAAGCTGAGCCACAGATTTCTGACAATTTCCTTTAACTGACAAAGTATGCATCACTATGGAGAATGCTTACCCACAGGAAGATGAAGCTGAGACAAGCAAGGTGAGCCAGGACCTGCTTGTCTGTGCCCAAAAACCTCAGCCTGCTAGGCTATCTATGTATAACTTAACTTTGTGGCCTGAGACCAATTAAGAGATTTCTTCACCAGCTCAGTTGTGCAGTGAGCTCTGGCACACAGAGTTCACACTGGGGAAGGACCAGAGGTTTTCATTTGCAACTAGTGGCTGAATTTCTGACTTAAAAAAAAAAAAAAAGGCAATACTGTGTCATGTGGCATCATTCACAAATCACAAAAAATGAGTGACAGGACAGGGCTTGGGTCACAGGGTCCCCGTTCAAAGTGAGCAGCACCTCTGACAACATGTCCTCAACACCACAGGGGTACACGGTACAAAGGAAGAGTACAAAGCACTCCAATAATTATCAAGTGAAGAGAGTCAGATGGCTTGTTACATACCAGTCAGCAATGCACCACCTTGTCCGGATGAAGCCTTTTCTTGACCATTTGCACTGAAAAGCAAAGGTTATACAATAAACAGTAGCACAGAAACTGGATGCCACATGCCCATCTGTGCTTAGGGCACAAGTAACATGGCTCTGAGACAATGTCTTGCTATGTAATCCAGGCTGGCCTAAAACTCATGATCCTCCAACTTCAACCACCCGAGTGCTGGGATTACAGGACACTGCCCCACTACCCCTCGCTGGTAAGGCACTCTCAAATAGAGTACCTGAACACTCCACAAAAGGCAGTAAAGGTGCACTGTGGTGATCTGTCTTCATGGACTTGAAGGAGAATGGAATAAATCTGCAGGAGACAGGAAGCACTCAAGGAGTATCTAGGGGCCCTTTGCAGAGAAAAGTAACTCATGGGGGGAAAGAGCAGCCCTGAATGTAGGGCACTTCCATGACCCAGGGGCCTAGATTGAATGAAAAGGAGCCATTCCCCTCCCTTTGCTTCCTGGCCCCCATGTGAGCAGAGCTGCCCAGCCATCGCCCGCCCCACCCTGCACTGTAAACTAACACTTCTGAAACCAGGAGCAAAACCCAATTCTTCCTCCCTTTGGTGGTTCCTACTAAGTATTGTGGCCACAGTGATGAGATGCTAACACATGCTCTAATCACAGGTGATAAGGTCAAGACAGCCTCTCAGCCTGTGTCCTGACAGCCCTGAGCTGGCCTGACCAAGACAACGACAGTGAGAAGTCAGGTGTGGAAGTGGGGCACATGGCCTATTTCTAAAGCCCCTGCTAGGGAGCCCTCCGCCCCCATGGTGCCATAGAGCACAGTGCCTTCACATAGCTGTAGGGTGGCGTGTTCATGCACAGGCAGGGCAGGTGTCATGGTCTGAGTATTCCTAAAATCCTGAGGTTGAAATCTGATCTCTACTATGATGGGGCTGACAGAGGGGACTCTCAAAGGGGATCCTGTCATTGGGGCTTGCCCTCCTTGCAAATGGGCATGAGGAAGAGTGTGGGCTTTTTTACCCCTTCCTTCCCTTCTGCCACATGGGATCATGTCTTTGTGGAGGGCAAAAAGCCAGGTGCCATCTTGGAAGAGGAAGCAGCTCTCATCAGAGAGTTTATCTGCTAGCACCTGGATTCTGCACTTCCTGGGCTCTAGAACTATGGAAGGGCATTCTGAGGTTGACAACCCACCCAGCCGGAGGCGTTCCCCTAAGAACTAGAAATTCCAAGGAAAGGGTTGGACTTAAGAAAGGGGATAGTCACTTCTGACCTATGTTCTCTCTGTCTAAAATGCACTCTATTCAGGGTCCAGGGAGATTTAACTTGGTCCTGAAGTGGGGAAGAAATTTTGATGACCAACAAGACTGCTCAAAAGAGACTAGGTAGAGGAAGCAGTCCACTGTCCAGTTACATCTGTCTGTGGGACAATGGCCTGCCTGACATAGGGCTGCCCAGCACATGGATGAATGAAGAACTGAACTTTACATTCTACTTTACTTTGAAATTTCATTTACACAGCCCTGCAAAAGAAAGCCACCTCATGGCCCCTGAGCTTTGGCAGCAGGGATCCTGTTGGCAAAGAGGAGCCCTTCCTCCATCTGCAGCTCACACCTGGAAGGAAGGACAAAGTGTCTACTCTCCCTGAGGATAGCAGCCCACAGGGAGGGGATCCTCTACAGGGCCTGGTACAGTGGCCTTAGGGACAGAAGAGCCTTAAGAGGCTCAGATGCTTAGCAGACAGCAGAGGACCAAGGAAGACACTATTTCCTTCATGGTTCCTAGGCAGCATGGTCAGAAGTGATCACATGGGGGTTAACTCCTGACAAAACATAATCTGCTCTGAGAAGGATCCAGAGAAGCAGGCATGGGAGTTCTGTGCTCAGCACCTTATTCTCTTATGTAACAGAAATAGCTCAGTGCTCTCCCTTTAACTCCATGTCACTTTTAGCAACAGTCCCTTTGTGTGTGTGTGTGTGTGTGTGTGTATGCATGTAGGTTGGTGCACCCGTGTCGTGAATGCTGCAGAGGTCAGAAGAGGGTGTCAGATTCCCCTGGAACTGGAGTTAAGGATGGTTCTTAGCCGCCATGTGGGTGCCAGGAATTGAACCTGGGTCCTCTGCAAGAGCAGTCTGTGCTCTTAACCACTGAGCCATCTCTCCAGCCCCATCAGTCCCTTTTCTTTCACTTGCTGTAATAACCATACTACCTTGGACATGAGCTCTTAAAACACAACACTCCCTTCTCCCACTTGAGCTCAGCCTTCAGCAGCAGCTTGATCCTGGCTCCAAGTCTGCTGCCATTCCAGTCTGGGCCCTCTGTGTACACCATGACCCAGGTGGCTCTCTAATTATTCAGCCCCCAGCATCAGCCATGCCTCTTCTACCCTCCACCCACCCCTCCCTAGGGGTCCAGGGTTGGCAATGCAGGATACCCAATGTGCCCATACTCAGGGCGAACACCAAGCCACCTATGGATTGGTGGCCCCAGGCTCCTCCTGCAGTGTCCCCTGTCCTCAGGACCCACCCCTGCTGGTGAGACTTGTCCCTAGACCTCACTGTTGATAGTCTGGACATCTCTGAGTTTCCCCGTTCACTGGTATTTTGATGTCATCTCCATGTAGTGTGGGCTTTTACATCCTGCTCTAAACCCCATGAACACTCCACATGAAAGTTCAACTCCTAAATCTGAGGACATTTAACCTGATTTTCCCAACACTGTTCCCCACTGTTTCTTTCTGGATTTTCTTCTGGATGAATATGTGAGCTGTTGATGAGGTTCTTCTAACTCCTTTCTAGAAAATTAAAAACCATAAAGACCATGATGCAAAAACTCACTGGTTCTCCCATCCACATCTGGCTTCGCATCTGCTCTTTTCTTTCAATGACTTTGCTTCTTTTTTTTACATACCACTCAGACTGTGCTCTCTCCCTCTAACTCTCCCAAAGGAAGAGTAGAAGGGATCATCAATGGCAAATAGCAGTTGCAAAAAAAAGCAACACTAAGACCCAGCTTCATGCTCAGGAGGAAGCACTACATCTCGTTCTCGTGGCTTCTGGTACTGTACAGTCAGAGAAACTTCTCTAGTTAGAAACTATAGAAATGATCCCTGAAAGTATAGTCTTAATGACTTTGTCTCTACAGGCCATTTTCGTGATCCTTCTATTTTTTCTTTTACTGAAAAATGATGAACATGGAGTCATTTGTATATACTGAAGACTACACGCTAGCTCCCACACAGTCACTGATTCCCTCCTCCCACCACTTAGGCCACTATAGTGTTTATATGTGTGTATATATCCATATATATGTATATTTATATGTGTGTATATATCCATATATATGTATATTTATATGTGTGTATATCCATATATATGTATATTTATGTTTATATGTGTATATATCCATATATATATTTATATCTTCTAGGTTTGGGGCACTTAGTTTTTTAAAACATTTTTAGTGAATTTTTGTGATTTTCATACAGTATAATTTGATAGTATTTAGATTCCCCCATCCGCACCTCCCCTCGCTGCCCTGCCTCCAATTCAATGTACTCTATTATATATAACAAGGCCCATAGAGTCCAATTTATGTCCCCAAGTGTTCTTCAGTGTGGGGCACAGCCCCTTCATATTTTACTTCTGTTACTTGAATAATACTCTGTGTTTAATGAACCTTATCATTTATCCGAATGAGTATTCTAAACATTTATTTTAGTCTTTGTCAGTTTATGTCACAAAAGTTATTTGACAGGGGGTCAACTTATATCCTAGTACCCACAATCAGCTTGTCTTCCTTTGCAGCCCAAGCCGAGGAACCTCCCTGCCAACTGCTCTGATCTCTGGTGACACAGAGGCATTGACCTAAAGCCCTTGGGCCCACAGTGGCTCTGGCCCACTCAATGCCAGTGCTCTAGGCCTCAGCCAGAAGGCTGTCCAGAACTGAAGCAGGAGTCACAGGTCCCTACACCTGCTGTTCCTCACAGCTGCTGAGACATTCCGAGGAGCTGAGTGGAACTCAGGGGTCCTCAGCCTCGAATCATCCTCACCCCTTACAGAACACAGCCTCTGGTACCAGGAAGCAGACTTCTCAGAAGGCCTGGGCCACAGGCACACTCCTATTTACTTCCTGTGAGAACTCATGTCTATGATGAAAACAAGCAGGAAGCTGACCTGCGAATGTAGCTGGGTGTTGTAAAGGCCACTCCACAGCATGTTACCATCCTCAGGAGAGACAGTGAATACCTGGAACACTCATGTTGTCCTGGAAAGCCTGCCAATGTCCTGCCTGCAGCACCCAGGCCTCCACCTAGCATGCCCCACCACATTTTACCATCTGCAAGTTAAGATCCTCAGGCAGGGCCCATCTTCTCTGCCAATGAGGATGAGTCCACTAGGCATACAAGAAGGGACAGAGCCTACGTGTGGAGACGCTGAGATGGGAGCTGCTGCTCATGGTGCTGGCCTGTACCCACTGCCCGTGTTGTCCATGTGAGAATGAATGGACTCGAACCTTGGCATCAGGGCCTGAAGGCCACATCTGGGCTCCACTGTATGGATCCTACACCAGGCCACTTCTCTTTTTTCTGAGAGCTGGTTTGGAGCTCTGTCACTGCCAAGGCCATCTTCCTACTAAATGAATCCTTTGAATAAGACTTTGTTTGCTTTATGGTCCGCCCCCCCCCCGCCTGCTCTCCACCAGCACACAAGGATCGGCCAAATGAACCATCACATCTAATACAGAACGTACACAGACTGTCCCAGAGACCCAACAGTACCTAGCAACCTCTCCCAAGCTCAGGCATCACTCTGTGTGACCTTGCACTCACTGCATTCCCAGCACTTCTATAGTTGATGTACTGAGCACAGCACTGGGCCCTCTTCAGCCAAGTATGCCTCTATAAGGCCAGGCCTGCACTAGTCATGCAGTGCATACTGTACAAACAGGCTGACAGCATGCAGATCGATCAGAACCCTGTACCCCACACCTGTACCCCAATCTGCTCACCTCCTGCAGGTTCTTCCAGAGAAGCAGCAGCCCCAGGCCACCTACATTCAAGCTTCTGGCTCTGGCCCGCACTGAACACTCAGGCTTTCCCTAAAATTACACAGCTGTTGACAGCTTCAAACTGACACTGCAAACAGAAGGCACTTGTGGATTTTTGGATAAAAAATTATTTTCTCCCCAGTTTTCAATTTTGTATAAATTTAAGGTATATATATACATGTATATATCTTGAATAAGCATGGACATATCTTGTTTTAGAAATTAATTTTGCCGGGTGTGTTGGCACACACCCTTAATCCTAGCACTTGGGAGGCAGAAGCAGGCGGATCTATGTGAGTTCAAGGCCAGCCTGGTGTACAGAGTGAGCTCCCGGCCAGCTGGGACTTAAAGGGAGACCCTGTCTCGAAAACACAAAAAAAAAACCAGAAAGAAATTAATTTTATATAATGATGGGACATTGATTTCAACATCAATTATTAATTGAATGAAGAATGAAGAAACAAAACAAGATATCTACTTTTTTATAACATATGCTGACAATAAATGCAATCAGCATTCTAACTAGATGTGAGATTTCCCCCTGAATTGCAGGTGAATCTCAGAAAATTTAATAATTAAAATTAGTATAACCCAAGAGTTTGGTAAAATATTTATGGAAACACACTGCTTTTTTAATTTTATTTTATTTATTTCTGTATGTGTATGAATGTACTGTCTGCATGCAAGTTTGTGCACCCATGTCATGCAATGCCGCGGAGGTCAGAAGAGGGCGTCAGATTCCCCTGGAACTGGAGTTTTCCTGGAATTGGAGTTTCGGATGGTTCTCGGCCGCCATGTGGGTGCTGGGGATCGAACCCATGTCCTCTGCAAGAGCGGTTGGCGCTCTTAACCACTAGGCCATCTCTCCAGCCCCGGAAACACATTGCTTTTGAGATACACTCATCACTACACTTTATTTTTATTTTTATTTTTTTAATTAATTTTATTTATTTCTGTATGTGTATGAATGTACTGTCTGCATGCAAGTCTGTGCACCCGTGTCATGCAACGCCGCGGAGGTCAGAAGAGGGTCTCGGATTTCCCTGGAACTGGAGTTCTCCTGGAATTGGAGCTTCAGACGGTTCTCAGCCGCCATGTGGGTGCTGGGGATCGAACCCGGGTCCTCTGTCAGCGCTCTTAACCGCTAGGCCATCTCTCCAGCCCCATCACAATACTTTATACTGTTCAGACATTTTCAAGCATTCTGACAGAACAGAAGGCTACCCAAGGCACTCTGATACTCCCACAGCCTATGGCCCCAAGTCTGCAGATATCCTAGACCTGAGCTGAGAAGCAGCACTGTCCTTCACAGACCAGAGTGCCCTTTTGAGCCCCTTCAAAAAACAGGCCCCTGAAGCATCCCATAAACCTTTTAGGGACATGATAGGAGGTATGTACAGTAAAGCTCTCACTCCAACCAACTGGGGCCCAAAAACCCTGAAGTGCCCTGAACCATCAGCAACCTGAAGATCCACTTCCTCACTTCTGGGTAGAGGTTCTATCTTGCTGACAATGCACCTCCCTTCTATAGTCAAGCCTGAGCATTTGGGTAGATGCTACCTGGGGCTGGCACACAGGAGTACCCCATCAGCAGACCATCAGGGAGCTTTCTGACAGGAGAACTCCCCAGCACACATGTACACATGCATAGATGCACAGACACATGCACATGTGAACATATGCACAGACACATGCCTGTGCTTCACATGCAGAACGGGAAAGGCCCCCACAGATAGGCATGGAGCCAGAAGCTCAGGCCACGCTAAGGACCTTGGGAGGCCTAGGGGCTCCCAGCTAGAGCTGCTGGTTGGCTGTTGCAAACAGGGGCAGTATGCAGAGCTGGGGTGGGGCTCGGCTCTCACGTGCCTCCTCCAGCAGGCCGTGTTCTGGGACTTTCTGGTCACTGACTACCTTCTGAAATCTTTACTTGTGGATTCTTTGGAGCAGATAAGAATGGCAAGGGCCTTATCCCCTGTGGTGGCTCTCACAGGGTTTCTCTCTAGGAAGGTCCACAGTCACAGAAACTGAGCCCACACAGCCCAGGAGGGCAGAACAGTGCTCACTTCATGTGGCCTCTGCTCAGTCCCCTGTTAATAGGGTTCCTTGAGCCAGCAGATGGATTGCAAATCCAGGCAGCTTCATCTGCTGAAAGACAGCATAAATCGCAGTGGAGAAAAGAGGGGCTGCAGGGAGGTTATCGCCAAGCAGCCCTGCTGAGGGACGCCTGCTCAGAGCATTAGTGGAATTAATTCATCTTTCATGGGCACTTGCAGCAGGGCCTGTGATCTATGGTAACAACCAATTTCTCACCACAGGCAAGAGGAAAAAAATGACTTGGTCCGATTGACTACACAAATCTGCTTTTTAAAAATGGCTTCGTGTTATCTGGAGTGTTGCTCCCAGAGGCATCATTTGAAATTCATACCAAGCCAGACGCACCCATAAATCAGTAGAGAAAGTTTTGTTAGTTTTAGAAGCAGAGGGCCATCATTATTTGGAATTGCATTATGCCTCCATCACAGTAATTACATTTAGATTATCCTTAAGTGATGGCAATAAAAGAAAGAGAGATCAGTCTTCAACTAATTCTCCCCAAATGTGCTGGGTGCAGTGACAGCCTGGCAGGAGCAACAGAGGGGCCAGCTCAGGTGGGGCATCAAGGCCATGGAGGCTCCGGACACAGCTGTCACTGGTGACTTGTGCACAAAACCCTGAGTCCTATCTTGTGGAGTGTAGCATGTTCTGTGAGGTTTATTAAGAAGCACCATAGTGCTGAAAGAACATTGGAGTCTGTGGCTTTAAAATGAGCATTTGCTTCTGTTACTGTGGTGAAAGGAAACTGGGAATGTACTTGTACAGCCCATGACACAAAGGTGAGTGCACGGGACTCCAAGATGTCCCCCAAGAGGATACCCATGCTCCTCACAGATCCAAGATGTCCCCCAGGAGGATACCCATGCTCCTCAGATCCAAGATGTCCCCCAGGAGGATACCCGTGCTCCTCACAGATCCAAGATGTCCGCCAGGAGGATACCCGTGCTCCTCACAGATCCAAGATGTCCCCCAGGAGGATACCCGTGCTCCTCACAGATCCAAGATGTCCCCTAGGAGGATACCCGTGCTCCTCACAGATCCAGGAGCCAGACCTCATAGAGGTCCAGCTAACCACCAGGTCATAGATAGCAACTTGTTTTCTTGAAGTTGTGACTGAGGTCCATCTAAAGACACCCTGAGGAGGCCTTCTCATGTTTCAAGTTCATCCTTCAAAGATGCACCTCTCCTCTGTCTCCAGGTACCATGGTGAGGCCCCTGACTGGGTCTGCTAAGTACAAGAAGGAGCCAGACCCAGGCTGAGGTTATTTTCCTATAGGCAGGAGACAAGTTCCTTTCTTATAGGAGGGAGACCCTAAGGCATGCCTCACTTTGCCAGTACCATGAGGGGACAGAGAACTGGCCTCAGGGATGGAGAGCATCCTCCCTAGATGGATGGTAGGGCATAGCCAAGGTCTCCAGACATCACTAGCCTTGATTTCCCAGGCCAGCAGGGTCGGTGGGGCAAGAGAACCATTAGCCATAGAAGCCTTGAGGCTGCAGGTAGGAGCAAGGAGGTCCTCAGATAAAGCCCACAGGGAAGGGTTGTGAGGGCTGCTGGAGCACGGAGAAGTCAGGAGCTCTCAAGGCCTCTCTGGAAGAGTTGTCCACATGGTCTTCACTCCCCCGTGCCTCCCTTCCTTTACCCACTCAGGTCAGTGATACTTTGCTGAGACACAAATGCATATGAGAGTATCTGTTGTCCCAATTCTAGAATTCTAAGAAGTGAAGTGAGGACAAGGACGCCAATATGCTCTGGGAGATGCAGGCTACGTGCCGGGTCCTCAGAGGGAACTGCATTTCCACCGAGACCCAAGGTGGAGATGTGTGGGAGATGCACAGTGAAACCGCACTCAGCAAATTAAAACACAGAGCACAATGCAGGGTTCATCAGACACACTTGAAGTTTTCAGGCAAAGGGGCAGCCACTGTCCAGAGAGCGTGCTGAGGAGTACAGGGTACAGGCCTTGAGATACTCACATATGTATACTCAGTCACAGGTGTGCTCTAACTGGAGGGGGCCCACGTGTCTATTGATTTTCAATGTGTAAGATACTTTAAAGTAGTAAAGGAGAAAGTACCCCCCCCAAAAAAAAAGAGATGCTGGGAGGTGGGGCGCTGCCTCAAACACTGCTTCCTCCAAGAATTACTGCGTGTGCTGTAGCTTCTGACTGTGTCCATCACTGCCCTTCAATGTGCCTCACCCCTCCACAAGGGATATCTTGAAGCCTTTGCAGGGTCTGTGCTATCCTATCTCGGCCAGCCCTGGCTTCCGGGCCCACTCTGAGCTGCCATAGCACCCACTGTTCCCAGTCGTGTCCCTCACATCCGCTCTGGTCTTTAAAAAAAAAAAAATGAGAACTGAGATCAATGAGGCCACAAAAAGGCCTCTGGGGGAACAAGGGTCAGTCTTGGGCAGGCAGAGGCAAAAACTCAGCAGTCACTGGTCTCAAAGCTGGCTTCTTGGACCATAGCTTCCCTATGAAAACCACAGCCCCCATGGGGTACTTCCATAGAATGAGACCACATTCAGATAGAATTGTCATATGGGCACAGAAGGCTGGATGCTTCCCTGCCACACTCGTCCACTCTATGGATGCTTGGAGCAGAGGGCCAGGGAGCTTAGCCAGAGCAGACCTGAGCTAGCAGAGGACAGGAGGCTGTCCCACAGACACCATGTCCTTGGCCCAGTGATGATTGATGAGAACATTTCATGCTAACAAGAGCACCCATCCTTTATAAAGGAAGACGATCCCTTCACTCAAAGCACCATTACGATGCAGGTTAATAAAGTAGTGGCCTTGCTAAAAGCCAGCTCGGAGCAAGTATATTACTGCACACACACCTCAACAGAGGGAAACACAGAGCAGTCCTTCCTAGGGCTGGCTAGACTGGCTCCCATGTCAAAACTAGGACCTGTGTGAAGAGCCGTCAGGACCAGTTCTCAGTTCTGCCCACCTCAGCATCCAGAACACTTCCAGCCATGGCACCTAAAAACCTACTGTGGCTCAGAAAGTGACTCAGCACACAGAGAGTCAAATGAAAGCTGAAGGAAACTACTCACATCTGGGCAGAGAAAAAGAAAGCAGCTTTGGCTTTCTAATTTCTACATTCTGTGTGTCAAGCAGATACAACTGTACAATGTGCCATGAAAACACCAGCTATGGTGTTGGCTGCTATGTCCTCATTGGTTGGGACAACCCAGAGGCCTTTTCTGTGAAAAGAGACCCCAGCCTCACTCTGACACCACCCCTATCTACAGAGAAAGTGAAGGTGCACATGTGCACAGCCCTGCAGAGCAAGCACATCAGGGAACACAGTGATGCCCAACCAGCCAGGAGAGCAGAAAGGCATATTCCTGCATCTTTGGAGGCTGGTTCTCCTGCCTAGAAGTGATACATTAAGGGTTTACTGACAATATGATCCAAGCCTTTATCCATGGCAGCCCAATCACCTCCAAAGTCCAGGAATGTCAGTTTGGGAGGGACTGTGGACTGACACAGTCAGTCACAGACAACTGGCTGTGACTACTGACAGTGGAAGGCAGTTCCAACCTACATTCACCCCTGGCAGTCAGTGCACGGGCAGTGAGGTGCCACTCTTCACTCACATACACACCTCAGGAAAGTAGTCCTGTGGGAATTTCTCCTTCTCCAGCATGGGTGTGCTCTCCAATGTGTCCGAATAGATCTCCTTGCCGGTGACTTTTTTGTACTTCTTAGCTGGAAGATAGAAAGATGTCATGAATTAGTATACCCCATCTAACCAGCCACAGGCTCCTGGGGGCCATGCCTACCAGAGCAGCCCTGGGGAGGGAGTGATGGCCCCATGAGGGCAAGGAGCCAACTGCTGCTCTGGGGGCACTGGTGGCTCATAAATTCCTGTTCCACGACCTGGAACCTGACACTCCACTTCATTATCCCCTAAGAGCTCCCAGCCTACAGATTTACAGGGGCTAATTGGCACCCTCTTTGAAAGCCATGAATATATTTAACAGGGCTGTGGAATTACCATTCACTCAGACCTTCCCATGAATTTATTTAATAACATTGATTTCCTCTTCATACACAGACAGCATCACTCATATTCCAGGGAAGAGTTTTTATGTGAGATGGAGATAAGAACACAGGGCAGGCACTCTCTAAACCTGCTCTGCTAGCTGCCACTTAGACCCCCACACACCACCCCCAGGGGATGTGACTCCCCGACTCCTCCTGGACTGAAAGCACTCTGGCAAGCCCTGGTCCAAGTCCTCTCACAGGCAGGCCTGGTGGTGGCCCTTTCTATGGACAGGTGTCCCATGCTTTGGTAACACGTGATAAGAAGCATTGAACATAGTCTTCACAGCCTCCCAGGCAGAGCATGGAGGACTGCTGGTCTCTGCAAGGTCCCAGAGAGTTCAGGCAGCATCTGGCCCATAAAGCCACTGTAGGAACAGGACTCAGTCCACATGGCCAGGTCTCCCAGCTGCCAGCCCCAGCACCCCAAGACCCTAGCCAAGAGCCACTGGTCTCAAGGAGAAGCACCTGGGTCATCAGCTTTGGGGCAGTAGTTGCCAGGATTTTGTGAGAATGTTTTCATATCCCATGAATAGAAGGACTTGCATCTTCACAGGAGGGATGGTGAAAGGACCCCACAAGCTGACTGATGGCTATGATCCCATGGACACACTGGGATGGTAGAGGGAGCATCATGAGCTGACCGATGGCTGGTTCCCATGGACCCACTGGGGATGGTGGAGGGAGCACCACGAGCTGACTGATGGCTGTGTTCCCATGGACACACTGGGGATGGTGGAGGGAGCACCATGAGCTGACTGATGGCTGTGTTCCCATGGACACACTGGGGATGGTGGAGGGAGCACCATGAGCTGACTGATGGCTGTGTTCCCATGGACACACTGGGGATGGTGGAGGGAGCACCATGAGCTGACTGATGGCTGTGTTCCCATAGACACACTGGGGATGGTGGAGGGAGCACCATGAGCTGACTGATGGCTGTGTTCCCATGGACACACTGGGGATGGTGGAGGGAGCACCATGAGCTGACTGATGGCTGTGTTCCCATAGACACACTGGGGATGGTGGAGGGAGCACCATGAGCTGACTGATGGCTGTGTTCCCATGGACACACTGGGGATGGTGGAGGGAGCACCATGAGCTGACTGATGGCTGTGTTCCCATAGACACACTGGGGATGGTGGAGGGAGCACCATGAGCTGACTGATGGCTGTGTTCCCATGGACACACTGGGGATGGTGGAGGGAGCACCATGAGCTGACTGATGGCTGTGTTCCCATAGACACACTGGGGATGGTGGAGGGAGCACCATGAGCTGACTGATGGCTGTGTTCCCATGGACACACTGGGGATGGTGGAGGGAGCACCATGAGCTGACTGATGGCTGTGTTCCCATAGACACACTGGGGATGGTGGAGGGAGCACCATGAGCTGACTGATGGCTGTGTTCCCATGGACACACTGGGGATGGTGGAGGGAGCACCATGAGCTGACTGATGGCTGTGTTCCCATAGACACACTGGGGATGGTGGAGGGAGCACCATGAGCTGACTGATGGCTGTGTTCCCATGGACACACTGGGGATGGTGGAGGGAGCACCATGAGCTGACTGATGGCTGTGTTCCCATAGACACACTGGGGATGGTGGAGGGAGCACCATGAGCTGACTGATGGCTGTGTTCCCATGGACACACTGGGGATGGTGGAGGGAGCACCATGAGCTGACTGATGGCTGTGTTCCCATGGACACACTGGGGATGGTGGAGGGAGCACCACGAGCTGACTGATGGCTGTGTTCCCATGGACACACTGGAGCAGACAGTGTGAGCAGACAGTGCTGATTCTCAGGAAACAGTTGGAGCTAGGGTTCCCACCCAGGCCTATGATCTGGTTTAGGCTATGCTCATAGGTCATGATATACAGAATAAGGACTTGAAGACTGATAGGAGTCTGCCTTATGTCTAGGTCAGCTGTGAGCTGGTTGTACTGTTGGGTCTGTGATCATATTCCCCAGACACAAGATAATTCCAGAGGACTCAAGTGTGCTTCGCCTTGAAGCCACTACTACCACCACCTTCACTCGCTCAGGGAAAGTGGGGCCTCGATAGAGCATGGGGTCAGTACCTGAGGTGGATGGTCCCAGTGAACAAAAATGCTCTTGGCCCTGAGAGTACTTGCAAAAGATGACTAGGCTAGGTAGCTTCAGTTGTCAGCTTGACACCCGACTCATAACCTTAACTGAGTTACCGCCTCCATTGGACTGGCCTGTGGCCATGTCTGTGGGGCATTTCTTGATTGGTGAATGATGTGGGAGGGCCCAGTCCACTGTGGGCAGTGCCATCCCTGAACAAGGTGGTCCTATGTCATATAAAAAAGCAGGCTGAGCACAGGCCAGAGATCAAGCCAGTACATAGGGTTCCTCTGTGGTCTGTGCTTTAGCTCCTACCTCCAGGTTTCTGCCCTGAATTCCTGTCCTGACTTTCCTTAGTAATAAACTATGATCTGGGAGATGTAAGATGAAAATAAACCATTTCCTCCCAAGGCGGTTTTGGTCAGTATTTTTATCACAGCAATAGGAAGTAACTAGGACAATGCCCGTACATCTTGCAAGGTGGCATTTGACATAGAGTAACAAGCCAGTCAAGCTGGGGTAGCTGAGCTCTTAGTGGAGGGTTATGGGGAAGCCTGGGAAGTGCCAGGGGTTGGAGGTATGAACAGATGGCCCTGGGGTACCCAGGTGGGGTACCCCTCCACCAGACTTGGCAGCTCAGGGTGCATTTACATCTTGTCATCACATCCGTCTCTGCAGTAAGCTTGTACTTATGAGATGACGTCCCACTAAGACTGTGAAGAGGCAGAGTAAAGGGAAAGAGTCGCAACTGATCTGTGCACTGAGCAGAAACACGCAGTGCTCACAGACACCCAGTCATGTGTTTAAACCTGTGGAAAGGTCTAACTGCTATCTCCTAAAGACTGTCACTGACAATCAGCACAGTCCTGTGGAAAGAGCCACACCGCAGTGAGAAAAGACACTGCTCTGAAGTTCAGCTCGGTACATGCTCCTCAGTAATGCTGGCTGCACTGCAACAGTCCTCCCAGGGGCCTGATCCCTCAACGGAAGATGCACACCCAGGAGGACGCCTTATGGGTCAGAAAGGGCTGCAGCACAGGGCTGAGGGAAAGCAGAGCTATGTGTAAACACAGGTGAAGGGGTGGCAGAGGCTGCAGGAAACCATCGTACTTAGAAAGAATCTAGGGGTCTGTCATCTCTGAGACTAGGAAAGAAACTGAGGCGAGGGTGTCACATCTAAAAATAGAGCATTTTAAGAGCCAGAAGAGTTAGAGTTCACACTCACCCTCCCACCCACATGGCCTCCTAAATGTCATGTGCCCCTCACTGCAGAATCACTTGCAGCTGTTTCTCTGATCCAAATGTCCCCTGTCCCCCAGACTGACTCAGCCCCCGCTCTCTCTGTCTCTACAGTCCTGCCAGATCCAGACAGCTGGACCCACACAGTCCTAAGACCAGCTTCTTCACCTGCTCTCATTTCCTGCTGTAATAATACACAGCTTATTTTCTAGTGTCTCATCAACTCCGTGCTGGCTGTGAGGTTTCATGACTGCTTTGCTTGTCTACTAAAGGACAGGCCTCTCTATTTCTAGTTTGCCAAAAGCTTCTAAAAAAAACTTTTTTGATGTATTTACTTTTATTTTATGTGTATGAGAATTACACCTGCACGTGTGCAAGTGCAGCACTGTGCAATGCCTGGGGAACAGAAGAGGGCATCAGCTTCCCTGGAACTGGAGTACAGACAACTGTTAGCCACCATGTGGGTGCGGGGATTTGAACCCAGGACTTCTGCAAAAGCAGCCATCTCTCCACCCCCAAGAGTTGGGGTTTTTTTGTTTGTTTTTTTTTTGTTGTTGTTTTTGAGACAGGGTCTCCCTGTAGCTCTGGCTGTCCTGGAACTCACTCTGTAGACCAGGCTGGCCTTGAACTCACAGAGAGTGCTAGGATTAAAGGTGTGCACCACCATGCCCGATCAGGAGTATTCACTGAATTCTGCCATGTCCTTTTTCTGCATCTACTGACTTAGTCATGTGGTTTTCTTTCTTTAACTGGCTGGTGTGAACAACTGTATCAGCTGCTCTTGGAAGGCAGACTCAGTCTTGCATGTCTGGAGTAAATCCCAACGGATCATGGTGCACAGTCCTTCTTACCACTGATAGCATTCTGTTGAGAACTTTTGCATTTTATCTTCACAAAACAGTTGTTTTCCTTCTTTGTAATGTCTTTGTCTGGTTTTGAAATTTGGGCATTTCTAGCCTTATAGGACAGGTCACAATGTACTCTTCAGCTTGTGATTAGGAGAGTTGGTGTAGAATTCTCTTTCTTGAATCTTCAGGAGAGTCACTAGTGAACCCACCTGGGCCTGGTACTTTTTAAAAGAGGGTTACCGATTGCTAGCTCAATTTCATTAACAGCTGCAGGCCTTTTCAACTATACAGCCTTTGTACAAGTACTTAGACTGTGTTGTTCTTGGAATTGGTCCATTATATTACTGAACTTGTAACACAGACTTATCATAACAGTCCCTTAATACCCCAATAACAGCCATGAGATCAGTGGTAGTTCCTCGTTCGTTTTTGATTCCAATAATACGTGTTTTCTCTCCTTTCAATTCAACAGATCTTGTCAAAGAACCAATTTCTGATTTCTTGTGTTCAATTCCATTAATTTCTGATCCAATATATATGCTTCTTTTTCCCCCGTTTATGGTGAATTTAGTTTTCTTCTTTCTTGTATCCCAGCCCTTGGTATATTAATCATACTTGCTTTAAATGACTGGTATGATTGCTCCAAATCTGTCATGTCTGAGTCTAGGTCAGAGAGTTGGTTTGTTTCCTCAGCCTGAATGTTTTACCTTTTAGCATGTTATTGTTGCTGAAAGCAGAACATGAGTCACTGGGTCAAAGAAGCAGATAGATGGGCTGGGGCTGGGCTGGACCATGTCCCTGTAGCTGTGGTGTAACACTAAATCTCCTTTCTTCCATCCTTATGCTCATCTCTGGTGTCTAAGGATTTCTGGCGAGGTATCTCAGAGTCAGAGAAGCCCCTATCTCCCCTGAGACTGTATCCTGGGCTGTGATTTCCCTGCTGCTCTGCAGCCCCATCCCGTAGACAGGAAGGCCAGAGGCCAGGGCTGGGCATCTCCCTTTCTTGGCCAGATGGGTTCTGATGAAAGTCTAGTAGGCTTGGCTGGACACTCAACTCCTTTGAAGGCAGGTCTTGTAAAGCAGAAGCAGGTGCCTAGCCTTCACTGTGAGATCTCTGTGGGGCTCCTCGAAGGAAAGCCAATCATGCATCCTGGGAGCCTTCCTCTACAAGTCTGCCTATGGCAGCATCTAGCACCGAGTCAGCTCCTATCACATGTGCCCACCAGCTCCACCTCCAGAGACAATCCTGCTCCTGAGGTGAATGACCCAGCACCTACCTGTCTCCTAGAGGACAACAACTTACCTGATTCCCTGTTCCATCTGAGAAGAGCTGTTTAGCTTACTTCTGTGAGCTGGGAGCCGAGCCTTCAAAATACCATGCTGCCCAGAAAGTAAAAGTTTCCTCCTTTTCATCTGTATTTTTAGAAACTTGTTAAGTTTCTAACTAGGTTCTTATTTTCTCAAATCAGGCTACTACTTTTTAAAATTTTATTCAAGCTTTACATAAATTTAAGACTTTCTTGTTGTAAGCCACACCAAGCCAGAACAGCAAGTACTATACAGAGCAAAGGCAGGTGTGCTGCCCTACCCTGAAACCCCACAGGCCACATCAGTTGCAGCAGCCACCAGGCCAGGCCATTGTGTTTGAAGAATCAACATTTATCCAGAAGGAAGCATGCTGAGCACCTGCCTATACCTATACTGCTTCTGTCACTACTGGCAATGGGAGGCCCCTGGGTGAGGTTTTGCTGGAATGAACTGTGCATTCTGACTTACTTCATTAAGTAGTAAAATAAACATATAAATGGTTTCTTAAGAAAACAGCTGCACAGATTCAACACCCCTAAGCCTGATGTTCACATTCCTTAGAGGCTTCTGTATCTTTCTGCAGCTTCATGTGTGTGAAGCCAAACAAGGACAGTCCATGTGTGAATATCACTGCTGAGGAGATGGTGCTGGTACATGATGCCCACGAAGCCAGGGTGAGCAGCCTTGGCTGCCTCATTCTGGTCACGTGCTCAGAAGGAAAGCCAGGTGCTGTCCTGAGAAGAATCTGCAGAAAACTGCCACTCTGCTAGCCAGAATCCTGCTCACCACAAAACTGGAAATGCTGCTGGAGCAGTGCAGAGAAGAGGGTTCCCCAGTATCAAGTAGGGGACCTGGCTCTCAGGTAAAAAGGAACAACGCGCCTGGATGAGCTGATGAAACATGTGGCTGAGCTGATTACTGTTCTTGTTCACTGCGAAAAATAACTGACAAGAAGCAACTGAAGAAAGGGTTTATTTTGGCTTGGGGTTTGAGGGTACAGTCCATCGTGGCAGGAAATCAAGGCAGCAGGGGTGGCTGGAGGCTGTGCTGGTGGGGGTTTGCTCACCTCTGGGTGATAAGGAAGCAGGGCTGGGCTATAACCCTCAAGGCCAGCCTCCAGTGACACACTCACTTCCAGTTAGCCCCACCTTCTAAATGGCCCTACAACTACTACTTCCCCCCAAAAGCTGCTGGCTGCTAACAAAGCATTTAAAGACATTAACAAGGGAGGACACTGCACAGGTACACTGTGACCATTAACTTCACAGTTACCAGGACCTCAATGACATTTCAAAGTGATGTGATCTAGCTCCAGACTGACACAGAGTTCAAGAAGGTTCACATACAATAGAAGACACCACATGGAATGGCCATGATGAAAGCCCTCCTACTTGGGTAACAGGTACCCCAAAGACTCCAGATGAGTGAGCAGGTGCAAGGGCTGTCTCAGCAGTGGCACCCAGGCAAGCAGTGCGGGCCCCGTGCTAGCAATAAATGACAGTATTTCTCACAGCCATGAAAATGTCCATTTCTGCTTCTGAAACATGCCGTCCTCCTGTTTCATTGCCTCACTTTTCATAAGATGGACAGGAAATACTCCCTTCACTTCTGATCTAAGGCCAGAGTCTGCCAATTTGGACAGAAGAGGCCAGGGGCTCAGGGCAGGCAGGGCAGGCCCAGAGCCAGCAGCATCTCCCCCTCGGGGAAGCCAGGGAGCCAGGTCTTCAAAAAGTACAAGTGACATCAAAATCAGACCATGCAGGCCTTCTCGGGACAAGGCCAGAGAGATTCAGAGAAGCTAGATCAATGAAGGGGCCATATCATGGAAGCCAGCTTAGAGACTTACCTTTAAAGTCAAACTGGTAGATGTTTTTTAAGGATTCGTGAAGAAAATAAAAGCTTCCTAGTGCCTGTAAGATCAAAAAGAAAGACAGGATCAGACGCAGTGCTGGTTAGTTCTCTCCTAAGTGAGGTTCCTGGCAATAACAAAAGTGCGTCCTTCAAGGGGAAAAGAGAGACATGCTGTAATTCAGTTCCAGCAGCTAAGAAAAGAGGCAGCCACAGGCCAGTCAGCAGCCACTGCCACTCAGTGCAGTGCAGAGTGAACTGGACAGCTCCTACAGCATGATTCACCCCCACAAGAAAATAGCTGCTGTGTTGCTGCCACAGGCTGCATGTGCCAGGCCACATGCCTTCAGAAGAGACGGTGCTCAGGAGATCCAGCCCCATCCCCATGCTTTACTCATAGAATCTCACAGTTTAACACACACACACACACACACACACACACATACACACACACACACTACTACTACTACTACTATGTTGTAGACACAGCTGAGATTCACTATCATGAGAAATGGAGGAAAAATAAACAACATTAATAGTTATAGACCAAAGTTTCGAATCAATCAAGTCCCACATGCAAGAAAGACTAGGTCCCCTATCCAGAATGCCCACACAGGGACAAGCCTGGTCCTCCGGCTTAGTGCCCACACAGGGACAAGCCTGGTCCCCCCACTCAATGTCCACACAGGGACAGGCCTGGTCCCCCAGCTCAGTGCCCACACAGGGACAGGTACGGTCCCCCAGCTCAGTGCCCACACAGGGACAGGCATGGTCCCCCAGCTCAGTGCCCACACAGGGACAGGTACGGTCCCCCAGCTCAGTGCCCACACAGGGACAGGTATGGTCCCCCAGCTCAGTGCCCACACAGGGACAGGTACGGTCCCCCAGCTCAGTGCCCACACAGGGACAGGTATGGTCCCCCAGCTCAGTGCCCACACAGGGACAGGTACGGTCCCCCAGCTCAGTGCCCACACAGGGACAGATATGGTCCCCCAGCTCAGTGCCCACACAGGGACAGGTACAGTCCTCCAGCTCAGTGCCCACACAGGGACAGGTACAGTCCCCCAGCTCAGTGCCCACACAGGGACAGGCCTGGTCCCCCCGCTCAGTGTCCACACAGGGACAGTGACAGTCCCCCAGCTCAGTGCCCACATAGGGACAGATATGGTCCCCCAGATCAGGGCCCACACAGGGACAGGTACGGTCCCCCAGCTCAGTGCCCACACAGGGACAGGGACAGTCCCCCAGCTCAGTGCCCACACAGGGACAGGTATGGTCCCCCAGGTCAGTGCCCACACAGGGACAGGTACGGTCCCCCAGGTCATTGCCCACACAGGGACAGGTATGGTCCCCCAGGTCAGTGCCCACACAGGGACAGGTACGGTCCCCCAGCTCAGTGCCCACACAGGGACAGATATGGTCCCCCAGCTCAGTGCCCACACAGGGACAGGTACAGTCCTCCAGCTCAGTGCCCACACAGGGACAGGTACAGTCCCCCAGCTCAGTGCCCACACAGGGACAGGTACAGTCCCCCAGCTCAGTGCCCACACAGGGACAGGTACGGTTCCCCAGCTCAGTGTCCACACATAGACAGGCCTTGTCCCCCAGCTCAGTGCCCACACAGGGACAGGTACAGTCCTCCAGCTCAGTGCCCACACAGGGACAGGTACGGTTCCCCAGCTCAGTGTCCACACAGAGACAGGCCTTGTCCCCCAGCTCAGTGCCCACACAGGGACAGGCCTGGTCCCCCAGCTCAGTGTCCACACAGAACACCCTGTCCCTCCAGCTTGCACCCGTGGTGCTTGGTCTCTGGGCTTGCACAAGCTGCATGAACTCCATTTGGCATTGCCTGTGTAGACTTCTACCTGCTCACCTGGACCATGTTGGCTACTCCCCAGTGAGGTATGGAAGGCTTTCCCGTCTCCTCCTTTTTTCACGCCACCTTACTTCCTCCACCCGTCCCCAGACACCACTTGATCATCTTCTAACCCCCCATTCTCCCACAAAGTGCACATCCATGCTGTCAGCCCAGAACTCAGTTTCTACTGCAGTTGTGAGGTCCTTCTCTTGTCTACCTACATCCTGAGGTGCCCCTCACAAGCAGCTCTGTGTACCATGCCCACCACCACATCCAGAAGAGCCCAGGCCTCTTCTGCCTCATGTTCTCTGTCCCCATTTGCACTGTGGCAGGAAGGCTCCTTTGCTCTGTGGCTGGGGTCTAGCAGGACTCACTAAGGCACATATTCTTCAGATCCCATGTGTGTGAGCAACCCACCTTCACAGCAGAACCCAGAAGCAACCAGCTTTCAACTTGCCTTCTCAAGGCAACCTTGATAGGTTAGACTATTGCTCACACAGACACAGAGACTCAGCTCCCTCCAAGAGAGAAAATTGTAGGGTAGGGCTTAGAACGAACCCAGTACCTGCTGAAGGCCCACATGACACACAGCCCTGCACAGGACGCCTCTTTACCTGCCTTGGTGAAAGGAAACTAGAGAATATAATGAAGGCCACTGCAGACCTGTAAGCATTACCTCCGGAATGAGAGGAGGCTGACAGCATATTGTGAAGTGTACGACAAGCAAATGGAAACTACACTGCACTGTACATGGAGGCTGGAGTTCAGCGTCAGAAAACTCATGGTTAAGTTCACAGGGTCTGTGGAGTGATGTGCTGTACATTGCCACCAGAAGTCTCTGGCTCCAGGACCCAGTGCACAGTGCATGTCAATGGAAGGTCTGTCACGTCCGGAAGTGCTGACTCCTTACCTTTCTGCTAAAAACAATTAAAATGTTTTTTACATACTTATAAATTCACCATGAGTGCTTATTAATTCTCTGCTAGTGAACCTCAGTCTAGCCTCTGCTGTGTTTCTACCATAAACGTAAGTGTGTGGGATGGGAGCTCTGAGACCCCTGAGAGGCTGATCTGACAGGATGCACCACAGTCTAGACTCTCAACTAACAGGACACAAGACAGGGGAGGATGCAGAGGGGACCTGGCCTGGCAGGGTGGACCAATTTGCCAGACCCTCAGCAACCATACAGGTGCCCAGTGGAAAAAAAGACTGGCAATATAGTCAGACACATTGCTGCCTCAGGGAAAAGCACCCCCCCAAGACACGTTCCTGCCTCAGGGGAGTGCAGCTTCCCACATGGTGCCAGTGGTTGAATGTATCAGTAGCAGGTTCAGCTTGCAAATAGTAGTCAACAACAGAAACTAACTGTGCACACATGTCCACCGTGCAGTCCTGAAGCAAGGACTGACCGCCTGAATTGGAGCTACCTACAAGCCTGGGGAAGGGAGGGGTAGTTTCCCTACGGAGGAGGGACCTGAAGCTATTAGTTAGAAACACCTCCATTGCTTTGTATTCACAAACAAATTGGTCAAGGATAATCTATCATTTCTGTTTGGAGGTTGGCAGCAAAGCCCATACCATTAACCCAGGTTCCTGCGCAGGACTCATCCAGGAAATGGCTCATTCCTAAACTCAAGCTGACAGAGGCAGCAGCAGGCCACTCTCTCAGCTGCTGTGAGTGCAGAGTTGCACAAGCATTGCCGTCCTGTCATCCTAAGGGGCGACCAGCCCTTCACCTGCAGCCAGAGTCCCTGTGAAAGGCTGTACAGCTTCCACAGCACTGTGGGCACAGCACTGAGAGCTCTCCGAATGCCTCTGGGGAGGGCCCCCAGGTGCAGGTGCTGTGACCACCATTGAGACAGACAAATGTGGGGCAGAGAGGACACAGTAGGAGGACCCAGGGTCCCTTTCACAGGCCAGCTAGGCTCATTAAAGGCAACACAGAATCAGACAATTAACACTTCACAGGAGACAGCACCGTCCTGCTTCTATGGATAAAGTGTCTTCAACTCCAGGTATTTTTAAAAAATGGAATACTTGCTGGGCGTGGTGGCGCACGCCTTTAATCCTAGCACTTGGGAGGCAGAGACAGGCGGATCTTTGTGAGTTCAAGGCCAGCCTGGTCTACAAGGTGAGTTCCAGGACAGCTGGGGCTACAGGGAGACCCTGTCTTGAAAAGACCAAAAAAAACCCCCAAAACTTCAGGTCTCAATTCATATGGGGGAATGCTCAGCATGTGGTATTTCCTTGAATTGTTGTGCAGGGAGTAAGGTGATAGGTTGGTGGCAGAGTACTTTCTTGGCATGAGTGGATAGGGGATTAGGAGACCNAAAAAAAAAAAAAAAAAAATGATAACTTATCTTTAGGACTACCACCAAACAGAACCCATAGTTGTTCTGAATTAGGATCGACAAGACTGCTGAATGAGGCATGAGTAGGTGAAACTACTCACACCTCACCTTTCAGCAGCCAAGCAGACCCCCAGACCCCAAAGGTAGGAGGCAGCCTTGCCCCATCATGCTGATTCAGGTCTCAACTTTCATGATCAACTGAAGCTCCACTCTCTCAGAACAAAGTTCACAAAATGAGAGGCAGGCCTGCTGCTTCCACAGCAGGAGATTAAAGCACCTGTACAAATCCACCTATTGTGCATTCTAAGCACAAACCACCATGATCTTAGCATGTTTTCATGCCGTGTGGGATTCTGCTTAATATTGTGTTTAGTATTTTTGCTTCCAATCTTATTCCAACTCTTCAATAATGTTCAGTTACAAATCAGGTATTTCCCTTGGTAGCACAAGACATCTGCCCTTCTTTCCTCCTTCAAATACCCCCCCCACCCCCCCCCCCCCTTCTTTTGTGAGACAGGGTCTTGCCATCAGCATCAGCCTCCTAAGTGCTGGGATACAGGTATGCTCTTTTATTTCTGAGCTTCAGGATATTTCACTCTCTTCTCTGGAACTCCGGGATCCTCACCTCCTTCTCCTCTTCCTCCTCCTCCCCCTCTTCCCCTCCTCCTTCTCTTCCTCCTTCTCCTCTTCCTCCCCCTTCCCCTTCTCCTCTAGGTGACAATGCAAGCCCTACAAACCCTTTACAATCGCCTTCTTCCTCCCTCAGGGGTGGCCTCCATCCATATTTGTTTGTTAAGGTCACATGTACTGTGCTGGCCTTTTCTGGATGGTTTTTGGTGGCCGTACAGTCCTCCTTCCCCTGGAAAACACAGATCTCTCCTGATTCCCTCAGCATCTTGCCATTACCATGTTCTTCCCTCCACACATTCATCTCTAGTTCATTTGCTAATTCTACCAGCTACAGACCCACCCAATGTCTATCTCTAAAACTTTCCCTCCCCTCCTCTCCCCTCCTCTCCCCTCCTCTCCCCTCCTCTCCCCTCCCCTCCCCTCCCCTCCCTTCCCTCCCTTCCCTTCCCTTCTGGGGATGCCAGCTCCAAATAGAGCTGCTTCCGCCATTGCTGTTGCCCCTGGGTCACTTTTCCACCCAGCAGACAGATCAGCTTCCTTCTGTCACTGTGCAAGTAAATACATCTGCGACTCACAGGGCTCCAGCCATTCAGGTCATGTAGGCCTGGGCTGACCAAGGTCTCTGCCATTTCACTGGACATCCTCGTTTCTCTTCTTCCAGGTGCTTCTCACGGGAGCCCCCTGCTAGTCCAAGTTTCAAAGGAAATGCTGCTTCCTCAAAGCAGCACTGGTCTAGCCCAGCATCCCATCTTTCCTTCAAGAGGCTGCATACTCCAGCTGTTTGCCTGTCTCTACACCTGCCTCCTTAGGGGAAGCTCATTGAGGGCAGTAATGTGACAGAAGACCCACAGAGCACAGCTCCTGGTTACTTGAAAGATGCACACTGCCCTCATGACTGGCTCAGTATCTCTGACCCAGTGTGCACACTGTCATTTGTTCAGGTCCCAAAGATGACCCTAAGCACAGCTTCTGAGAGGCTGAGCATGCTCACAAAAAATATTACTTTTCTGACCATACCCCAGTGGTAAGCCCTGAGAATACTAGCTTTAAAACAATTTAACAGATTGAGTAATAAATCAAAGCAAAGTTACTTCAACATTCATTAGATTATAAACAATAATAAATGAAACAAAGCTTTTGTTTCAATCAGTGCAGAGTTTTATTGATCCTTCCCTGTATAATAAACTCATGGACGACCAATCTAATTGGATGAGGCAGCATTACTGCCTGCCCCCACCCCAGTGCCGTGGGGGGGTGAAGTGAAGTGGGGGTGGCACATGGGAACTGCTGCATTTAGCATGTCACTGTCATGGGGCGTTCTCCTTCAAGAAGCTTTGTAACCAATGTGAAATGAGAGCTGACGCATTTACAAAGTACTGCCTTTCCAATTTCAGTCCCTGGGGCTGGACAGGAGATGATGGCACAAAGCTGTCTCCCATGCCTGACCCTCAGCACCAAGCCCCTCTCCAGGCTGGCCACTGGCCCAAGAGATGCACATGTAATTTCATTACATCTCCTGTCCAACAGCCAACATTAGAAGTTAATTAAATTGGTTGTCCACTGTATTCATCCACTTACAAAGTTAATGATATTCTGTTCCTGAATTAAGGAGCATTTTATAAAGCATGCACCATGGGAGATGGCATGTTGCACATGGGGTGCTGAACCCTGTCACAACTCTTGGTCATTGCATCCCCAATTAGGCGGCCTGGAAAGAGCAGGGCCCTGTCCTCCAGGGCAAAGCACAAGTCATCATGACAGTGAGGGTAAACACTGCACATAACAGCCACTTAATATCTCAATAAATTCCACCAGATTAGTACGCCTGTTAACATTTCACATTACCATAGTGTGAAGCAGCCTAAATAGAATGAGACAGCCTTGAAGACTGGCTGTGGGGTACACACCCTGCTGTGTGGACGGTGAAGGGGTAGATGAGCCTAGGTTCTCACTAGGATGAGAAACCTGGGAGGGTGGCTGGGAGGAGTGTACTGGGGAGTTTTGATTATCAGCTTTAAACAACTAGAGTCAGCAGGGAAAGGGAAACCTCAACTGACACAGAGCACATCTGGGGGACATTTCTTGATTGATAACTGATGTAGGAGGGCCCAGCCCACTGTGGGAGGTGCCACCACTTGCCAGGTGGTCGGGAGCTGGGTAAGAAAGCTAGCTGAGCATGAACTTGGAGCGAGCTAGATAGAAAGCCCGTCAGTAAGCAGCATTCCTCCATGGTTTTCTGCTTCAAGCTATTGCTAAGTTCCTGCCCAGAGATCCTTCAACGATGGACTGTGAACTGTAGTGTAGGCCGAACACGTTCTTTCCTCTCCAAGTTGCTTTTGGTCATGGTGTTCATCACAGCAAGAGAAAAGTAACTAAAACAAGGGCCTTCTGGAGGACAGAGCATCACAGTGGCCAGAGGCATGTGCCCTGCTGAAACAGGGGCCTTCTGGAGGACAGAGCGCCACAGTGGCCAAAGGCATGTGCCCTGCTGAGAGAGCTCACTTCACACTCACTGGCACCTTCTCTGGGCCACATGCAACATGTTTCAGGTGCTGAGATGCATCACCAATGGCCAGAAGCTAAGATGGCTACAGAAAATGAAAGCGGCACCAGGGGATGCCAGCTCTTCCTGGACAGCCACAGACAGGCACCACAGGCCTCAATGACTGCACGTGTGAGCACATGGCTTGTCTGCTCCTGAAGTGCTGAGCTCACCAACAGGAATTAAGGGAGGAGCAGAGAGTGGGGACAAAGGTCTAGACCCGAGGAGGGTAGGGCAGGAGAGAGAAATACTAGTTGAGGGAACAAGGGGCAGTTGAAGGATAAGGAGTGGTCTGGGGGACACAGAGCAGCCAATAGGGACAATAAGTGGTCAGTGGATACAAGGTAAAACCACAGAGAAGGAGCTAAGGACAGGTAACAAACCTAGTGGTGAGCTGGGAAGGTCACCCCAGGTGCACAGTGTTGCTCTCACACTGAGAGCACAGATTTCACAAAACAGAAGCCAGGGGTCTCATGAGCAGCCAAATCCACAGAGTAAATCTGAGTTACTTTGACCATGCATGGCATGGCTATCTTCACACTCCCTGCAAATTGTCAAGGTGTTCAGACAACAAACCCAGAAAAGTAAACAGTGAAAAGAGGGCAGATGGGGTACCCTGAACTGTGTCCTGCAGCCTGGCATGGAGAGCAGTCCCTAGGCTGTGTCATTTCTGGCAGCACTGAAGGCGTCAAAGAAGCATCCAGGAGGAGGAAGGTACCACTCACTGCAGGAATGAGGCATGGTGTGCAGGAGCCGGCAGGTGCCTCCTGCAGCTGTGTGGTCACCTGCTTTGTCTCATTTCATCCGTTTCCCATCTGTGGGTGGATGCTACCCACAGATGGGAAAAGGAGGCCTCCAGCTTGTTTCAGTATGAAGAGACACATGCAGGCAGGAGTCTGCAGGTGGGAAAGTGCAGGCTTGCAGATTCAGTCCAGCAGGCTGTACCCATTACCGCCGGGGCCATGAGGAGAGTGGCTGCCAACCCTGCGGCTTTCTGCACAGTTCATGGAAACAAAGCCAAGCAAGGACTTCCCACAAAGGCACGCAGACCAACTCTGTATCAACACTGCTGACATAGCTTCCTCTCAGAGCCAGAGCCTTGCAACCTGGATGCTTTGGGATAACATACACTTTGCAAGCTGAGTTCTGATCATGAACAAAGTAAAATATCAACTTTAAAATAACACCTAGTTTTAATTATTAAATTTATAAAATTATACTTTTTCCATGTCTGAATAATTTCAGAAGTGAATCAATAGACTTTCATGGCAATTAAATTATGTGAAGAATTTACATCACTATAGCAGCCCTGACTTCTCCTCTGTCTTCTAAAAATCATTAGCTTTTCAATTACAATCCAGGTTATGTACATTATGGAAATAGGATAATTAAAGTACAATGCACTTTAAGAGAGGCCAGCACCAAGCACAAGCTGTTTACAAAATACCTCCCACCATTAGCAAAGTATAGGGCACAGAAAACACTACAGAAATGCTTTGTAATTGATTTTTGAATTTCAATTATATTGGGAAACTGCCATCTTCAAATAATTTAACTTGGTTCCCAGAGCACAAAAATACTCAGATGGTGGAATCCTTCAAAGAGTGCGTGTGGACTCTGAGTCCTGATGGCAGTCTGACTGGCTCAAGTTTACTTCTTTGGGGCTGCAAGGCCCCAATACTGTGGCAGTTCTACTAGAGGACTTGACCTCTTTCTTGCAGATGGATCTATCTTAAATACCAAGGCTCACTTATTTAGTCCCTTAGTTACTGTTTTACACATTTTCCTTTCTTCTTCACCTGGGTCACTTTTTGTCTGCCCAAAGAGCAACGTCCTTGTTTATTGTCTTCTCTGTGGGTCTTCTAGTGACAAATCCTTTCTGATTTCACCCAAGAAAAATGTCCATCTCACCTTCATTGCAACCCCCTCTTTGTTTGTTTTTTGTCCCACATGGGCCAGCACTTTTTTTTGGGGGGGGGGGGTCTTTTTGAGACAGGGCCTCCCTTTTAGTCCCAGCTGGCCTGGAGCTCACTCTGTAGACCAGGCTGGCCTTGAATTCACAGAGATCCGCCTGCCTCTGCCTCCGGAGTGCTGGGATTAAAGGCGTGTGCCACCACGCCAGGCTTAAGATGGTTCTTAGCCACCATGTGGGTGCTGGGGATCAAACCCGGGTCCTCTGCAAGAGCAGTCAGTGCTCTTAACCACTGAGGCATCTCTCCAGCCACCCTTTTTTTCGAGGGGGGCAGCGAGAGGGGCCAAGAGTCTTTCTAGCCCAGGCTGGCCTGGGTTTTAATAGCTTGCACCACCATTCTGACATCTTCTTGGGAAGTCTTCTTGATGGACTCCCCCATGCTTACAGCTCCCTCAGCTGTAGGGCCATGCCATACTACTGGCCTCTGATTCCTACTTGATAGGTCTTCTTGCTGGATAGAACCCCACCCCACCCCCGCCAATGGACGGCCCCCTCTGTCACACTAAGATCCACACCCCACTCCCAGCTCCCCCTTCTTCAAAGGTCTTGGTGGATGGATGCCCCTCCCCACCACCATAGATGGCTTCCTCTGGCCATGTCCCATTGTTTCCAGGCATTTCTCAGTTCTACTGAAAGGCAGGCTGTCAGTTTAATGACTGATAATTGTTTGGAACTTCCACTCTGCCTGTGCAACTGTACCACAACCTGTCTGGCATGGATTTCTTTTTTAGTCCCGTTAGGGACTCACTGGGATTCCTGGCTCTGTGAGGAGATCTTCCACAACTGTGGAAGCATGTGACTTATCTCTTTCAAAATGACTTCCATCCCTGCATCATCTCCCTCTGCTTGTTTCTGAGGCTTCCCTTGTAACAACTCTGAGCTGTGTGTTCTCTGAGTCATGCCTCCCCTCGTCCTCCAGGCTCTATGCCCTTCTGGCCTATCTGTACCTCACTAAGTAAGTTTTCATTCCTGCAGTTTCTAGTAAATGCAAACTATAGGTAAAACCTGATTCACCTTAAAACCTAATGCTCCACCAGGAAAGTGCCAATGAGTTACTAAGTGGAAGAACAGGGAGCCTATTAGGTGAGTACTGTTAGGACATGAGGCTCTCTTCCTGGGTCCAGAACCCAGAGAAGACTGTTGTGAGGTCTCAGCCTATAGGACCTGTCCTGGAGTTCTGATGAAGGCTCCAGAATAAGTAATAGTACGTCACCTCCAGCCAACACTGCCACCTTGGCTGGAACCATTCTGTCTGATTCCATTTCTGAGCATACAACACAGGTTCTGGATGCCCTGTGCATATCCTGTGCCTGCCTCTTCTGGGTTCTGGCACTGTCATTAAGCTCTGGAATCTCTCTACCTGTTTCTTCTCTATAACATGGGGAAGATAAGAACAGCACCTGCTTCCTCAGGTACCCATGTTTACTAAGCACTATGGGCTAGTGTCCTATCCGGGATGTCACCTCTTCCTACCCTACTCCCTTGACATGCAAGGGCAAAAGAACAGGGCCTCCAGTAGAACCTTGGCTAAAGCTAGAATACAAACACCCAGTGTGGAAGGTCACTAGCCCAGAAGGTTCTGCAGCTCCACGGGAGAGAGGCAATCTCACTAATTCTCCTTCCTCCCTGAATATGCCTCCCCAGGCCCAAAACACGGCTACTGCCCCAACCAGAAAGAAGAGTGGCACTAGCATGCACTGTCCCCAACGTGGAGGTGGGGCACCAGGGCTTGGAGCTTCAGCCATCCACAAGGAGACCTCCCCTTCACTTCTTTTCTGAGGCAAATCACGAACACTTACAAGAAATGTGTCCAAAACCAGCTATCTCCCACTAATGGCCTTGTTATAAATTAGACCTTACTGACAAAGACCAAGGAAAAGTGACACCCAGCAAACAGTCCTGCTGTTTGCACTTCCATGCTCCAGGCCACGGTTCTGACTTCATGTGTGTCTGTCATTCTTACTTAAAGGTGGTGCTGCCAGAACACCAGCTTCCATGGGGCAAGAGCAGGGGAGTGCAGGTCAGGGAAGGGCATGCCACTATGCTGTTTACTAGCAACTAGAGGTACGAAAAGTAGACTCCAGAATGTGGTATGATCCCTAAGTGGAATGGAAGTTGTGTGAATAGAGTGAACTGACTTTCTACCAGGCCAGGAACTGAAGCACACTGTACAGGGTCTCCACAAACTAACACCAAGTCACAAACAAGAAAGAAAAAGATTCAGGAGAGAACAGGGCAGAAGCAGCTATTCTGGATTAAGTACTAGAATCACAACAAGTTCCACTCAAATCTCACCAGTTATGTGACTCACACTGGTCTCCTGCTCAGAGGCAGGAGTATGGCAGTCCTTGGAAAGAATTCTTCATGGTCCCAAGTCCATGAAACCTTGTCAGTGTACTCTCATTAATGGCATCTATAATTCTACAAGCATATATGGGGCACTAGCCATAACCCATCAGCTAAAGGAAAAGAGGAAATAAGAAAAGGCTACTACTCATGTGCAGCCATTGGTCCCCCAGAGCCTGCACTCAGGGCCTCCAAATCTTGTTGCTTTTGGTTGATAAAACAGGACCTGGGGCTCCTTCCCACATCCTGTGCTGCTGATACACACTCATACTGGAGCCCTTCTAACACCCATGCACACTCACTCCACAGCCTTTCTAACACCCATGCACACTCACAATGATGAGCTCTCCTAGCGCCCCGTGCACACTCACAATGATGAGCTCTCCTAACACCCTGTGCACACTCATGGCTGCCTTGAGGAGAAGCATCAGCACTTTCAGCTCCCTGATTATGCTTTAATTAAATCTCCAGACCACAGTTTAAAATAAAGCCATTATGGATAGTGACCAAGAATTTCATCACTCTTTGGTGACCATGAAATCAATCACTTAAGTTTTTATGACGTAACTCTAGAAAAGTGAATCCTTTTGAGGTTAAAAAAAATGTAATGGGTTCTGACTTTAGCCAAAAGGCCTCTGTCAGCTGCGTCTGCTTCTAAGACCGAATTGTCCTCTCGGTTCTTCTGCTCCCACCTAGCAGCGTCTGAACAGTTATGGCAGCAAGTCTGCACTGGCCCCAAGAAAGCTTAAAAAATGCAAGTGGGGCAAGGGCTATCATGCCACAGAACTAGGGATGTGAGACTGCACGTGGACCACCCCTGGAATGACAACAGCACTGTGTGAGCTGTCCCACCCCCATCTCCACCCCCCACTCTCACCATAAGATCCTCTACATGGGCCTGTAGACATAAGAGCATTCAAAAACCTGAGTCATTCCGTTGGATGCTAACTGGAACTGAGAAAAAAATAACAAACACTGATAAAAGTTGCACCTGAAAAATCTCCACTCTAACTTATACTCAGTGTGCTTAGCAAAAGGTCAGAGCTCTGGAATCTGCTGGATAAATAAACGCTGGTGAAGCAGATGAATCACTGGAGAACTGGCGCATGGTAGCGAATGAATAACCTGCAAATGCGTCCCAAACCCCATTATTTCCCCTTTTCCAGGAGCCTGAGATTCATGTCCTCGCATGCCGCCAGTTCATTACCGAGAACTATCATCCCTCTTCCGGCGTGTGCCAGGCAGTGCGTACGGCCCCTTGAGGACCCTTTAATGTTTAATTCCCCATCATCCGCTCCGCTGAACAGCTTAATCTCTGCTTGTATGATCAATACTATATCAGTGTAAATTAAAATGACAATTTTAAAGTAATTAAGCCTGTTAATGCTCGATTCAAATGTCATTATTTGCACAGGGGATCGAGGAGAAATCACACTGCGTCTGGGGTGACAGGAAGACGCCTGAGCCTCCTCACCCTACTGCATGGTACCACTAGAGGCTTAGCAAAGCGGATTAACTTCTGCCTCACCCTGCCAGGGTGCCTATCCAATTTCTAAAGAGGATAACGCAATTTGATGAATTTAATTCTAGCTACAAACTCAATTATTGTGATAATAGATGAAAACGGGGAGGAGACTCTAACAAGGCCCACATTTTACAAATACACTTACCTCCACAATAGGACGCGGCAGCAATGGCCTGATTTGATTTGTCCCCTCTCTTTTGAAAACCCTTTAAATAATTATGACGGTTGGAAGGACAGCCAACATTTATTAAAGAGACTTGCTCCAACCAAAGGGACCATGGCTTAGACAATCAGGGTCACAAGGAAGTGCTCACCGTCCCAGGCAGTACAGAAGCATTTATTAGAGAAGCTCCATGTTATCATTACATTGCTGGACTCATAAATAGATACATAAAATTCGCCAGCTACAGATAAAAACTGCCTATTCAATGCCTGCTGCCCCAGCTCAGGAAACATCAGCCAGGCATCTTCTTTCTTGGTGGAGGGTGGAAAGATTAATACAAAGAAAATTAAGAGGAAAAAAATCACCTCCCCCCTGCTCTGACTCCCAGGAGCTAAGTGTGTAGTGGGAGCAGATCACCCACAGTTCCCCACAGCAGCATTCTCTGTCTAAGGGGCAGGGGCTGCCTCAGGGACAGCGACCATTTCAGGGCTTCATCCATTACATCAGCAATAAAAATTGACAACCAAACATTAATTTCAAGATGAAGAGCAAAGTGTAACAATTTCCATTTGAGAGATGTTTGCACACAGAGTGAACAATCTTTCAGGCCTATTCAGACAATTCTAGGCTCGGATCCCCAGCAGAAGGAGCCAGATCAGAAGGGCTTCCCCACCACAGGATAAACATACCCAGGTATGAATACCAAAGTTGTCTTCACTTCAAACTTTCTGCAACAAAATATGCATATTGTTGGCCTTCACAATGCCCTACAGAGCTTAAAAGCCTACTCATTTCCTTTTCATCACAGGTAGCCTCCCTTCCTCAGGCCCACACCCCCTCTGCCCACCACTGGTAGAAATCAGGGGGGGTTTTGTTTTGTCTTTTTGAGACAGAGACTCCCTTTAGTCCCAGCTGGCCTGGAGCTTGCTCTGTAGACCAGGCTGGCCTCGAACTCACAAAGCTCCACCTGCCTTTGTCTCCTGAGTGCTGGGATTAAAGGCGTGCGCCACCACGCCTGGCCACTGTGTGGGTGCTGGGAATTGAACCCCAGTCCTCTGCAAGAGTAGTCAGTGCTCTTAACCACTGAGCCATCTCTCCAGTGCCAAAAATCAGTTTTAAGATGAGCAAAAACACAGAATGTAGACAAATGAGTCTCCGTTTCTGTTGGTCTGAGGATAGCTACTTTCTACAGTTCACAGACAAGGAACTAGAAGGGAAGTCACTGTCCTTGAAAAATTCTCATGCTGTGGAGAGCGCTAAATAAAAGCTAGACCTATAGCTATTCAATTTTAAGGAAAATGCAATAAGGGATTAACTCAGATGTGACATTCTTAATTTTTAATCAAGGAAAAAGTCACATAGAAAATTCCTTTAAATTTTACCACTATATTCCCCTCATAATAATAATAATAAACTAGAGTGATGGGAGGGCTCCCTGGGGAGAGGAACTTATGTGCAGTCCTGAAGACCCAGGACAAGTTTGATCCCTAGATCCTGCAAGGTGACAGGAGAGAACTGGCTCCTGAGAGTGTCTTCTGACCTTAGTGACATGCACATGCCCATGTGCATGCCCGCCTGCCTGTGGGCGGACACACACACACACACACACACACACACACACACACACACTCTGAATAAATAATGTGTAAAAGAAAGAAAAACTAAGGTCTTCACAAAATGCAATAGACTGAGATTAGCAGGTGGGAAAGCTGGCTTTGGGAAGGGAAGGGAAGGGAACTTTCGTAACACTTAGAGGTGGCTTCCTGTGTCCCTGTAGCTTCATGGTGCACTGTGGTGACCTTGTAAAATTTAAGACGTTTTCTGGTGAAAGTGGCATGGCCCTCACTCTCAACCTCAGCCTCCATGAGAGCATGGGATATCTACAGAAGACAGTCTTGGCCATGTGTGGCTCCAAAGTAGGGGTTTGTGCAGGACAAGTTATAGCTCACTATGGGTTAGTGGGCTGGGACACTGGGACAGCCTCCCATTCATCACACTGCTAAACAAGGAGTGACACCCTCTGACCCCACAGATCCTACTTGCAAAAGAAAACATGGAGCCCTATGTCCCTCACCCCCACAAGAGGAGGAAGGTCCTGAGCAGTATTGACTGGAGAATGAAGTCCTAGGTTTATAGCCATGATTTATGTCCTGCTGGGTCAGTGTGTTCCCCCTCTTCATGCAAACATGACTCTGTTTAAAATTGTAAAACAGCCAAACAGCCAGTCTTAGGGACACAAATCCAAAACATCAAGGTCTAAGTATAAATACTAAAGACTACACTCAGCTCCTAACAACCCTGGGGAGAGCACACTGTTGGCCACCACACCTGGGAGACAGCACCATGACGAACACCCAGATGTGCACACCCAGGCACTGGAGGTTAATTAGAAGCCAGAGACTTCCCAGCAAACCTGATCCTAGCCACCCATCTCATGGCTGCAGTGTCAGCATGGTAAACTCTACAAACACAACTGGGTGCACACTAAGCCCTGTCCTCCCTGTATCCCTGAACAGAGGCCACCTGCTGTGGGCAAGCACATCTTCTTCTCAAACTGGGCCTGTGAATGGTTTCGGAAGAGTACAAAGCATGGAGACTGTGTGGCCAGATGCTGAAGTTCCCACAGCCCCTTTCTGCACATCACTTTGTGCAGGGCATGGGGAAAACAGAACAGAAGGGGGTTGCAGAGTTGATGAGGGCACGGAGACCTAACCACTGCAGCCGTACACACTGAGCACACTTGCGGATCCTATGACCCTGTGTCTATTGGGCATACAGAATGGAAGGGGGATGCAGAGTTGATGAGGGTGCAGAGACCTAACCACTGAAGCCGCACACACTTAGCACACTTGTAGATCCTATGACCCTGTGTCTATTGGGCATACAGAATGGAAGGGGGATGCAGAGTTGATGAGGGTGCGGAGACCTAACCACTGAAGCCACACACACTTAGCACATTTGCGGATCTTATGACCCTGTGTCTACTGCAGGAAATACAGCTATCACAGGGACACAGACCTGTGACATCACAGGAGAGCAGTCTCTAGAGTATCCTCTACTGGAGCAAGCAGAATGCCATTCAGGCACTGGATCTCCCACCCATAGCCCACTTCCTGAGGTGTGGGCCCACCCTGCAAACTGGGCTCCATGAAAGCAAGGACCCAGAACATGGGCTCCCACATCTGATGGCAAGACTGGCAGGGCTACAGGGACACACCACTTCCTGAGATGGCTTGGTCTCCATTAACACCATGAAGTGATGCTGAGGGGTGGGAGGAGGATGTGGGAGAGGGAGGACCCAAAGCTTGGCGGAATTTCCAGGGAAAAGTCTAGGCAAGAGAGAAGCAGTCACTGGGCACTCAAATGAAATGTCACTTGAGGTCAGCTGAACAGAATAGTGGCTACATGTTGAGCACCAGGACTATTTTTTTATGTCCATTGCTTCAGTGATTTTCTGTCAAAAAATGCTAACAAGCATCAAAGTCCTTAAGAGCTTTACAATCTTTCAGCTTGTTCACCAATACATTTCCTGTAGTGTATTTGTTTCCTAGGCTCTGGTGACATGGCACTCAATCATGCCTGTTTGCTGCCTGATGGATCTACCACCACTGGGTGTCTAGCTCGGCTTCACCAAAGAGCCTGTTAGGGATTTCTCACCACAGAGCACAGGACAAGAGTGAAGGTACAGTTGCCTAAGGTTCTGGATGGGACACGCAAATCAGTAATCTAGGGGTGTCACACCTATACCATCCCACTCCACACTGCCCTGGTGCCCACGGAAGCTAGGGCCATAGGTTCCACATCCCACACTATCCTCCTGCCTGTGGCAGGCAGAGCTCCAGGCTCACAGCTCACTGGCACAGCCATCTTCTACCATCAGCAAGCACCTGAGGGAAGGCTAGGACAGACTGGAAGCCATCATTAGAATCCCAAGCCCCTGCAGGTTGTGGGCATAATGACCATAGAACTTGCGCACTTCCTCAGGGTTCACTGCACATACACTGTCTACGGGACTGAGAACAGGAACACTTGGGGGGAAACAGGCAGGGTCATAGGGCCTGGTGTCACAATTAGCTGGGCAGGGTAGGTGGAGCACACAGCGGCTACTAGAGGTCATCAGGGGTCATGTTCCTTGCTGCCCTGGCACTGGGCACAGGTGGGAGTTTGATGTCTAAGACTTCTCTTTCTGTTTTGTACCTTCTGCAACAGATGGGCCCACCCTAAAATGGAGTCTGGGGGCAGAAGGAATCCAGAGTCCAGATGTGAAGAAAGGTATTCTCACTTGGAAACTGGAACACTGTTGGACACTGACAGCACACAGCAGGGATTGTACTTAGTACTTGGCACTTGGTACTGGGAAGCCAGGCTGGAAGAGACACTTAGGGATAAAGATAGGGCTGCCAAGAGCTGCCAGCCTGGACCCTATGGTCACCCAGAGCACAGGTTCTGGCTGCTGATACAATTGTATTCTGTGTTTGATCCAGCCATGGAGGAACATCTTGCAGAATAAATGCATACCGCCAAGTTCAAAGCCCATGGAGACATGTAAAAAGAGCACCCTACTGTAAATGATGTGATCAAAACAAGGCAAGAAGCAGTTCTGCAATCTGTAGGGCACTCACCTAGGATTCAAAACAATGTTGCAATGACTCAATCACATGGAAGTGGCCCCACCACAGGCACACAGCTCATGTGCAAACCAACAGCACTTTCCTTCCCAGAGAGCAGAGGAAGTGTGGTCTCATATCAACCAAAACTACTTCCACTGAGTGGGGATAAAGTCACACTAAAACCAGTAGTGTCACTGACCTAAAAAAACAAAAACAACAACAACAAAAAAACCTATCCGCAGCTCTGCAAAGGGCTTTCTGTGTACAGGTGGCAGAGCTGGAGAGCATGCACTTGGCTACTGCTCCAGGAAGTTTGAGTTTTGTAGTCATATAACAGAAGGATTTTCATGTCCTGTATACAGAACCTGCTTGCAACAGCTTCATGTAAGTCTTAATGCTTTCAGGCTATTAACCATGGGGTTAGATTTCCTCGGCAGCTTTACCATGCCCAACTAGCATTCACAAAAGAATGCAGGTTTCAAGTATATGAGCAGATGAGTTCTGACATACTGAGGTACACAAGAAATCATCACTACACTCAGGACACAAACATCTACCACAGCCTTTGTTTTTCTAGCCTTGATACTTTGTAATCTCTCTAGCCACTGGGACCCCATTTTCTGTTCTCTGTTACGGAGCCATTTACATTTTTAAGAATTTTATAAAAGAGGGGCTGGAGAGATGGCCTAGCGGTTAAGAGCGCTGACTGCTCTTGCAGAGTGCCCTGGTTTGATCCCCAGCACCCACATGGCGGCTGAGAACCGTCTTTAACTCCCGTTCCAGGGGACTCCGACACCCTCTTCTGGCCTCCGCGGCATTGCATGGCACGGGTGCACCAACCTACATGCAGACAGTACATTTATATACATTCAAAAATAATTAAAAAAAAAAAGAGAATTTTATAAAGGAGCTGGAGAGATGGCTCAGCATGTAGGAGTGCTGGTTGCTCTTCCAGAAGACCTGAGTTGAATTTGGTTCCCAGAACCTACATCAGCCTATAACTTTATCTCCAGGGGATCTAATGTCCCATTCTGGCCTCTCTGAGATCTACTGCACGTGTGACATATACAAAGACACGTACACACACACACACACACACACACACACACACAAAGAAAAAAAATAAAGCTTAAAAAAGAATTTTATACAAATAAAGTCACAAATACAGCATGATATTTTTGTATGCGGTCTGTTGGTGGTTAAGTAGGACATGGACTATGTAGCCTAAGCTGGCCTCAAAATTCTGATCCTCCTGCCTCAACCACCCGAGTGCTAAAATGATGAGTGTTCACCATCACACCCAGCTTGCTGGCTCTGGTTTCTTTCCTAGGCATAGTTATTTCAACTTCAGTGTTGCCATGGGCACGGATGGCTGATTCCTCTCCAGCTCTCGATAGTACTGCAGCCATTATCCAGCCACCTGCTAAGGTATTTGGCAGGTTTTGCTGAGCTGAATAAAGTAGATTCAAAGATTCTTGAACTAAGACTGAGAGTGGAGGATGCTTTTATTTTTCTGAGGAAAATACTGAGGAGGGAACAATTGGATCATATAATAGGTACATTGCTAGGGCTGGAGAGATGACTCAGTGGTTAAGAGCACTGGCTGCTTTTCTAGAGGACCCAGCTTCAGTTCCCAGCACCCACAGGGAAGCTAACAACTATCTGTAACTCCAGTTCCAAGGGATCCGTTGTCCTCTTCTGACTTCTGTGGGTGCTACACACACACATGCAGGCAATACACTCAGACACATAAAAATAATAAATAAAATATTTTTAAGTTTTCACTGTTTTTTAATAACTAGGTTTTAACAAGTAGATGTGTGATTTTACACCTCTACCGGCAACATATGTGAGTTCCAGTTCTCCCTCACCTTACTAGCAACTCAAAACTCTCTGAGTTTTAGCCAACAGTGGAAACCTACTGATCTTTCCTGCATCTTGCAGTGTCACCCTGCGACCAATGGCTGAGCAGGCACCTTCCACTCTTGGCTGCCATCTCTGCATCTTACTGATGGAAGTCTATTCAGAACTTTGCCTGTATTAAAAAATAGGTTGTCTCTCCTATTTTTATTGAATGGTAACAGCTGTTTATATAAAGAGCTTCAAGTGGAAGTTGTCAGATACATTTTGCAAACATTGTTTTGTGGGTTGTAAATGGCTTCCACTTTTGCAACAGTATCTTCCAAAGAACAAATGTTTTCATGGAATAAGGACTGTGTTCCTTTAAGGGCTTGTGCTTGCTATGCCATTATGGAGAGACTGCTGCCAAACCTAAGGTTCCACCATCTCCCACACCCTCAGGATTATAACCACGTGGAGATTAATCTCCACGGTTTCCAGTAAGAGCTGGGGTTCCCTCATGGCAAATGGTCAACTAAGGCTCAGTGTCACCTTAGAGCAGATCATTCTCTCCTGGCTCAATAGTTCAGATATCTTTGTCAGAGCTCAGAGTCGTTGGGTATGGTGGTATGCTCCTGTCATCTTGACTCTCAGGAGGCCAAGGCAAGAGCATCACAAGCCTAAGGGCAACCTGGGCCAGCTATTTCCAGATTCTGCTTTCTGACCGCTGGTCCATTTCTCTGGTTTTATGCCAATACTCCACTATGTTGATCACTGCAGATCTGCCAAGTCTAATCAGGTAAGCAAGCACCCTCCACCTTTGTGCGTTTTCCAAGTGGGTGTGGCCACTGTAGGTCCTTTACATGTTCACATAATGTTAGAACCAGATTTCTAATGTCTACAAAAACTTCTTAGCCTTTGATTAGAGCTACACTGAGTCATTACCTCAATCTGGGGAGAAGCCATATCTGAACACTATTGAGCCTTCTAGTTCTGTAGCCTGATACAAATCTATGTACTAAGATCTCAGTGATTTCTCCAGGTGACATGCTAAGGTTCTCAGGACACAGGCCTTACACAGCACTGATCTAACACAGTCCCGAAGAGTTCCTATTTTGATGCTATTACAAAGGTTAGTGTTATTTAAATTTTAGCCTCCAATTGAATCATTTACAAATTGACAGCTTATAGGACAAGATTTCAAAGATCTAAACAAGATTCTTCCACGTTAGCAAATCTGTTTCTGGCTGCTTGAGAGTGCTGCACCCTCAGGGCTCTCCAAAAGGCTTACTCTCATTACTCCAGAGCTGTCAACCCACAAAGTTGATTCTAGACCTCAAAGAGTTCATGATTGCCTCCTGATTTCATCCTCAAACAACACACGGAGGGTTGGGAATATGTCTTTGAGGGCATGGTACGAGGTGGATGAAATGTGTATAAAGAGAGCAAAACACAGCATCAATTACACGACGGGCGACACTTCATCTGGCTTTTACATCCCACCAAGGCATGGGGGGGTTCCACGCTGGTCTCCACCCTCCTAGGCCTGACCCTCTCTCTCCTTCAGTGACAGGCAAGGGACTAGAGTCAAGAAAAACAAAACGAACCAGGCTAGATCACTATTTCTGGTTCACTCTGTGGAAGTTAAAGCTAGATCAGACTGGCCTTTCAATTAGAAACAACTCACTTGCCCCCAGCTGATTGCCTCACCTCTTCCTCCAAATCCTACTAACCACCTTCTCACAACTTAATTCCTTCTCTGATGCTTGAAGCATGGGCATGGCTCTAGTCTCCTCTCCCCCTGCCAATCATGTTCAGATAGTCTACATATGAGTGACAGACGCCCCTCCTGATTGCTGCTTGCTGCAGTGTCCATTCCCTGGCCACTAGGCCCCCAGAGCATGCTCTGCCTACACCTTCATGCCAGGCTCTTCTTAAACACCCCATGAATGTTAGTTTAAGTGTCTGTTCCCCCAAGTAAGAGCATGAGATATGTGATGCATAACATTGTTTTAGTTACCTTTCTGTTGTTGAGATAAAACAACATGACCAAGGCAACTTACAGAAGGAAGAGTTTATTGGGATTACAGTTCATCAGTTCGGGGAGGCATGGCAGGAGGCAGTTGGGGCAGAAAACCTAGAGTTTACATCTTCAAGCAGGTGCACAAAGCAGAGCGAGAAACTGGAAATAGGCTTGGCTCAGCTACTCTCAAAGTCCATTCCTAGTGACATGCTTCCTCCAGAATGGACACACCTCCTACAGGTCCATGATTCTACCCAAACAGTGCCACCAAATGGAGACCAAGTGTTCAAATACTCAAAGCCTATGGGGGACATTATCATTCAAGCCACCACACATGTCATGTGTCATATGTCACATGTTACATGTTGCGTGTGGTCAGGTCTGAAGCTCAACTGCAATCATAGGCTCCTACTATGCCATGCTCTGGCTGTGAGTTACTAAACTTCCTGGGTTTCCACTCTGCTAAGGGCAGGTGAGTGCACAACAGCTGTGAGGACCCAACTTGAGCAGTGCTGGCCACTGAGGTTGACCTTGGTGAGTGCCAGTGAGCAAGTACTGCCTGTTCAGTGTTCTCCCCATCTGGCCCTGCCTTGCTCTTGTCTGCACACTGATGTTACCCCAGGACACAGCAATATGACATGGCAGGAACCCACTCCAGCTCCACTGAGGGTGTGACTGGCCAGTGAGACCACCAACTAGAGCCTATGGTGCTTCAAGGTATGTGTGGTGCTTCAAGCTCAGTGGACCAAGGCCTTTCTGCTGTCTTTCACACAGCCATCACTGGCAGCACCATCGGCCTCCCCAGCTGAACCACCCAGTGGTAGAGAACCTTCTGTGCAGGGTCTAATAGCCAGGTGAGCTGAATGAATGGCGCTGTCTTTACAATGCTATTCTCTCAGTCCCTCTTTGCAAGATGCTTCCTCAGCACCTCCCCTCCTAACACATTCCCAAAGCCCCAGCAAGGTCTCAACTGCACTCTCTGTGTCCATCAACTTGGAACTCAACTCCAGAGGACAAGAGATAGGATGGCCATCAGTCTCCTTGTGCCTCATGCTAGTAACAGGCTCAGCATAATAGGCTATGCCTCACCCTCAGGGTGGGAAAGAAGATCCAAGCCTCTGCTGAGCCAGGCAGACCTTGACTCCTGAGAGAAACCAATGCCCAGTGTCCACTCTGTCCTCAAAGAGATGGGTGGTAGCATCCTGAGCCATCTGTGTGGTCCCTTGGTGAACTTTCCTATGCACTGGGCATGTGCCCCTTCCTCTGAGACTCTTGTCTGACCACTGCCAACAAAGGGCAGCCCTATAAGAAGATGCAACGCTCTAAGCTGGTCACAAGCATCTGGCATTCTAAAGATGACTACTGCCCAGCAGTCACCTCAGCCCATGGGAGCCATCCATGTGTCCAAGGACAACGCATCCATGTGTCCAAGGATGACACATCCATGTGTCTAAGGATGACTTGGGCTCTAGGTACTTCTTACCCCAAACTGGGTACAGGGGATATCTCACAGTACCCACCGGGTGGGGGACTGAACAGGGGGGTGCTGGCAGTGAATGAGGTAGGGAAGAGGTGTTGGGGATGCACCAACATCCTACACAAACAGCTAGCCATTGCCGCTTCTTCCTCAATTAATGCTCCCCAAACCAAGACAGAGAAAGTGGGTCCTTCCTTAGGACTGTCCAATCTTGGCAGGCAGGCAGGCAGGCAGCACAGCTGGACAGGGCCACTTCACCCCTGGTGATAGTCTCTGTCAAGAAGACCTAGTCCCAAGCCAGTGGCTCCATCCCTCCTGCCACCACTGACTCCTCCCAGAAACCCTGTGGCTTTACCTCCCTGTCCCTATCACAGACCTTCAGCCTCCTGTCCCTCACTGCCTTGGGCTCAAATCTGAGTCACAATGGAGAAGTGGGGATAGCCCTGGACCATATGGGTCTGTGGCAAAGTGCAGAAAACCATGACAAAAGCTCTAACCTGAATCTGTCCTACTACCATAGCTCTCTAGCCCAGACTCCTCCATCGGAGAGTACATAGCATGTGAGGGACACAGTAGCCCCATGAGTAGGTGCATGGCTAAGTCTCCCAGTCCCACAGAGGTACATCATCACCGTCTCCTGACATGTACCAGAACACATCTGGGGAGAGGTCTTGACACCCTCAGGGGCACATATGAGTCTCCGTACACATTTCGGGGCACACAGAGATTCCCAACACCCACTAGGACAACATCTCTGGACCTGCCCAATGCCTACAGGCATACAAGTACATAGCTGAGCCTGACTAATACCTAAAACAAGCAGCATGGGGAGCTGCCTGCAGATCAATCAGAAGGTCCTGAGCCTCTCTCTGCTGAAGCTGCTGGAGACCAAGAAGAGTTATTCTTTCTCCTCTGCAAGAAGCTGCTAACATCAAATTTGCACAGCTTTAATGGTACAGTTTCCCCTTTTTATGTTGGTGAGCAGGATCTCACATACCTAACAATCAGCAGGGTGAGTCACATGATCACATCTTCCACCTGGGAAAACCTAGAGAGGCTGGGCCAATAAATAACTCCCACAATTCACCCTGAGTGCTTCTAGCATACATCCCTCTGGTCTTGCTGCTAAGGAAGGTGGAGACATGGTTAGCAGAAGGTCTCTGGTGCTTCTTGAAAGGGAAACATCACAAGAGACACATCTCAACCCGTCCTCAGGCTCATGAGAAGCACAGTGCCAGCCACAACAGACGCTGGGGTCTCCACAGCCACTACTCCTCTTGGGGACATGAGACTCAGCCTGTTCTAAATACCTGTCTAGAGCTAGGCAGGCTCCCACCAGGGCCTAGGCTAAGCCAGGAAAAGCCTCACATCTCAGGACACATGGAGCCGGCAACAAAATTAACCTCGTGGCAACTGTTTTCCCTGGTTTGATAGCCCAATGTCAGCTCATCTGTTACAGGGAAATAAAACAGTCAAGACTAAATGTATAAAAAATTATGATGGAAGTCCTAAATAAAGCGGAGCCTGCAAGCTCATTGAGTCAAAAATCAATCAATCAATGAGGGAGTGGGTTAGGAGTACCTCATAAGCCCCAAAGAAATCATTTGCCCAAACACTGGGATTTAACGGTGGAGGACCAAATTCCAACACTTTTAGGAAGTAAATAATGAAAAATCAATTCAGAGGAAAAACAGATCAAGAACCCTGACTCTGACGTGCCGACACATTTATTGCTGAATACCATTTCTTGGCTGACCCGAAAACTTCGGAAGGTGTTTATTTACTTTCAACACCTTCTAGAGATCAATATTTTTAATTTGGATCCGAGTTATTATTTTTCACATCACAGCGGCGGGGAGAAGCATAAAGTGGCTCATATTTTAGTGCTAAAAAGATCGATACGACAGTTTCACCTTCACTGCAGCCCGGCGCTGTGGCCGCACATCATCACATCCCACGGGGCCGTGGTGCCGAGGCAGGAGGGCAGGTCATCACCCGCCAGGGGCGCAGACAGCTGTGATTTAACTGAGCATGGGACGCCCGGTGCCCTCGGAAAACCAATCTTGCTCCTCTCACTTCATCAGGCCTCAAGTGAGGAGAAGGAGGGCAGGGCCTGGGACAGAGGAGGCTGCTGCTGCCAGAGATTAGTCCCTCATCATAAACACATTTGCTTTTCCTTCCCCTTCCCCAGATCAAAGAACATCAGCAAACTCCATTAATTACCCATAAATTTCCCCCAATCTTTTAATTAGGAGAGAGCAGGGAGGGACGATGCACAGGGTAGTAGGAAGGTCTCCCAGGAAGGGGCAGCCCACTTCTCAGTCCTGCTTTGAGCACCAACACCAGGGCTTCTGCTGGGGCAGCCAGGCCAGGTGGTGCAGGAACCTTCTGAGTAGACCCTGTGGGATAGGGTGAATCATGGAGGTCAAAGCAAATGTTTCCCTGGAAAACATTTATGACAGCCCCCATCACTCTTTGGTATCTCCTGGCCTTCCTAGCCCTAACCAACCCACAACTCTGCAAATAAGAAGAACCCAACAGGAAAATCTAGGTGTTCTAGTTTGCCTTCAATCGCTGTGACAAAACACTCTGACCAATACCAACTTGGGGAGGAAAGGGTTTATTCATCTTACATCTCCTGGGTCCACAGTTCATCACTGAGGGAGCCCGAGGTAGAAACTCAGGGCAGGAATCTGGAGGCAGGAGCTGAAGCACAGGCCATGGAGAAATACTGCTTACTGACTTGGTGCCCTGGCCAGTACTCAACCTTTGCTTTCTTATACAATACAGGACAAAGTGCCCAGGGGTGGCACTGCCCACAGTGGGCTGGGCCCTCCTACGTCACTCAACAATCGAGATACTACCCCACCAATATGGCCACAGGCCAGTCCCAGGGAGGCAGTTCCCCAACTGAAGTTCCCTCAAGTTGACAACTAAAGCTATCTAGTACACCAGGATAGCCAGGCAAGAGCAAAACCTTGTACCTGATACACAAATCATCAGGCTTCTAGCTCCAGCAAACACCTGGAGGCCACGGCATAGGGAAGGAACACAGCTTTAACCTGGTATAGGGGCAGGGAAAGAATCAGCACTCACAGGTGAGCAGCATCCAGCTATCTAGGCAGTCCTGATTGTCAGGCTTAATGCCTGTTACCAGACAAGACCCTCAAGTGGGCAGACAGGAGGGCTTTTGAAGAGACAGTTACTCAACCCCACCACCACTCCATAGCCCACTTAGGCTGCTCATGATTGAGATTCCTAAGGGAATAAATGGCAGGGTTCTACTGAGCACCCCAAACACCATTCATGCTGTTCATCCAGGTCATGGCCCACTGTCCCAGCAAGGCCAGTACACCTGTGTCCTGACACCAGGAGCTCTAGCAAAGGCAAGGTGTGCACTATCGGGAGGTCTGGAAGTAAGTACATACCTAAAGAAACCCAAGTTGCATCAGGCCTGCTGGGGTAGCACAGAGCAGCATGCAAGAGTGTCTCCTGGCACCTGTGCTTCAAGAAGCATGTGCTTCCTGGGATATTCCACCTTCAGCTGTACAGCCTCCTTCCCCTGCCTGAGACCAGGCATGGGCAAGCACAGGTCCAAGCAGCAGATGGGCTCAGAAGGCTCAGATGTTGCCTCTTTTCACCGGCCTTTCTGGCACAGCAGCCTCATCCCTAGAGTCCTACGGCAGCAGGCTAAGCCTTCTTAGATCTCTCAGCAGCTGTGTCACTCATGCTAAAAAATAAAGTTCTTCTGCTCCAAGATTAAGCCATTTTGGGTGGGTCTTTTTAAGACAGGGTCTCCCTGTAGCCCCAGCTGTCCTGGAATTCACTATGTAGGCTAGGCTGGCCTTGAACTCACAGAGACCTACCTGCCTCTGCCTCCCTAGTGCTGGAGTTAACAGGCATGCGCCACCACGCCCGGCACATTAAGCCATTTTTAAGGTATGGCTCCTCCAAACTTCCCCTGGCAAATCAATAAAGTCCACATGAAGAGGAGATTGTCCCTTCCTGTGCCCTGGCCATGTGGCCAACTTTACTCAAGAAACCAGGGCCTCTGCCAGGTCACAGCAGCTCTCAAGGCTCCATCCAGTGCTATCTCCTTTGGTGTAGATGGCCACAAAACCAAGAGACCTGTTGCCTTTCCTGGTCCCAGTGGGAATGCTACCAATCCAGGTGCAGATTCAAGAAGCCAACAGGGCTGGGTATGTAGCCAAGCAAGAACCAGAGCCCTGGACATGGGATCTGGATATCCTGGATGGAGATGAAGATATGGTGGCCCCTGTCCCACCTGATATCTCTCTCTCTCTCTCTCTCTCTCTCTCTCTCTCTCTCTCTCTCTCTCTCTCTCTCTCTCTCTCTTTCTCACTTCCCAGGCCACACGTGCAACCAGCACAGCAGCAACGAACACCTGACACTGCCATGCTTTCCTTCTGCAGCAAAACAAGACAGCGGTGGAATTATACAAAAATAAATCTGCAATCTCTTCCTCATTTAGCCATTCTGAAGCTGGAGTACAGGGAAGCTGTTACCTCACGTCCTCTTGTCGATGCGCCAGCTTGTCAGGAGGTAAACGATGTGTTTTCTATGCTCCTGCAAGTGGCCAGCTAAATCAGACTCATGATTTCTGTGCTGCTAGAGGGTCTGATCGATAGACACTTGTGCGGCCTTGGAAAACTTCACCCAGGTACTTCCTCAGTGTCCAGCCTGCATGACTAGCCTACTGGGAAACTCAGTTGGGCAATACTGCAGTGCTGAGAGCCCTGGAGAGTGCCCTCCAAAGTCCATCTCCAGATCTGGGGCACGAGGCATATCCTCAGGAAGGGATGACAGTCCAGACACAGGCCTGAGGAAGGTGGTTTCATACAGGCCTCCACAGGAGCTTTTTCTGCGCTGCCCTGTGGCTTCTGGCACTCCAAACCCTATGTTTCCCTCCTGCCTCCCAGAGTTCATGTCTTCGCATCCAGGCTTGCAGCCAAGCTGAGAAACCTTACCAGTCACTGGTATTAAATACACTCACCAACAGCCTCCAATCCTGTCTTCCATTCTTGTCCCTGGCCCTCCATCTAAGGCATTGCTGCCTTCTCCCCTCCATTCAAGAGGGGCTATAGGCATCTATATTTAATCCACACTCCCAGCCCTCCCCTGCTCCACCAGGAGAATGGTCATCCAATGACTATGAGGAACACCTGAGTGGGCTGGTGCGCTGCAAGAAGGAAACATTAGCAAACAGACCCACGCTGAGCCCACCCAGGGTGGGCCTTCCAGAGAGGAAAAGTCAGGTGTGTCCCAGGACACAGCATGCTCATTCCCGCCACTCTCATGTGGCTCACAAATGATCATTGTGCCAATGCCTTAGGCAAACGTCCTCTATCAGGGTGGAGACTTTCAAATACATAGGGACAGTATAAGGACTTAGCCCTTCCAGTGGTAACAATATAACATGACACTATGAAGTACCTCTGGAGACCCAGACTCCTGATACCCAACTTTCCAAGGAAAACTGGTAAGGAACTGGCCAGTAACAAAGCCAGTGGCCCAGCAATGAGAGGCCATCTTCAAGGATCACATGTAGAGCACACAGCAGGTAAGCCTCTATCTTTACATCAGTAGCCACATAAGATGGCTCTGTGAGCACACAAAATTTAATGTCCCTTGTTAAGTATAAAAGTCCGCTTAGGAACAATCTGCAGGACACACTGACTATAGGTGCTGCACTGGCGCCACCTCCTGGCAGCAAGGGCCATTCACAAGTCTCTTTTCCTGAAGCCCCTGGGCCACTGCCAGCAACAGGAGCAGCAGACTCTAGCCACTACATGCTGCCCTCACTGTGGGAACATCAGACCCTACCCCAACAGGCCACATCATCCTAAGAAGCAGCAGCCTTCACCCTGACATACCACCCCCATGGCCAGTTCATGTAGCAGGTGCAGTTCAGTTCGGCAGCTTGCTGGAAATAGGCCACTATTTTCTGATCCCTATTAATGCCCATGACAGCATTTATGTACAAGATAAATTCATTTCAATTTCCTTGTTCACATTAATGACCTATTATTTGAACCAGACTCAGCTAAAAACACTGAACTGATACCATTAATCTTACAAAGATTAAATTTGTCTGAATCCACAGATAAAGCTGGACAGGAGGGTGGCTGCCTGGCTGCCAGATGTTGCCAGCTCTTAGGAGGTATAGGTCTCCTTACTAGGGCACCCCAAGGCCCCCACTGAAGACCATGACACACTGAGAAGAGCAATGGGGGTATGTGAAGTGGACAGTGCTAAGAGCCCCAGGACTTCTATTAGTCTTAATTATACCCAGGGATAAGTGTCTGCTGCTCTGTGCCACCTGTATGGCTCCAGACAGGCATACAGCCCCCTTGACCATCACCAGTCAACCAGCCATGAAGCATTCCTACTATATGATGGCTGCTAGAGAGACCAGGTGCCAGGAGAGGGACAGGGTTACCAGGGCATAGTCAACGCCTGATGAGCGAAAGATGCAACACAGGCCACAGACCACCCTCAAGCAGTAACCTTCCTCCAACAATCCAGCTATAAAGGCTCCTGCAATGACAAGCTAGCTATGCTCCTGCCTACCTGCATATGCAAGGCTAATCCTTGCCCTAAACTTGCAGACTGCCATGTCTGTATGTTGGGCGGCTGTAGAGAGGACCATCACTGTCCCACAGGTAATGCCTGCAGTGGAATAAAGCCTTGATTGCTGCTCCTGAGGAGAGCAAGTAGTGAAGAGCCTTCTAGCGCCTCTGCCTGGTCCACCTCTGCCGCAACTGCCTGGAGATTCTGCTGGAAGCCCATTGCTACTAACAGATCTATGGGCTTATACATTTTGTGGAACTGTGGAAACACTCAGTCACTATTTCTCCAAACATCTCTGTTTCCTCTTCCTTCTCAGAGGGACACGATGTCAGACTATATGACAACATCTCAGAATGACGTTTAATCGGCTGTTTCCAGCCTTTTCTCCATTTCATTTCTAGCCATTTCCATTGTTCTCTTCAGGGTCATCTCTTTTCCTTCTGTAGTGTCTAGTCTGTTGTCCACCCCCAGGTGGACAGGTTTTTTCTTTTTTAAAATACTTATTATTTTTATTTTCTGTGTATGAGTGTATTGCCTGTGTGTATGTGAGTGCACCAAGAGGTCATCAGATTCCTCTGGAACTGGAGTTAAGGATAGTTCTTAGCCGCCAGGTGGGTGCTAGGAATCAAACCTGGGTCCTCTGCAAGGGTAGTCTGTGCTCTGAACCACTGAGTCATCTCTCCATCCAGGCTTTTATCATTTTGGGTTTTTTTTGGAGGGGGGTTGTTTGGTTTGGGGGATTTTTTGGTTTTTTTTTGGGGGGTGGTATTTTTGAGACAGGGTCTCTCTGTAGCTCCAGCTGTCCTGGAATTCACTATGTAGAACAGGCTGGCCTTGAACTCACAGAGATCAGCCTGCCTCTGCTGGAATTAAAAGGGTATGTTACCATGCCTGGTGGCTTTTATCTTTTTAACCTGCCTAAACCCAATTTAAGAAGACAGGAAGTTGTGTCAAGGCAGAAGAAAGCCAGAAGGCTAGGGGCTATGGCCTTTTATGCAGAAGGAAGGAGTCCAGAGCTGGGAGGAGGCAGCTAGTAGGGAAGAAGACACAGGGAAGGAACGAGACAGAAGGACTATGTTGTGAACAGGACACAGCTGGAGGCAAGGGCACCCCTGAATATGGGTGGAAAGGGGATGTGGTGAAGGCTCTGAGGCTGCTGCACTGATCAGGGCATGTATTCTGCAGCCTCAGGTAACACAGGATCGATCACCTCTGCTATGAGAGGACAGACCTTACCTGGCATTGGATACCCCAAACCTATAATCTGAAACTGACAGAGGTTCTATAAACCAAGGATAGCCCCAAAGTCACAGTGCAGGCAGGGATCATAGCCCTGTCTGGCCCAGCATGACACATATCCTTGCTCTATCTCTCTATATAGCCCCAGCAGTAGCTGAGTGGCTGTTCAGGCCAGCCCCAAGCAGGAGATGGACTGACAGCAAGAACTACAGCCAGATTTCCTCTCTTGGAAAAGAAAACCAAGCACCTATGAACAAGACAGTGTGAAGAGGATGAGGTGAAGGTCAAGGGGCAGAAAGGATCCCAGAAAGCCTTGGGCACCCTGGAGCTTGAGATGCCATTCTCCAAACCAGCAGTTCCTTAAAGCCTTCCAACACCTCTGAAGAGTTCCTGGCCCCTCTCAGTGCAACTACACCTCACTTAGGCAATAGTCTCAACAGACCCAGGCACCCCGTGGAAGAGGAACAGGTCTTTCCAATCTCCATGCAGTCTGTTCCATACCACTGGAATTGCCTGGTAGGATAGCCCCTTTCTGAAGCAGACTTAACCCCAGAGTCCTGGTCAAACATCACAAAGTGATAACAGGGCTCAGAAGTAGGACTACTGGCATGGAGGACCAGCGGAACAGCCCAGGTTCCAGTTCAATCTCTCATCTAAGGCACCCTGGAGACATCACACATTCCAAGGACAGCCTCCCTTCACTGACCATCCACATCCCTGTTCCCATCCAGGCATTTGCTGAGGCTACCCTGAGATACCTATACCCTGCCAGGTTAGAGTGGCTCAAACCAGCGACGGCAACAGAAGGTGGGAAGCTTTGCATCCGCTATGCTAAATAAAGGACTGCACTGAGAGGGGCATGTAAGCCGACTCTGGACACTCAGTCTGCGCTGAGGGGGGCACGCAAGCCAACTCTGGACACTCAGTCTGTGCTGAGAGGGGCATGCAAGCCGACTCTGAACACTCAGTCTGCGCTGAGGGGGGCACACAAGCTGACTCTGGACACTCAGTCTGTGCTGAGAGGGGCACGCAAGCCAACTCTATCTGCACTGAGGGGGGCACACAAGCCGACTCTAGACACTCAGTCTGCGCTGAGGGGGGCACGCAAGCCAACTCTGGACACTCAGTCTGTGCTGAGAGGGGCATGCAAGCCGACTCTGAACACTCAGTCTGCACTGAGGGGGGCACACAAGCTGACTCTGGACACTCAGTCTGTGCTGAGAGGGGCACGCAAGCCGACTCTATCTGCACTGAGGGGGGCACACAAGCCGACTCTAGACACTCAGTCTGCGCTGAGGGGGGCACACAAGCCGACTCTAGACACTCAGTCTGTGCTGAGAGGGGCACACAAGCCGACTCTAGACACTCAGTCTGTGCTGAGGGGGGCACCCAAGCAGACTCTGGACACTCAGTCTGCGCTGAGGGGGGCACGCAAGCAGACTCTGGACACTCAGTCTGTGCTGAGAGGGGCACACAAGCCGACTCTGGACACTCAGTCTGCACTGAGAGGGGCACACAAGCCAACTCTGGACACTCAGTCTGTGCTGAGAGGGGCACGCAAGCCGACTCTAGACAGTCTGTTCTGAGAGGGGCATGCAAGCCAACTCTGGACACTCAGTCTGCGCTGAGAGGGGCACACAAGCCGACTCTAGACACTCAGTCTGTGCTGAGGGGGGCACCCAAGCAGACTCTGGACACTCAGTCTGCGCTGAGGGGGGCACGCAAGCAGACTCTGGACACTCAGTCTGTGCTGAGAGGGGCACACAAGCTGACTCTGGACACTCAGTCTGTGCTGAGAGGGGCACCCAAGCAGACTCTGGACACTCAGTCTGTGCTGAGAGGGGCACACAAGCCGACTCTGGACACTCAGTCTGCGCTGAGAGGGGCACCCAAGCTGACTCTAGACACTCAGTCTGTGCTGAGAGGGGCACACAAGCTGACTCTGGACACTCAGTCTGTGCTGAGAGGGGCACCCAAGCAGACTCTGGACACTCAGTCTGTGCTGAGAGGGGCACACAAGCCGACTCTGGACACTCAGTCTGCGCTGAGAGGGGCACACAAGCTGACTCTAGACACTCAGTCTGTGCTGAGAGGGGCACACAAGCTGACTCTGGACACTCAGTCTGTGCTGAGAGGGGCACCCAAGCAGACTCTGGACACTCAGTCTGTGCTGAGAGGGGCACACAAGCCGACTCTGGACACTCAGTCTGCGCTGAGAGGGGCACCCAAGCTGACTCTAGACACTCAGTCTGTGCTGAGAGGGGCACACAAGCTGACTCTGGACACTCAGTCTGTGCTGAGAGGGGCACCCAAGCAGACTCTGGACACTCAGTCTGTGCTGAGAGGGGCACACAAGCCGACTCTGGACACTCAGTCTGCGCTGAGAGGGGCACACAAGCTGACTCTAGACACTCAGTCTGTGCTGAGAGGGGCACATAAGCTGACTCTGGACACTCAGTCTGTGCTGAGGGGGGCACCCAAGCAGACTCTGGACACTCAGTCTGCACTGAGGGGGGCACGCAAGCTGACTCTAGACACTCAGTCTGTGCTGAGGGGGGCACACAAGCCGACTCTGGATACTCAGTCTGTGCTGAGGGGGGCACGCAAGCCAACTCTGGACACTCAGTCTGTGCTGAGGGGGGCACCCAAGCCAACTCTGGACACTCAGTCTGTGCTGAGAGGGGCACCCAAGCCAACTCTAGACACTCAGTCTGCGCTGAGCGGGGCACACAAGCTGACTCTGAACTTAATGGGGGTGCTAAAGAATTGGGTTCCCTTGGCCTGGGGCTCACACCATAGCTCCAAGATGACTTACTGTGAAATGCTCCTGTGATTTGTAGTTTTCATCCAGGTAGACACGAGCCCTGTTGTATTCTTTCATTGCGTCACTTGATAGTAGTTCCCTGGGAAGAAAACAGTAGACACGATGAGCAAAGCTCCAGATACTGTGCCTTCCACACATGTGTTCCTGGTCAGAAATCTGTGATTAAAACACTGTTTCTCACATCCCCCTGAAACCCACATCAGCCCACGTTGTAGCAAGCAGAGGAAAAAGGAAGATCAGAGGTATCCGCTGTGGAAACTGAAGTCCACTATGTGTCTTTGGCACAGAGAGGGCAGCCTGAACAGCACAGGCTCTGGTCTTGACACAGTGCATAAGCTGCCTGGCCTCCGTGGGATGGAGACACTGAAGTGGGACTACTTGGAACTCACTCAGGGATATACACATCATGGATGGTTCACTCCCAAAGTCTGAATCTGACAGACATGAGGAGCCACCCAAGAACCCAGACAGCCCCTCAGTGAGGGTGGCAACAGTCATCAACTTGTCTTAAATGAAGCAGTGCCTGTACTCATCCTTCAGCATGCAGCCAGACTCACTCTGCTCTCCCTTCCATCTTGTTTTACAATAAAAGCCCAAAGCAGATGACTTTATCACTGGTCTAGGAAGGTTGCCTTGGGAGGAAGTACCACACACCCAGCCTAGAATGGAGGACAAGGGGTGGTCCCTCTTCTGCTTCAGGTGGGCAACAGGCACAGCATGTGACCTGGAAGCACATGTGTCAAGGAAGGGCCCCATAAGAAGCATAAGAAGTGAGACTAGGAAAGGCAGGCAGCAGGTGAATCCTGATAGACCAGTAGACCTTCAGGTTACTGCTGCTGGTGGCCACAGACCTCAAGGTGCTCAGGGCGCGAAGAGGGGATATAGAAATGACACAGCAACAGTGCTAAGCACCAGAACCCAGGTTGTGAGGAGTGGGGGACAGAGATGATGGAGTGCCACCACTCAGCACTAGGACTGATGTCACATCAGGCATCGTGTCAAAATACCTGATGTGGGCCTGGGAGATGGCCCAGTGAGTAAAGCTTGCCACCAGCCTGAGGAGGTTTGATCCCCAAGACTTATAAGGTGGAAGAAGAGAACTGACTCCCACAAGTTGTCCACTGCCACGCATGTGCCACGGCACACATATGCCCCACACACACATATACACATAGGTAAGTATAATTAAAAATGTACCTGGAAAGGGAAAAGGAAACAAGCAGTGGCACAGCCTTCTCAAAGCAAGCTATCCACAGAGCAGACCCAGAAAGGATAAAAATGATGGAATTATCTAAAAGAACCTTAAACCAACAAACATAAATATGATCAGGCCTTGGAGGAAAACAGGAAAGCACTGCAGAAAGAAACCATAAAAGTACCAAAAGAAACTTCTGACAGTGGAAAATGCAATGCGCAACAGAAGGGTTTCAGGATGGACTCAGAATGGGTACCCTGTAGACCTGTAGTAGGGGCTGCTGCACCCATGTGGGATTGGGTGAAGGGGCTCTGGGAAGGACACAGGAGGGAAGGAGGCAGAAGAGCAGCATCTGGGGACATGGGAACTAACCTTTTCCAAACTTGATCAAATGTACAAGTGAACAGTTAAAATAGACAATGTTAAACCAAAGCATAGCACAATCCAGTTCCTGCAAACCAGCTCCACGTAGATGAAAGCTAGCAGCCAGGAAAGCACATTATACACATGAAGATGAAGATGAACACAAGGGCCAGGCTCTGCTCAGAAACAATGAAGCGCAGAAGACAATGACAGTGAGGGAACTGACAAGCTCCCATTCATTCCCAACAAATGCAGCTTTCAACAGTGAGGACAGAGACCTCATTCAAACAAACAAAAGCTGAGAGAATCATCAGCAGCTGACTTGCACTGAAATAAACATTAAAGAAAGCTCTTTAGGCTGAAGGAAAATGATCAGGTAGAAGGTGGACCCAAGAGTAAAGAGCCCTGTACAGGAATCACATGGGAAGACACACAACAGCTCCCAGTCTTCTTGAAGGACAGATTCTGTTCACTGACAGAGCAGCGAGGCGCTCACGGCAGTGCACTGCAAAGAGACCCACATGATGGCTGGGGCAGCGGCGAGGACTCTCTCTCAAAGGCCACTGCCCCGCAGGGCCTTTCCATCCCTCTAGCTCATCTGCCTTTCTTGTCCTCATCAGCTGGCAGATTTGGGCATGTCTAAACACTAATTTCTGTCAGTGACATGTGCAGCAAATGTTCTTGTAACATGGCTTAGCTTTTCCTTTGTTTCAGAATGCCTTTCTATAACAATAGTGCATTCTTTAATGTGACCAAACATATCAATCTTATCATTCTAAGCTGCATTTTGGTTCCCATTTAATGAAACCCTTCCTATCCCGAAGCTATAAACATATTCTTCTGCATCTTCCTCTCCAAATTTTACTTTACTATAACTGGAATTCATGTTAATGCCACATAGAGTGACCATGTGGGATATGAGGCAGGATCCAACTCGACCTTCCCAACACAGGAACAGAGCCTTGTTCAGCCCACACCACCACGGCCATGCACCGAAGAAGCAGGTGGCAACCTAGCCAGGCATCCTGCACTGTGTGTGTCTGCCCACCTCAGCTGCTCTAGCTGCTACACAGGAGCCTGTGGTCTGACCAGCATGATGCCACCTCATTTTCCCTCAGGGTTGTTTTAGCTGTTCTTCACCTTACACTGTCCCCGGTGGCTTCAGTATTTGTCAATTGAGTGTTGGGGAAAATGCCTTTAACATTTTCCTTAAAAATGCCTTGGCTGAGTATGGTGGCACAGTCCTAGCACTCAAGATGGAGAGGCAGGCAGATGTTTGTGAGATCAAGGCCAGCCTGCTCTTCGTAGTGAGCTCTCAGTGTCCTGGGGCTACAGGGAGAACTTACATCAAAATGAAAACAGATAAAAAGAACCTGCGTTAAAAGTATAGATTATTTGAGATGAATCTGCAGGACGTGGGCACCTGATCAGGGTCAAGGACCTCGGGTAGTGGGAATGCAACATGGTAGTATGCCACTCCCAGCACTAGGGAGGAGAAAACATAGGAGGATCACCTAGGTTGGGGGAACTCAGAACCAGATGACCCAGGTAGCCATGCAAGTAGCCTTTCTTCCTCAACAAAGAGGCCTCCACCTGTTATTTACTTTGAAGCTGCTTCAGAAACATCCCATAAGAGTAGAACTCCACGGAAGAGTATCGACCATGTTTTCCTTGAGCACAATAGATGGCAGTGCCAGGAGACAGAGCCCGAGTGCAGCTACGGCGGCTTCACAATAAACAGACAAACGGCATCCGCCATCAGGCATTAAGCTGAAGGGTTTCTGTCGCAGACACGCATTTTCTGAGCTTTCACTTAGAACACAGCTGGGGTGCCCTACTGCTGAGTGTATGCCAACAGTACTGGAGGAGAGACCTCCTGCACCGTCTTTAAGGGGCTATGTGTCCCCAGCAGGACTAGACCTGCTCTGCAACATCCAGGTTACAGCAGAGTCCCCCACCCCCATAGCTACCTTCTCCTCTGTGTCCAGTGGGCATTTCAGGACCCATGGCGTACCATTTGGCATGTTGGTCTGAAGAAAGTCCATGCTGGGCTTCCATGTTAGTTGGGATGGTTTTGTCTGCAGCTGACTTGCCAGGCAAACTCCACAGTAGCCTGACACCTAGACCTTGGCCAAACCCTATGTGTAACCCATGTGCCTGGGTATCTGGGAGCATGCCACCCAGGGTGCCCATCCTACAAAGCCTCTTCCCAGGGCCTGCACACCCACTATGCAACAGACCAGCCCTCAGAAAAGGCCATGTGGATAGAAGAAAGAATACCAATAGCCCAAACCTTAGGCAGCCAAGTGCTACCCAGCCACTGCCTACTGTGTCTCCAGTGGGTCCACCAGGATACCCCACAGCCTGGGCAGCATTTCTGAGATACTCTTGCCCTGTTGCTGACCTCACTGGCCATGCAACCAGAGCTACTGAAAGGAAGGCCACAATGAAGCCCTGCTCTTCAGCCCTATCTTCAGCCAGGAAAGCCCACGTCTAAGTTGGCCTGACCAGACACACAGGGGCAGGGAGACCGGACAGGAAGAGGTTAGAGCTGGCCTCGGGTTTGTGTGATGCTTCTAGATCTTTATGAAGTACTGCCTTTATGAAGTCCATCCTGGGCATGGTGGTGCACACTTTTAATCCCAGCACTCGGGAGGCAGAGGCAGATGGATCTCTGTGAGTTCAAGGCCAGCCTGGTCTACAGAGTGAGTTCCAGGATAGTTGGGGCTACAGGGAGACCCTGTCTCAAAAAAAAAAAAAAAAGAAGTGCTGCCAGTCCTGTGTATGAGTGTCTGTATGTCCTTCCATCAGCCACATGCTGCTTAGAAGAAACTCCCTGCTGTGAACAGGTTGGCTGCAGAGTCTCTCTGCACACAGGGACCCTGGAGATCATGGATGTCACCTTTGGGGGACCTGAATACTGAAGTAGCACTTTTAGCTTTTCTTGCCAAGCTTGGGCCAGCTGCAAACAGGGGTAAAGAGCAAGAAAAAGGTGGCAACATGGCCCAGTAAGATGGCTCAGGAGTACAGGCATTTGCCGTGCAAGCCGGTCAACCTGAGTTTGATCCCTTGGACCCACCTAAAAGTGAAAACCAACTCCACAAAGTTGTCCACTGATCTCCACATGAGTGCTATGACACGTGTATCCCCCCCCATCCCCAAACACACACACACAAAGAGGCAGCACCAGGACTAGGGCTGAGGAAACACTAGAGACCTACAGAATGGGTGGCACCTCAGTGTACACTGGGAACTGCTGTACCCATGCTAGGCTACTCCAAAGGTTGGCAGGCCCCAGCACACAAATGGATACTTCTCCTGCAATAGTCCCTGTGCCCAAAGCTGTGGCCTAGGTGACTTTCAAAGCTATGTCTCAGGAACAACAAATGACCTCAATATTCTGATGTGGTTCTACCATCCTTCAAGTACCTCAGTCCAATTCCCACTGAAAATGACATTTAGGATTCCCTAAATTCTGACTCCTTTTATTGAACCCAGTCACATTCCTGGTCATCATTAGCATGCTTCTAGAAGACCAAGAAAGCCAAATAGGATCCATGGGGTCCAAAAGCAGAAGAGAAAGGGCTCCAACTTCAGACCTGAAGCTCAGGGTAGGGTGCCTGCTCCTGTTCCCTCATGTGTCCACTTCTAGAGCCACTTGAAGGACTCCTATGCCCCTTCTTCCTGGTCAGTACCCAGCTGGACATGTCCTCTAAGGAGCCACACAGCACAGCATGATATGCAACTGGCTACATGCGTAGGGCACCTTCCTCTTAAACAATATAATGTCACCTCCCAGAAGCTGCTGCAGAACCCAGTCCTGCCCATCATCCATCATTCACTGCAGAAGGCTGGTCAGTCCCCAAGGTCCACTCCCCTAACCTAGGAGCACAGGTACTCACTCTTTGGAGGCAAGAAGGTGCCAGACTTCTGGGCCATACCTTCTCTGTGGGGAAAATAGCCACTCTCCCAAAGTAACTGGCAGATGAGTTTCGAGGGGTGGCAGTCAGGATCACATCCCCACCCACAGACCCACCCTATAGTAAACAGAGTCCAGTCCAGACTTACTTGACAAACTTGTCCACATGGGACATGGAGGCCTCATAGTTTTTCCCTCCAAACTCCTGACAGTGCAAGGCCATAAAGTGTGGCTTGTGAGCATGCAGGACCTGCGGAGAGAACACAGGGTCAGGACTCGGAACCACTGCAGGACAATGTGATGTGCATCTCACCTGCCACCTCCACTGCTGAGCCATCCCCAGAGATGGCAGGTAATGAAGTCTGTGCCTTGCCCACTGCCTCTACGGCCAGGGCTTCCCCACACACAGCAGGGGAAGACCACACATACGTACTCACAGGTTCTTAACAGACTCTGTGAGCTGTCCACCTTTATGCTTCCCACCATTTATTTCTAGCCTCCAGTATCTGTTAGACAAGACTCGGAATTTCTGAGAACCTTCAATAATCTAGGGGTATCTTTCTCTAATAATGAAAAAAATGTTTTCTGACCAAGACTGTCTAGAAAGCTCACAACCTCACTATAAAGATACTGTCTCCTGTGCATCTCTGTTAAAGGAGTAAACCTAGATAATCATGTCTGTGACAGTGTGTGCTTATGTGTATGCACATGTGAACACATGCATGAGGACATGTGAGTCAGCCTCAATTGGTGTGAGAGCACTAGCTGCATGCTGGCATATGTATGGTTCTTATGCACAGGCACCTTCATATTTGGAAATCATCAAGCCTGGCTTGAGTTCACTCCAGTACCCATGCTGTCTGTGTGTTCTCCATAGCTCTACAAGGTAGTGCCCTCCAAGAGCACAGAGCAGGCAGCACCTCACTGATGGGAGGCTGGGCCCCAGCAGCCATGGAGTACTGCAGCAGGAAAGGCCTCTAGAAGGCACTGGAAGACAGGAGTTGGAAAAGGGAGCCACCAAGTAGGGGTCACATCCCCAAGGCCAAGTGGTAGCCCTAGAAACCTACAGGCAGGACACCAGAGCCACAGGTTTAGAAGCTATTAAGGTACAAGCACCCCACCCATGGCCCTGTAGTCCCTGCATGCCCCTGCACTCCAGATGCACCACTTGGCCTCAATACTACCATTACCAACATCCTCGCTATGAAAGAAGCTATGAGGTAGGAAGCCCAGCAGCAGCTTCCCAGTGGCAGCAACCTGTCCAAAGGCAGCCCACCCATGATGCATGCTTTCTTCAAGATGAAGACTGTGGTTGGGGCACCTTTTCACCATGCAGTTTTGTCACTGCATTCCTAACACTGTACCCAGCACAAGAGGCAATGGAGGTGAGCTGTACTCAGCACAAGAGGCAGTGGAGGTGAGCCGTATGCAGCACAAGAGGCAGTGGAGGTGAGCCATATGCAGCACAAGAGGCAGTGGAGGTGAGTCGTATGCAGCACAAGAGGTGATGGAGGTGAGCTGCACACAGCACAAGAGGCGGTGGAGGTGAGCCGTATGCAGCACGAGAAGCAGTAGAGGTGAGCTGTACGCAGCACAAGAGGCAGTAGAGGTAAGCTGTATGTAGCACAAGAGGCAGTGGAGGTGAGCCATATGCAGCACGAGAAGCAGTAGAGGTAAGCCGTATGCAGCACAAGAGGCAGTAGAGGTAAGCCATATGCAGCACAAGAGGCGGCGGAGGTGAGCAGTATGCAGCACAAGAGGCAGTAGAGGTAAGCTGTATGTAGCACAAGAGGCAGTGGAGGTGAGCCATATGCAGCACAAGAGGTGGAGGTGAGCCGTATGCAGCACAAGAAGCAGTGGAGGTGAGCTGTACGCAGCACAAGAGGCAGTGGAGGTGAGCCGAATGCAGCACAAGAGGCAGTGGTGGTTAGCTGCCAGAAGGATTTTCTTAGATTCATGACTTCAGACAAGTCCAGCTCCCTAGAACACCACAGAATTTTCCTACCCAGCTCTACTAACCGGGAAGAGGCAGAATGGAAAGGAAGCAGAGGAGTGTGTGGCACTCAGACTGGGGTGCTGGTATCCATGGTGACACCCCTGACTTCTCTGAGGTGACAGTGACGCTAAAGTCTTCAAACTCAGTCCCCAGATAGGCTGGTAGAAGCAGCCTCCTTTTCAAGGAAGACCAGGATATCCCTGTGCCCCTCATATCTAGGCATCTGCTGGCCACTCTGCTCACTCCTTTGACTGTCCCAGCCCCAGTAGAAACCAAAAGTCAAAACCTTCATTTTATGTGCAAATATGCATTAACTACTATCTGCAAGTCTTCTAGCTGCCTTCGACTTCCAAGTAATATTTTCCCTCTTTAAATGACTTTTTGTTGCTGTTTAAACAAATAGCCATTAATACCACAAAAGTCAGTATGTGAATGCCATTAACTCAAGGTTCGAGTCTGCACCTACGTATCTTCAAGAATGGAAGGACTGAAGATCGGCAGGTGCTGATAGCTGCCCCGACCGCAGGCTGTGGAGGAAGGCACCAGTAGGGGAACAAGGATGACAACAGCCTACCAAAGAGGCAGGGTGTGGCACCCAGTGCAGAGGCTCCCAGTCAGACACCCACCGGGCACTGCTTGGAAGAACTCTGGTCTTTGCCAGATGCTCCAGAAGACAAGGCAGGCTCACAAGGACAACAAGGAAGGTGGCCAGGCCTGTAGGAGGTCAACCATGCTAGGTAACTGTAGTAACGAGATAGCCTCAGACCATGCGGCAGATACTCTCCCTGCTCCCAGCAGGTGGAAAAAGTGATGGCAAAGGGGTCAAATGGCACAAGCCCAGGAGAACCAAGGGCACAGAAGGAGGCACAGGGCACACGAAGAGCTGGTAGAACTTCAGGAAAGAAAAGCACGGGCGAGAGGTGACGACCCTGCCTGACTGAAAAAACAGACTACAGAAGAGAATGAGAGGGAAAACCAGGGGCCTGGGCAACAGGAACAGGAACCAGATGGGTCTGCTGAGTGGTGCACTGTGCCCACACATGGCACCCAAGAGCTTTGCTTAGTCAATGTGAGGTGCACGCACCCACCCTGGGCCCATGTCCCAGTGACTCCTCACCCTGGATTCCACTCTCCATTGCTGAGACCTGTCTCCACACTGAGTTCTGGAGTCATCACCATGTGCCCTGGGGCCAGCTCCTGCCCTGCTCAAGCTGCTTCCAGGAATTAAGACAAAGCTTGCTCCATAGGCAGTTGGGAGGAAGCCATGAGCCGGTGTGATAAAGGGCCACAGGTCACTGCCACCTAACAGGGCTCCTTTCTTTCATTCACACCTGGGCTTACTCAGCTTGGGTCCCATCTGCACTGGACATGGGGATATGGAGTTCACAATAATGACTATGACAACATATCTATCATGGCCAGGGAAGCAATGGACACTATTATCTCTTGAGATCTCAAGAACCTATGTGACTGGGGTACAAATGAAAAGTGACCAACTCAGGAGGCTGGGGAAGGCTGGCCCCACATAGTCACTGCAGCAACACCAGGGGATATACTAGGTGGGCACTCCTCGTGGGTACCACATAGTGTACCCAGCTTGGGCCACTCTGCTAACAGTGCATGCTTCTCTCATGAGAATGTGTACCCAGGACCTGCCTAGCACTCAAAGAGAAAACTCATTTAGAGCTACACTGAGGTGTTTTGGTGGTGTGCCACTTCTCCTCATAGGCATGCATCAGTTGCCCCATGGAGAGTGGGTTTCCTCACAGACTTAGCTCCATGTCCTTTGTGTGTATGCCCGTTTTCCTTATAGACATAAGACTTGACTTAGTTCCATGTGCGTTTCATGAATGCCTATTCTCCTCACAGACTCATGTCCAGATGTTCTGCTATGTACCCATCCTTCTTGTGGCCTATGGTTCAAGCAATTTGGTGGTATGCTTGCTTTCATCATAGATTTACCTGTAAGCCAATCTCACACCCAGAACACTGCCCTTTTCAGGAAGACTTTTTAGGTGTTCCAGTATTTTCAGACTCTAGGAAGGTGGCTGAGCTCCATGTCTGCTCAGCCTTCTCTGTGCAAGTCCTCAGAGTCCTCTCCCCTCCTCTCTGGGTCCTTTTCTCCTGCATCTTCTTCAGCTGTGCTTGTCTGAGGTAGAGCTGTTCTCTCCAGGACAACCCAGCCACCACTGTGATGCATGAGCCCCACCTGAGTGGAAATGTGGATGACTGAAACATTATGACACAGGACTATAATTGGAATTACATGGAGAGAAGGAGAAAGGAGCAAGAGAAAGTCATTTAAAACTATTACAGTTAAAAGTTGGCGGCCGAGAGCCGTCTGAAACTCCAATTCCAGGAGAACTCCAGTTCCAGAGGAATCCGAGACCCTCTTCTGACCTCCACGGCATTGCACAACACGGGTGCACAGACTTGCATGCAGACAATACATTCATACACATATGGAAATAAATAAAATTAATAAAAAAAAGATGGGTTTAAAAGTTTTCCTAGTTTGGTAAGAGACATAAATTCACAGACTAGAAGCCAAGTGGATGCCTAAGAAGATAAACACAGAGAAAGCCAAAGGATCATCACTAAACTAGTGAAAACCAAAGTCTGAAAAAGCTCCGCTATGTATCAAGAGAAAAGCAATACCATATAGACTTGGGGAGCACTCCAGACCACTGAAGACACCACCGGGGCAGCTTCCACATGCCGACAGGAACGTGGGCCACATCTTTCAGGAACTAGGGCAAAATAGATACACTTTCACAGGAAAAAAAAAGCTCAGAAAATCCCAGCCACAGACCTGCTCTGCCCCATCTGCTCTGGGTTCAGGTAGCATAGGGGCCTCTGGAGTTCTTACAATGAAGGAAAGCCTGGCAAGCAGAAAGAGTGAGCTTCCGGTGTGGCCAAAGAGACACTGGCTTCCAAAACATGCTCCCCAATTTCATATATACATGTTACATATATTCATGATAAGCTATATTATGTATGTAACATACAAACGATGGTATGTGTAATTACATACAAGCAGGATAACCTACATCTTAACATCAGTGTAGCTGAGGACAATGTGACTGCCATCATCCCCACCCTTGAACAGGAGTTCCAGATAAGCAACAAGTTAGGGCAAGGAACAAAGCTGCAGAAGATGCTCCAAGAATTCTAGGGAAGACTCCAGGGTCGGTGGACAGGTCCAGGGAGATCTCAGAGGTCTGCACTTTGAAGTAGACGGGCATGACGGAGGACCACCAGAGACAGGGCTCTTGAGATGAGAGGAGTAGAGGCCAAACAAATCAGGAAGAAGCAGTCCAGGTAACTGAGCAGTAAAGGGTAAAGAAGAGACAGGTAAAAGTGCAGTCTGCCAAGGCAACAAGAACCATGAAGTTCGAAAGCCAACTGCAGCAAATAAGCCACCAACCACCCAGGGAACCTGGACTCTGTACAACTGACAGTAGAGGGCGCCAGCGCACCAGAAATTCCTCAAACACACACCACGAACACCAACGGCAGGAAGGATGGTGCACCTGACATTTAAAAAGTCCTGCACAATCTTTTTTTTCTTCAGAATTTGTAATTTTGATTTATGTGTGGAATATATATATATGCATATTTTGGAATAATATAAAATTAAAGGGAACAAAAACAAGACAGATAAAAACCTATTCAAAGAACTGACCAAAACAGTAAACTTGTGCATCGAAAAGGTTATAAAAGACTGAGAAAAAGATGCAAGACTGGATTTAACGTGTATGACAGAAGCCATGAGCTCTGGCAGGGGAAGCGGGGGGGACGTAAGGAGTGGGCATGGATGGGGAAATGAGTCTAAATTTGATTAAGAAATGTTGTATGAAATGCACTCAATAAAATTAACTTTAAAAAAAAGTCCTGCACACAGACACCCTCACAGCAGAACAACTAAGAAGCAGAGCAAACATTATATCTACAGTGTCAAAGGTACCAGAGAGACTCAAGTCAGAAGTACGAAATTAAATCGGTGTCCCTCATTTGTGGATCCTAGCACCAAATCTCTATTTGTAAGGCAAACTGAATAATTCTTTTTTTTTCTTTCTTTTTTTAGTAAATATAACACCTGATGCTACTCATCAACTTGCTATAGAATATAGGAATGTAAAGTAATATTTTTTCTTTACCTGCATACAACTCTACTGTCAAAGTGTGAATCCCTAAACATGTTTTGGAATTAACCTATAGTTTATTTTCAGATGTCATAATTTTGATATATGTATGGCATGTATATATGCATAATTTGGACCAATCCAAATTGGAAGGAACAACAACAAAGAAGACTGGGTCAAAGAATTGACTGAAACAGCAAACTTCTGCCCAAAACAGTAAACTTCTGCATTTAAATTTTTTTAAAAGACTTGAGAAAAAAAGATGCAAGATATGTATGGCAGAATGCATGAGCTTTGGCGGGGTGGGGGGCAAGGACGGGGGAATGGGTCTAGATTTGATTAAGAAATGTATGAAATGCACAAAACTTCGATTAAGAAAAAACACATCACAGACTAAGAGGTGAGGAATACAGAATAACCTCAAGTATGGAACAAAGTAATCATTGAAATTTAGAACAAATTACAAAAGGCACCAGAAAAATTAAATAAAAATGGAACTTAGCAAGGTACTAAAGCCAGGAAAGTTGGCGAAGAATGCCAAGGAGGCTACCATAAGAAAGGAGAGAGGGCAGGGGGTGGGGGTGAGGGGACAGGTGATGACACAAGCAGAGCTAAAGCAGAAAAGCCAGAGCCAGACTCTGCACCGAGACCACCATGCAGGAAACAAGCCTGACCTTCCACAGAGACAGGCTCCTAGAACAGCTGAGAGAAATCCCACCAAGTGTCTATTCCAAGATGCACAGAACATAAAATATGTCACCCCCAAGCCTCCAGGTCAAAAGACACACAAACAGCAAGTCAAGGACCCAGGCTGGTACTAGATTCTGCAAAATCAATGTCATAAACACAAACGCAAACGCGCGCGCGCACGCACGCACGCACACACACACACACACACACACACAGAAATACCTTCAGCAAAATCTCAATGGGATGAAGTGCAGATTGAGGGTGATAGCAAGCCGGTGCCCGTCTTATGAGGGAGAATGTGCAACCCTGCTCCATTATACTCTGAGAAACCTAGGCAATCAGAACAGGGGCCCTATGCTGATCACCAAGAATGTCTAAATTTGGCTCTGTAGGGACAACACTAAATTAGCCACGGGCTGTGCCAGATTTGGCTAGTAGGGTACAGACCTCAGGTTTAAAGCAATAATATTGCCTATTAGGTTCTTCAGAGCACACAGATGCAACCATATGCCACACAGCCTAGAGATTTCCACATGGCAGAATGAGGGGCAACAGACTGACCTCTCTGTTGTCATGCACCCCAAATGATATGTCCATTATGACAAGCTGTGTTTGATGGTATTTGCCAAGACTATAATGGAGCTGGAAACTACCACCCCATGATGCCATAGCGTTTTCAGGGTCTTAGCACAGCAAAGCATGTGTTTTGGTGACACTGGTACACTGCTAGTTCTACAAAAGCATGTGCAGCACTACAGAACAGCTGGCAATAAATAACTGTCAGGGGTTTACATAGACAGTATGCTAGATTTTCAGAGATGTGATGTCCTCCTTCCTCCTCTTTTTGAACAGTCTACCTGTGGCTCAGCAGCAGCCTCTTCCATCTCTGATCACGTCTCCTTACTATATCCAAGGGCCACACTGCAGGGCTGGCTTCAGCCACTAAGGTGTAGGAGTTCACTCTGGACCCTTGCTCAGCAAAACTACCTCAGAAGATGCTTCTCAGAATGGGTCCCTGTTGTGTGATGACACATGACTGTGTATCACAAAGCTAGAGCAATCCATTCAACTTGTTTATAAAAAGGCAAGCATCAAAAACATAAATTAGCTGGGTGCGGTGGCACATGCCTTTAATCCCAGGACTTGGGAGGCAGAGGCAGGTAGATCTCTGTGAGTTCAAGGCCAATCTGGTCTGTATAGCAAGTTCCAAGTTCTAGGGCTACAGGGAGACCCTGTCTCAAAAAGAAAAAAAAAAAAGCACATAAATCAGACCAGAATGAAAAATTCAAAACAAAGCAAGAATGAAAAACAGGACAAAAAGCAAAGTGTGGGGCTCAGTGGTTAAGAGCACTGACTGCTCTTGCAAAGGACCTGGGTTCGATTCCCAGCACCCACATGGCAGCTAAGAACCGTCTTTAATTTCAGTTCCAAGGGAATCCGACACCCTCTTCTGCCCTCAGCAGCATTGCATGACACGGGTGCACCAACCTACATGCAGACAGCACACTCATCATATAAAAAAAAATAATAAAAAAAAAGTGTACACATAGCAAGCAGGAAAGAAGGGCAGACGCAACCCAGCACATCAGTGCTCATGGGGTAGTCTAGACCTGCTCCATGTGCCATGGCAGCCACAGGCCACATGCATGAAACAGCTCCAGGTTCTCACCGGCACCCAATCCACTGAAATAGTCACCAGCGGCACAGAGCCAGTGGCAAGTACCAAACAACCCTGGAGTCAGAATTCGTCCTGCCACAGTGCCCAGCTGGAGGGCCACTGAAAGGCACCGAGTGCAGATGTGCTGCAGCCAGGTCCCCATGTCAGGAAGACACAGCCCCAAGGCAGTGATACAGAAAAACAACCACTGCACAGTGAGCCCAGGAAGGCGGGCAGTGGAACTAACAACAGCAGCAAAGAGCCCAGCAGATGAAGAACACCCCACAGCTATCAAAGAACAGCAAACCCACCTGCTGAGTGTGTGTGTGTGCTTCTGTGTCAGCGTGTGGGCGTACATGAATGAGTGTTTATATGCAAAAGTGTTGTGTGTTTGTATATGCGTGAGTTTATGTGTGTGTAAATGTGTGTAAGTATATGAGCGTGTGTTGCATTGAGTTTGTGTATGTGTCTATGTTTGTGTATGAGTATGTGTGATACATGTTTGTGGGTTTGCAAGTGTAAGTATACAAGTGTATGTGTGTTTATGAGCATGTGTGAAAGTGTTGTGCTTGTGTGTGAGTTTATGCGTGTGATGTACATGAATATGTATGACTGTGTATGTATGAGTTTGTATGTGTGTTTGTGAGTGTGTAAATGTATGTGAATGTGTGAGTTTGTATTTGCATGTGCATGTTTGTGTATGAGTATATGAGATTGTATGTGTATGAGTGGTATGTGTGTGAACAAGTGTGTGTGTTTGCATGTGTGTGAATATGTAAGTGTATGTGAAGATGTGTGTGAGACTGTGTGTGCATGTGTGGTATGTGTGTGAATATGTGAGTGTGGTGTGTGTGTGTGAGACCAATGACACAAAGCATAGTACACTGGGCAAAAATGAGAGAAAAGGAAAGAAACAGACTCAAAATCACTGAAGGAGCTTACCATCCAGGGACAGCACATTTGCACATGCACAGACTCAATCATGTGTAAACATGTGCATACTCATGCACGTACATATGTACACAGATACACATGTACACATGTACAGAGGCATTCAGGTACACACTTTCATGGCACATACATATATACTCAGACATATACACTAACACACTTTCATATACACACATAATTAGGACACAGAACAACACAATCACAGCCCATGGACCTATAACACCACAGGGCCATAGGCCCAACAACTGCAGGGGAGTTATTTTCTGTGGTGTGTTCATCAAGAGAAGCTGGCCATCAACCAAGACTCAATGAATATTAGAGATGGAAGTCAGTGGCTGTCCTCTGACCACAGGAACCAGAGTCATAAAAAAAAAAAAAAAATTAGTAAACTCTATATAAACACACCACAAGTGCTGACTCATCAGAAAGCGAGCCAGATGCTAGGGGCAGGAGAAGAATGGAAGGCATGACAAAGGCTCCAGACCTTCCTTGAGCAATGGGTGGTCACATCTTGGTCAGGCTGAGGGGCTCATACTATAGACCTGTATAAAAACATGTATATTTGCCAAGTGTGGTGGTACATGCCTTTAATCCTAGCACTTGGGACGCAGAGGCAAGTGGATCTTTGTGAGTTCAAGGCCAGCCTGGTCTATAGAGCAAGTTCCAGGACAGCTGGGACTACAGGGAGACCCTGTCTCGAAAAGACCCAAAAATAAAAATGTATATTTGCCATATGTCAAGTATATCTTAATAACATCACAAAAATTTTAATGTCTACCAGCAGAGCAATCAATTCTGACACAGACCTGTAAAGAGTGGGGGAACCCTGAGCATCTGAGTCCCGGCTGATGTTCAATAAGAGACCGCTATCCTTCAAGTCCAACAACAATGGGGCTGGAGAGTGTCCCCACCATCTTTTACAGGTAACAGCAGACGCATTTGTGGATGACTTACTCCTGTCTGGTTTTGATTCAAGATGATGGGCATGGAGGAACAGGCCAGCAGGCTGAACACAGCCCAGCTGGGGCTGAGGCTGCCCCGGGCTCCCTATCCTCTACTTCCACAGGTTTGAAGCTGCTCCAGCAAATGTGGTGAATACATACATAACCAGGGTTTAAATAAGTGGGAGCAAAGGTAAAAGACCCAAAGCTCACATCCCGTTGGGCCAGTGACCCTGGGCCCTGCAAGAGCCCTGAAATAGAGAAACCACCTCGAAGCATCACGGTGCGCATGCCTGGGTGTGAGAAACACTGACCCCTTAGGGGGTGTCTGCTGTTGCCTAGTGTGCTGAGGAGAAGGCGAGGGAGAAGGGAGGTCTCAGCTCCTTCACCATCCTGAAGTGGAGCACGGCTTCTGTGTCCAACTGCCACAGCAGTGGGGAGCCAGGCTCACAGAGTGTAAAATCACGCTATACCCAGTTTCTGCAAGACATGGCACAAGGGTCAGACAGTACACTCTAATGAGAGCACATTTAAAACGGATCCAGCCACTGTACCAGATGAGGGAATCAAAATAACTCATCAGAAGATGGTAATTTTTAATGGAATACTGCTGCAAACTTTTGGATAAAAAAAAAAAAGCTTTTCATTGCAAGTGAGTGAAGCCACGTAGTAATTTGTAAGGGACATGTAAACACTGTCCTGAGGAAGCAGTCAGACCCAGGGCACAAGAATAGGATACTCTCACTTTCCATGGGAAGACAGGGAGAGGGTCAGGGCCAGGGTTTCTGAAGCAGATAAGCAGGTGACACTCTAGCTGCAATGTCATTTGACAAGCAGGCTCACAATCTTCTGCCAGTTTCTGGAACAACCCAGGAATCATTGCCCTAGGGGACAAGTCTTCTTAGTGGACAAATGAGACAGCACTTACTCAACTCACCATGCAGGCTGTGAACTATTTTATAGGCATTCACAGGAAAGCCAGTGTTCAGCACCTACCCACTCCCCTGGGGCAAATGCCCTCAGCATGCCAAGCACATCGATAGCCTGGGGACGGAGACACCAGTACATCACTGCAATGCAGCAACTCCTGACTCCCACCACAGACAGGTCACCCAGGGCCACAGGCAGACAGCACCACAGTCATTAGGAAGAGATGGGTGTGGGGCACTTACTACCTTCAGGTTTACTGTCACTTACTTCATTATGGGTTCATATAATTTGATTCTTAATAATGGCTGTATCGAGCACCTGGCCCACAAGTTCCTTGAGCACTTCAGTCAGTCCCATGAGCAAGCCAGCCACAGAAGAGGGGTGAGGTGGGCAGAGTAAGAACAAGGCCTGTCCAAGAAGCACACAGGACTGATTCTTGCTCTGCAACCTGCTCCAGGGGTTGTGGGTCTGGAGTGTGTGTGTCTTCCCTAGAGAGTCACTGTGACATGTTGATGAGAATGTAGATACTAAGAATGTAGATACTAGGCACCCAGGCTGACAGATAGCATTGATCTGACATCAGCATTTATGCCAAAGGCTCCATCAGGGGCCAGGGAGATGCACCCAGGGTGGCCACAGGGCTGCCAGGCCCCCACAGTCCTGCAATCATTCCCTGCTCAGAACCAGAGAGGGTAGGAGCCTCACCTAAAGCCCTCTTGGTAACTACAAGATACCCAATCAGCTCCGGAGACAGCCCTTTCCTGGCCCTTCAAGAGCCCAGGCAGCCAGTAACGGTGCCTGAGAGCAGCGAAGCCAGTGGCTCTGCCGTGCTTCTCTCTTATGGGCCGCCTGGCCACAGCGTTATGAAGGACAGAGAAGTCTGCAGTGCAGGAGGGCGCATTATGGCATCACTGGCAAGAAGCACACAGCAAAGCAAACTCCCAGGCTCCACAAGGAGCTCCTGTATCCTTCGGGAGCTCCCCGAACACCTGTCCCTACCTGACAATGAAACAGTCTATCCCAGAACAAAGGGAACTGCTTCTAATTTACTGATAACCCAACTGATACACAGGTCTTTCTAGTACCATTTCCTGAAATGATACTCTTCAAGAAAAGTATTTTGGAAAAGACTGACTTAGACATTTCAGCCAGAAGGAGCACATAGAATTAAGTACATGCATGCACGTTGGTGCACAGCTTCGTTGCTTATGACGCTGTGCAGAGAAGCCTGAATGCAAGGCCAGGCTTGGCTCCCAGGAAGCCCAAACTGTGGGCCTGTGGCCACTGACCTGCACACTGCCAAGAGTGGAATTAAAAATAGCAACAACCAGGCCTTGTTAGGGCTCCTCCAAAGAGGAGTATCAGTGACCTAAAAAGGAATTACATCCTGCAGGCCATACCACAATAGCCTGACCAGAGGATAAGAGGCAGAGGAACAAAGGAACTTACCAGCCTCACTACCAACACCAGGCTAAAATCCCACTGCCCTTGGGCTCAGGTGTGGGCTCTCCTCTATCCCTGTGTGTAAGGTCACAGAGGTGTCCTACATTCGGGTCTATGGCACTCTGATTTGGAATCCATTAGATGAAGTTTCTGGCAGGCCCTATCAGATGATCTCTCTCAAGTCCGGCCCAGCACAGGGGGTAGGGAGTCTTGCGATCCCATATGGGACCTTATGGGCAGGCAACGTGGCTAGCCTGACAGCAACATGGCCCAAGTTTTCTTGTTAAGGCCAGTGCCTCTGCTGTAGTCCTCGTTCATGGGTGGCAACCACTGGATCCTCTGGAGAGTCAGGAGAAGCCTGCCCTCTGAAGAGTGACATCCAAAGCAGCTGTGGAACGAGGTCCTGTCCCTACACTTAAGGGATTCTAAACTATGTAGACGGATCCATTTTCATATGAGAAGTATGTGCTTTCTAGCCGAGACCAGGGCAAATCAAACTGAAGGCTGCTTCCACATGCCTGCCTGGCTTTCCAACCGACCCAAGGAGCCAGCAGGCAGCCATAACCTCACGAGACTACCCAGGGAAGCTGTAGGCTCCTTTGGGCACCTCTCTCAGGAAGCTACCCACCACACAAAATCTCACAAAGGTCCTCCTCATTCTGGCCAACTATAGCTCACTGGTATCAAGGGTTACAGTAGAGAGGAGTCCATATGTGGAGGTCAGAGCTTCAAAGCACCCCCACCCCAGACTCCAGTCAGCTCCTCAAGCCCTAACTACAGTCTGGTCTCTACCTCAGCAGCCCCAGCTCCTCCCAGCCTTAATTTCTACCCTGACTCCATCAGCACCTTTCAGAACTGTGTCCTCAGTCTCCATATGGGTTCTTTCAGGCTCATCTGGGTCACCAGGGCAGCTCTCATAGGAGAGCTCTCTGAAAGGGCTGCCTCAAGTGTCCTCAGACTAGGCTGCTGAGACATCCTGAGACACCTTGCCCCAAGCCTTCATGCCTCACCACCTGGTCCACTCAACCCTCCTTCTTTAAGTGTCCACTCCATCCATTTTCCTCTGACACAACAACTGGCATACAACCTGTGTTAGGAGCGAAATGAACGCTGCCCGAGTCTCCTATCTCCCTTTATTTCAGCCTACTGTAGGGGTCACAAGGACCCCTCTATAGGGCCCTGCTTTCCATATCCCTTGCCCGTCTGAGACTGCCCACCAGCACTTCCAAGCACTGAGGTGCCCCACTCCTTCACCTCGTCTCTACTACAGAGCCCAAGCCTGCCTCTTCCTCCCGTTGTTCCAGTCTGGCAAGTGTGGACTGGAGATGGCAGTGACAGGCTTCGCATCCTGAAGACTGCTTACCATGTGGTCTCAGGAACATCTCTCAGCCTCTTTAACCTCCATTTTCTCATCTGTAAAATGGGATGTGGAGAATGACTGCATCATAAGGTTCTGAGGAAGATGGAGTAAAGGGCTGACCACAGCCTTCACAGCCAGGGAACCCAGAGCACTGTAGCCAGGGGCACCCACACTTGTGCTATTATTGATCAGGAAATAAATACATGGGCGACTTAAGGAAGGTCAAGGCATAAAACATCATGATATAAAGGTCACCTGTCACCCTATATTTAATCTTTTTCATGGATACAAAAGTGGATATACCACTGGCTTCAAATTTTTTTTTAGAATATTTCATCTTAAGCTCTTTTCTCAAATCATTCTAGGTCCATGGTCATATGACCAAGTGATCATACACAGTCCTTGACAGCAGACACGTGTTATCCTGGAACTAAGCTGCTGGCCTCTGCTTTTTGAGGCACCATACAGCCAGACTGGGATTCCTTGCACATCTGGGGACCTACACTTCTGGAGTCCTTGCACATCTGAGGACCTACACTTCTGGAGTCTTCGCACATCTGAGGACCTACACTTCTGAAGTCCTCGCACATCTGGGGACCTACACTTCTGTAGTCCTCGCACATCTGGGGACCTACACTTCTGGAGTCCTTGAACATCTGGGGACCTACACTTCTGGAGTCCTTGCACATTTGGGGACCTACACTTCTGGAGTCCTTGCACATCTGGGGACCTACACTTCTGGAGTCCTTGCAATTGGGGACCTACACTTCTGGAGTCCTTGAACATCTGGGGACCTACACTTCCACAAAGCACTCAAGAGTTGATTCTCTCAGGACAGGTGTAAAGCCAGAGGCAGCTCCCAGCTACAGTCCCCTATGGGCCTCTTGGCAGCACAGGTAGTGTCCTTACAAAATGAACAAAATACTACTGAAGGATCAGCCTAAACACACTCCAGTTCTGAAGACAGAAGTGCAAGGTCAAGGTGCCAGCCCATTTGGCATTGCTGAGTTTCCTGCTTTGGCTCACAGACGCTGCCTCTGCCTTCATGTGGTGAGGAACAAATGAGCCTGTCTCATAATGGGTACTAATCCCATCAGGGGCTCTTCTCAAGATGTTGTCTAAACCTCATCACACCACAAGTCCCTCTAGCGCCATCATGATGGAGAGTTGGACTTCAACTGCACTTGGGAAGGTTTTTAACAGCCTTTAGCACATGTTCCTGGAGTGGACTGAGAGGAATAGGCACATGTGTCCATAGAAAAAGGCACACAAATGCCCAGGTGGTTCTAGTCTGAAACATCTCAGACACCACTAATAGTAAATCATAGGATTTATGTCACAGGTACAGTGACAGAGAAATGAACTAGGACCTACACAGTGACATGTGATACCACCAGGCTGTAGTAGGTGAAAGAAGACAACTGTGCTGAGTCCAGCCATGGGCATTCTGGAAGAGGCCACTCAGATAGGCTGGACCTCAAGATACTCCTAGGAAGGGAGCAGGACGACCACAAGAATTTGGATGTGTAAAATCACACCAAGCAGCACTTTAAGGTAAAGTACTTGGGTGCGATAGGGTCTGCCCACAACAGGCCTCCATAGCCCTCAGAGCAGCATCCTGGCAGGGGAAGACTCAAGGAGCTCCCAGATTAACTCCAGGATCCCTGCTCCAGAATAAAGACTAAGTTTGACTGATGTCTGTGTGACTATGACCAGGGCACTCCCCTGACCTCAGTCAAAAGAAATACCTCAGATCAAAGATGCCTGACTCTACTAGAAGCTTCAAATACCTAGGCTCATACTTCTCCACAGCCTGCATTTGGAACCCTAGACCAACTGTAGCCAGCTCAGACCCAGTGACAAGGACATTCCTAGGGCCTTCCCTCCTTGTCTCCCTGCCCACTGCCCACTTCTCACTAGGGCCTCTCTTTTTGTTTCCCTTTCCATGCCCCCCACCCCACCCGAGTCTCTGCACTCTGCCATACATGTCCTGCATCTTTTTCTGAGTCTTTCCAGAGTTTGTTTTTTTTTTTCAGATCTTTGGTTGTTGTTCTCTCCAACTTGTATTGCTATAGTATATATATATATATATATAGTATACCTTATTACTTGATTGGAAAGACTTTTTTTTTCCCTATAAAGATGCTCATATTATCTAAGGAAGTGCTGGAGGATCCTCCTTGGCAATTCCAAACAACACAATCAATCCTGCACTTTTGCTCCACACTTGGGGTCTTTTCCTCTTGTGGGTGCCCCATGAGTTCCAGTAAGCACGTGTCCTACCTTGATACCCCTGTACTGGCCTCCATGAATACAGACAGGTCAGCTCAAAATGGTAGTCTATACTCTGATGAAGCCTGAAATCCCCTTAGCTGTTTTAGTCTCACAACTGGGTATCTTCCAAGTAAGTCCAAACAATTGGCATTGAAGTTTGGAGGATTCTTCGGAGAGACATGAATCTTCAGTCTCCATTATGGAATGGTTAAAATAGCTGTGTCTCATTCTGGGGCTCTTTTTTTTTTTTTTTTTTTTCTTGGCTTTTTTGAGACAGGGTCTCCCTGAAGCCCCAGCTGTCCTGGAACTCACTCTGTAGACCAGGCTGGCCTTGAACTCACAAAGGTCCACCTGCCTCTGCCTCCCGAGTGCTAGAATTAAAGGCGTGCACCACCACGCCGGGCTGGGCCTCTCTTAAGACCTCCCAAAAGACTAAAACACTGCCCTTTCCTTGGCTCAGGCTGTGCTATGTTGAAATTTATTGCCTCCTACTCTAGGTCAGGCTCTAACCTGGAAGTTAAGGGTGATTCCTGCTTCTACGGAATGAGGTCGGATCATATGGAGAGACGCCGGTGAACCCAGGCCTGGAAGTGCAGGTCTATAATCACAGCTATGAACTCACACAGTGAGTTCAAGGCCAGTCTGGGTACCTTAGTAAGACCCTGTCTCAAGTAAATAATTATTTTTTAAGAGAGAGAAAAGGGAATGAGGGGTGGTGAGGATACAGAAAAGTGGTCAAGTGCATGCCTAGCATGGCCCTAGGTTTTAATTCCCAGTACCATACACAGGATGGTGCGGGAAGGGAGACAGACCCAGGTGACAAAGGAGTGAGGGAAAGGAAGGTAGGACTAGAAGAAAGGGCTACATTGTGTGTGGGTGTGGGTGGGGGGGTTTAGACAGACAGGGTCTCCCTGTAGGCCCAGCTAGCCTGGAACTCACAGAGATCCACCTGCTTCTGCCTGGCACTAAAGATGGTTCTTAGTTACCATGTGGGTGCTGGGAACCAAACCTGTGTCCTCTGCAAGAGCAGTTGGTGCTCTTAACAGCAGAGCCATCTCTCCGGCCCCAGGGCTACATATTTAGATAAAGCAGTCAGGTGGAACTAACTTTCTGACCCTGTTCCAGCCACAGCAGGAGGAAGGGGCTCTATTCAAGGTGTGTGTCAAGGTCTTGAGGACAGAGCAGAGGGTGTAGGGAGATGGACACAGGGAAGGGGGATCCTGTGCAACCTCAGAGATGAGTTGAGATAAGATGAGGACCTGGCTTCTGTCCACGCTGCTCTGTGAGGGCCATAAGAAAATGGAGGCAGTCGGGCGTGGTGGCATACACCTTTAATCCTAGCACTTGGGAGGCAGAGGTAGGCAGATCTTTGTGAGTTCCAGGCCAGCTGGGGCTATAGAGAGACCCTGTCTCAAAAAAAAAAAAAGTTGTGTATCTTTGTGATTTTCAATATGGTTAGCCATGTCTTCTGCCAATAGGAGGTTTTGTTTTCTGATTTTTTTCTTATTGTTGTTGTTGTTGTTGTTATTCTGTGCTTCATGGCAGTGGAATGGTCCTTCAATACCATAATGAATGAGAGGAAAGACAGTCTTCACCAACATATACAATGTGAACTTCGGGGTTTGCAGATGCTTTCTGCAGACTAAGGAACTTACTTTCTATTTTTAGTTTGCTAAAAGTTTTAAAACAAATACATTATAAGATTTTCCCAAATTCTTTCTCTGCATCTGTTGAGACAAACATATGGCTTTTCTTCTTTAATACCCATAGTAAATTCTGCTTGAGTTTTGAAGTTAAGCCAGCCTTGAATCCCCCAGTCCTTACACATTAGTCATTACATATATGGTTGGCTCTCCATCTCTGGGGTTCTACACCCATGGACTCAACCAATCACAGATTGAAAATATTTAGAGAAAATTATATTTGTATTGCACATATACAATTTTTTCTTGTTATTCCTGAGACATTACAGTATGACAACTATTTACAGTGTTTGCATTGTCTTGGATATCCCAGGTAACATGGAGATGATTTAAAGCATGCGGGAATAAGTGCACAGGTTCTGTGCTACATTATACCATCTTATATAAGGGACTTGAGCATCTGTAGAATAGACTAGAACCATCCTCCATGGATACCAAGGAAGAACTGTATCATCTATATACATGTATATTTATACTGTATCATCCATATGTACATATGAGTATTTAGCCAATTATATCTTTTTTCTTTGAGATAGGGTTTCATATGTAGCCCTGGCTGGCTTACAACATACTACATAAACAAGGTTGGCTTCAACTCATAAAGATTTGCCTGCCTCTGCCTCTTGAATACTAGGATTAAAGGTATATGCCGCCACACCCACCTGCTCAATTTTTTAACAGAATATCTTTCATTTATTCTTTGATAATTTCATTCACATAAACAATGCATCCTGATCATATGCACCCCCAATACATTCCCTCTCCACTTCATGTCCTCTCCCTTCTTTTGTTAATAACCCACAGAGTCCAATTAGTGCTGTCTGTTGGGAATGTTGACTGATCTTAATTTGATCTTGTACAAGTAACTATAGTTGCAATGAGCTCATGTGTGCAATAGCCTGTCATGTTCCAAGACAGCATTTCACAGCAACCCTCCCCATCCTTTGGTTCTTATATTCTTTTTTTTTTAATTTGTGTGTATAAGTGCTTTGTCTACATGTATATTTAAGTGTGCCCATGTATGCAATGCTCATGGAGGCCAGAAGGAGGTATTGGATCCCCTTAAACTGGAGTTACAGACAATAGTGAGTCATCGTACAACTGAACCCAGGTCTTCTTCAAGAGCAGCCAGTGGTCTTAACCACTGAGCAATCTCTCCAGCCCCAGGCTTTTTCTACTTTCTTTCTACCCTTTACACTCTTTCTACCCTTCTTCCTGGATGTTCCTTGAGCCATTGGGTAGGGGTTAATAAGGATGTCTGATTTGAGGCCGAGCCCTAAATCAACACACATTCTCAGTACTGTGACCAATAACAAGTCTCTGCATTAACCGCTACATACTGCAGAACCTTCTCTGGCCAGCGTTGAACACAGCATTAATCTACAGGTGCAACCATAAGCATTTAGAAGACAGTTTGACAATATATCATTTAGATTTGCTGAATCTTTAGAGTTTTTTGTTTTTGTTTTTGTTTTTTGCAGTTGTTTTCATGGTAGATACCGGTCTCTTTTTCTGATCATGTGATGTCTCCTTCTACTTTGAGTGCCAGGATAATTAGTGTTCATGTCACAGGATGAGTAGGGGAGTATCAACTGTGACTCAATCTTCTTGGAAAGTTCCTCTAAAACTGTTATTGCTTCTTGCTGAAATGTTGGACAGAACTCACCAGTGAAGCCATCTGGGCCTGTAGGGTTTGGGGGAAACGTGATGAGCAAAATTTTAATCTAATGAGTACAGGGCCAAGCTTGTTTACTACTGGGCTAAGCTCATTTACCGATTCTTAAGTAAACACAACTGTGTTTTTGTGAAAGAATGTGCTCATTTCACATCAACTCTCAAATCGGCTGGCATAAAGCTGTCAGTGCTGTTTCCTTTGTTCTTTTTTACTCTCTACATGATCTTTGACAATCTTTCAGAATGTATTTCTGATACTGGTCATTCTGTCTTCTTCCTTAAGAAATTAGATATAAAAAAAAAAAAAGAACAATCAAAAGAAAAAAGGTAGAAATCAGTGAAAAGAGGAAGCAGGCAACAGAGAAACAGTAAAGCTACAGGGCAGGTTCTTCGGAGTCAACAAAGCCAACAGCCCCTAACCACACAAATGATTGGTTTTTTCCCAATTCAGAACATACTTTCATGTTTCTAATTTGTGATTAGATGCTAAACATGGTTTGACAGGCTGTTGGATCCTGACCTGGAAATTCTCTCTGCTACAAGCTGGGTGAGCAGAGGGCTTGCCTCATGTGTTCCTTCCCACAAGGGTACTGTCTGGGGCTGCCTGCTGTCTAGTGCTTACAGCACAACCACACGTATTGTTCCCGGTTCTAGTTTTCATAAGGCAGAAGGCTGAACTGGCAACTGCTCTTCCATCTTAGCTGAACACAGACATCACTTTGCTCTCTGACTTAAAATTCCTGTCAGGAACAACTATGGAAGACTTTTAGCTATTTAACTCATCTCTTTGCATTGTTTCTCCCTTTACCACCTCTGAGCTATTTTACAACTCTATACATTTAAAAATTCATAGCAATGCAAATGACTCATGGAGAGGCCCACCATCAGAATGCAAGTAACAACCATCCTGCTACAGAACTGGCTTACGTGACATATTCACTTCAGAACTACCGAGACAAGAACTTCTGGGCTTCTGGGCTCTGGATTCTTTTTGAATCAGTTTAAAACATTCTAATTCTTATTAATAAATATGAAATAGGGGGCTGGAGAGATAGCCTAGCGGTTAAGAGCGCCGACCGCTCTTACAGAGGACGCCGGTTCGATCCCCAGCACCCACATGGCGGCTAAGAACCGTCTGAAACTCCAATTCCAGGAGAACCCCAGTTCCAGGGGAATCCGATACCCTCTTCTGACCTCCGCGGCGTTGCACGACACGGGTGCACAAACTTGCATGCAGACAGTACATTCAAACACATACAGAAATAAATAAAATTAATAAAAAAAAATTAAAAAAAATAAATAAATAAATATGAAATAACTTTCATATCAATAATTTTTAATACCTGTTCATTTTATATTTGTACAAAATTATAAAGCATTTTTAAAAATTGCCCTTACTACTATCATAAATGTAAGAGTCCTATAAATTAAAAAATTACTTCAAAAACTGAAAGTGCACCATATAATGAAATACTATGAAGCTGCTAAAACAGTTCTGAGTATTAACTGAAACACAGGCAGAGAAAGAAAGAGAGAAATGGGTATACAGGTATATCTGTGAACTACTCATGGAGGTGTATTTCTCTACAGTCCCACACAGGGCTATGTGTGTATATATCAAGCTAGAGGTAGAACGAATAGAGGAAATGTTTTAGTTTTCCTGCTTTGTTCAGTTTCTTCAGAATGATATTTAACAAATAACTGCCACACACACACACACTATGTGGCAGGCAGACAGGTAGTCAGCACAGCGACACACGAAGCAGGCGGGCTGACAGTGCAATGCGTAAGCACACTATCTTTGTCAGGAAAATAAAAACGTCAGCTGTTCCTGCACTGCTCAAGAATCCAGATCAGTGTGTGGCCAGCAAAGGTAGGCCAGCTCCTCCTAAACCATCATGTCTCAGCTTGGCCTTCCTGAGAGAGGCTGTCCTGCACCACAGCAGAAAAAGGCTCCTCTTGGTGCCCACCTCCACCTAAGCCACTTTGGATGGCCCTGAAGAGCAGTGTGTGTCCTGCTCATATTGGCACCTTCCAGATGAATAAAGTGTGCATGAATGAATGATAGGTAAACCAACGAATATGCGGATGAATCAATGTTTCTGAAACTCACTGTGGGGTATATATGTAACGCTATAATTACATGTGACATGCTACAATACATAGGGGAGGCTGTAACTCTTGTGTTCCTCACTTCTCACAAAACGATCCCTTTGTCTTCAACACACATTCACAGCATTAGCTATGAGTACATTCCTGACTCCTTCCTGGCTAGGATGAGGGATGGGGCCTGAAAAGGTCACGGCTGAGCAGCAGGTAGGGGCAGGTGGGCATGCTGCACCAGTAAGACCCTCCGAATATACTCTGGGCCTACTTTGGAAGGCAGGTACCTAGAAGAGATGAGTCCAGTGATGGACACAGAATGCACCTCTCTGATCCAGAGCTCCTCCCTGAGGACCCTCTGAAAAGGACTTTCACTCACAGCCTCCTCCCTCAAATAGGTGTATTCTGGCCTCACCTCACAAAGTCTATCACTTCATTACTTCCTGCTTCCACCTGATTGTCACCAAGGGACAAGATCTCATCCAAGTGTTGCCTGAAGGTACTGCAGAGAGGACCTACCAACAGTGAAAACAGAGTGCCTGGAGAACCCTCCTACAGAGACTCAGAGGGCCTGATGGAACAGGTGAGGCCCCAGCCTGAGGCTGCATCTCCTGCCCAGCTAAAAGGCTGGGGACTGGCACAGAAAGTTGTTCTCCCCACACTAATCCCTACTCCCAGAGAGCAGGGCCAAGAGCTGTTTGCAATGGAAGCAAGCTCAAGTGGGCTCCCTCTATACCACCTGTGATACCATGCACACAAGGTCCCATCAAACCTGAAAACCCACCAGACCTCCAGGAGGACCCTGTCTACATGATGTTCCCCACATCTCACGCCACACCACATCCCTCCATCAATCTAACCATGCTGTCACCATGACATACTGGGATCTCTGCTCCCTTGTGCTTCAGATATTACTGTGCCTGCATCATTCTAGATATGACTGTCTCTGTATTATTCTCAGAGCTAGTTTACAACCAAGCGCTCCCATTTCTTTTTTCTTTTACTATATATTTTGTTTTTTGTTTGTTTGTTTTAAATTTATTTATTTCTGTATGTGTATGAATGTACTGTCTGCATGCAAGTCTGTGCACCCATGTCGTGCAATGCTGCGGAGGTCAGAAGAGGGTGTCAGATTCCCCTGGAACTGGAGTTCTCCTGGAACTGGAGTTTCAGACAATTCTCGGCCGCCATGTGGGTGCTGGGGATCGAACCTGGGTCCTCTGTAAAAGTGGTTGGCGCTCTTAACCTCTAGGCCATAGTATATATTTTGTACAAGATTATCAAATCTAGACTCGTGTCCCCCACCCTATCCCCCCACCCCTCCAGAGCTCATGCATTCTGCCAAACATGCTTTTCATCTCTTTTTCAGTCTTTCTTGATATTCTCCATGTGGAAGTTGACTGTTTTGAGCAGAAGTTCACTATTTCAGTCAGTACTTTGATGTAGTCCTTTCTGTTGTTGTTGTTGTTGTTGCTGTTGTTGTAGTTGTTGTTGTTTCCAATTTGCACCACTCTCAACTGCTTGGACAAAAGCTCAAGGGGCCATGCACAAGAAATACAACTAGGTAATTGGCACTAAGCATCCACAGATGAGGGACACCATTTGTCGTTTGTTTTTCTGGGACTGTGTTACTTCACTCAGCATGATGTCCTCTAGCTCCAGCCATTTACCTGCAAAGCTCATGATGTCATCTTTCTTTACTGATGCATAGAACTCCATTGTGTAGATGTACCACATTTTCTCTATCCACTCGTCAGTTGAGGGGCATTTGGGTTGGTTCCAGCTCTTTGCTATTGTGAAGAGAGCTGAAATACACATGGTGGTGCATATATCTCGGCAGTGGAGTGAGTCCTGGGGATACATGCCCAGGAGTGGTATGGCTGGGTCGGGTGGCAAATTCATTCCAAGTCTTCCAAGGGTTCTTCACACTGCTTTCCATAGTGGCTGAGTTTACATTCCCACCAGCAGTCGATGAGTGTTCCCCTTTCCCCACAACCTCTCCAGCACTTGGTATCATTTGTTTTCTTGATCCTAGCCAGTCTTATTGGAGTAAGATGATATCTTAAGGTGGTTTTGATTTGCATTTCCTTAATGATTAGTGATGTTGAACACTTCTTAAGGTGTTTCTCAGACATCTCTAATTCCTCACTTGTGAAGTCTCTGTTCAGCTCTTGGCTCCATCTATTGAGTGGGTCATTTGTTTTCTTTCTTCTTTGTTTTTTGAGAAGTTTATATATTATGGAAATCAATGCTTTGTCAGATGTTTCTGTGGTGAAGGTTTCCTCGCACTCTGTGGGATTTCTCTTCACTTCCTTGATTGTTTCTTTTGATGTACAGAAGCTTTTGAGTTTAATAGGGTCCCATTTATCAATTGTCAACCTTAATCTTTATGCAGCTGCTGTTCTTGATTTAGGAAGTCTTTTCCTACGCCTTATGTCTTTGGTATCTGTCTGCCTACTTTTTCTTTCTATCGCATCAGAAGTTTGGGGTTTTTAACGTTGGGTTATCCATCTTGGCGTTGACTTTCGGGTAACAGGGTGAGAGTTAGGGTTTTAATTTTATTCTACTAATGTGGTGATCCAGTTTTGCCAACACCACTTGCTGAAGATGGCTGTCTTTTCTTATTGTGTCTTCTTGGCCCCCTTGTCACGAAGACAATCTCATAGATGGCCAAAATTGTATGTGCTCGAGTTTTGGATCTTTCAGTTTTTTGTTTTCTCATTTGGTCAACGGGTTTGTTTTTGTCCAGTACCAGGCTGTTTTTATGACTATAGTCCTGTAGTATAGTTTAAGGTCTGGTATAGAGATCCCTAGGTATTTTATTGTTTTTTAGGCTTATTGTGAGTGGGAAGCCTCTCTTTGAATTTCCTTTTCCAGTTGCTGTTGTTGGTGTAAAGAAGGCCCATTGATTTTTTTAAAGGTTAATTTTGTATCCTGCCACTTTGCTGAAGCTTAAATTGTTTCTAGAGCTTTCTGGTGGAGTTTTAGTTATCCCTTAAGTAAACAATCATATCATCAGCAAATAGGGATAGCTTGACTTCCTCTTTTCCAATTAGTACTGCTTTAATTTCCTTTTCTTGCCTTATTGCTCTAGCAAGTGTTTCAAGCACTATATTGAAGAGGAGTGGTGACAGGGAGCAGCCTTGCCAAGTTCCTACCTTTAAAGGGAATGTTTCTGTCATTTCCCCATTTAGGATGATATTGGCTGTGGGTTTCCTGCATATGGCTTTGATTACATTGAGGAATGATCCCTCCAATCCAATTCCCTCTAGGACTTTAAGCATGAAGGGATGCAGGATTTTGTCAAAGGCTTTTTCAGCGTCAATTGAGATGATGGTGTGGTTTCTGTCTTTGATTCCGTTTATGTGTTTGATGATGTTTATTGATTTTCGTATGTTGAACCATCCCTGCATCGCTGGTATGAATCCAACTTGGTCATCTTCTTGATGTGAGTCTGTATGCGATTTGCCAGCATCCTGTTTAGAATTTTGGCATCTGTGTTCATGAGGGAGATGGGTCTATAGTTCTCCTTTTTAGTTGGATCTTTGCCTGGTTTTGGTAATAGAGTGATGCTGGCTTCATAGAAGGAATTTGGGAGAACTCCCTCTGTTTGTATCCTTCTAAACAATTTCAGTAATATTGGTTGTAGGTCTTTATGAAATGTTTTATAGAATTCTGCTGTGAAACCATCTGGGCCTGGGCTTTTTTCAGTTGGGAGGTTTCTTATTACATCTTCAATTTCCTCATATATTATGGGTCTGTTTAAGCTGTCGATCTCTTCTTGATTGAGCTTTGTTTATTCCCAGGATTTCAGATATTCATCCATTTCTTCTAGGTTTTCAAACTTGGTAGAGTACAGATTCCCTTATGATTTCCTGGATCTTTTCCTTGTCTGTTGTGATATTTCCCTTTTCATCACAGATTGTATTGATTTGGAGTTGTTCCTTATTTCTTTTGGTTAACTGGGCTAGAGGTCTGTCTATCTTGATTATTCTTTCAAAGAAACAACTTTTGGATTCATTGATTTTTTTTGTATTGTTTTCATTGTTTCTATTTCATTGATTTCTGTTCTGATTTTTGTTATTTCTTCCTGTCTGTTACGCTTAGGGATCATCTGTTGTTGCCTCTCAAATGCTTTTAGCTGTATGTTAGATCATTCACTTGTGCTCTTTCTGTTTTTCTAATGTAGCACCCAGGGCTATAAACTTCCCTGTTAGGACTGCTTTTAATGTATCCCATAGGTTTTGTTGTGTTGTATTGTCATTGTCATTCAGTTCCAGGAATGCTTTTCTTTCTTTATCTCTTCCTTGACCCATTCATTATTCAAGAGTGTATTGTTTAGTCTCCATGTGTTTTTGTAGGCAGTAGGGCTTATCCTAGTGTTGGCGTTGAGCTTCANGAAGGAGGGAGGGAGGGAGGGAGGGAGGGAGGGAGACAGGGAGACCCCAGGAAGCCTCGTGCCACTTACTAAGGGAAGAAGCAGTTGATTTGTCCGAGAGGCATGCTGAAAACAGAAAAGATCTGATGGGAAAACACAGAGTTCACCTCAGGCCTAGCATGGTGCTGCCTGCCTTAAATCCCAGCAGTCAAGACCCACAGGCAGTCGGTCTCTGAGCTGAGACCAGCCTGGTCTACATAATGAGTTCCAACCCAGTCAGGGCTACATAGTGAGACTCTGTCTCGGAAAAAAAAAAAGAAAAAGAAAAGAAAAAAAGTTACCTCACAAGAAGAGAAGACTAGAAGAAGCAGCATTTATACACTGACAGCAGAGAGCGGGCAGCAGCGTTGATTCACGATGGCCTCCTAGCAGTGGAGACGGTCAAAGGTCAGGACCCAGAAGAGGAGTTTGAATCTTGTTTTGAAAAATATAAAGTGTGGGTTTTTTTTTTGTTTTTTTGTTTTTAAATATCAGGATCTTTTTTTTTAATTAATTTTTTAAATTTATTTCCGTATGTGTATAAGTGTACTGTCTGCATGTAGGTCTGCGCACCCGTGTCGTGCAATGCCGCGGAGGTCAGAAGAGGGTGTCGGATTCCCCTGGAACTGGAGTTCTCCTGGAACTGGAGTCTCAGACGGTTCTCAGCCGCCATGTGGGTGCTGGGGATCGAACCCGGGTCCTCTGTAAGAGCGGTCTGCGCTCTTAACCGCTAGGCCATCTCTCCAGCCCTGTGTTTTTTGTTTTTGTCTTTTTGAGACAGGGTCTCCCTTTAGTCCCAGCTGGCCTAGAGCTCACTGTGTAGACCAGGCTGGCCTTGTACTCACAGAGATCCACCTGCCTCTGCCTCCCAAGTGCTAGGATCAAAGGCGTGTGCCACCACGCCTGGCTCGTATGTTGTTTTTTTAAAGCCAGTTGCATGGTATTGACATCGAATGCTGAAAGCAGCTTAATGACCCAAACTAAGTTAACAGTGAAGTGACTGCAGCCCTCCTTTGTCTGGAGTGGGAGGACGAAGGACTTGAGTGAACAAGATACTCTTCCAAGGAGGCAGCATTCTTGAACTGATGGCAAGTCGTAGAAGGACTACCAGTGAGAAGACTGGAGGTGACCCTAGTCAGCCTCTAGTGAGCCTTGTGGGCCTGAGAATGGCTTTGTCAGTGCCCAGATGGATGATAGTGGTGATTGGGTGGTGTTTTTAAAACTCATCTCACTTTCCCAAAAGATTATCCCCTCTGGCCTCCAAAAATGAAATTCATTACAGAAATCTGGCACCCAAATGTTGATAAAAATGGTGATGTTTGCATTTCTATTCTTCATGAACCTGGTGGCGCACGCCTTTAATCCTAGCACTTGGGAGGCAGAGGCAGGCGGATCTTTGTGAGTTCAAGGTCAGCCTGGTCTACAGAGTGAGTTTCAGGACAGCTGGGGCTACAGGGAGACCCTGTCTCAAAAAGACAAAAAAATAAATAAAAATAAAAACACCACCTTCATAAAGTGTATCTGGAGGACCAATAATAAGGACTTCCCATCGATAGAGATCATTGTCATCTATTAAACCAGCTGAAAAGCCTTCCACTGGATTTTTGTTGAGTTCTGCCAGCTGTCTCCGCAGTAGCAGCGCTGACTGCAGCTCCGTCATCCTCCCCACCGAGAGCCCAGGCTGGTGCTGCCGGGGTTTCCAAGGGCTGGGGACGGCTGGAGCTGGGTGCCCTGAGGAACCCCTGCCCCTCGACTGGAGCGCCGAAGCCGAGGGAGGCTAGGCTAGGGCAGCAAGAGAAGCACCTCGCTGCTGCTGCAGCTCCGCTCTGCTTTCCTGTCAGCGCCTCACCCACATAGATTTTTTTTTTTAATTTATTTTATTTTCGTATGTGTATGAATGTACTGTCTGCAGGTTTGTGCACCCGTGTCGTGCAATGCCACGGAGGTCAGAAGAGGGCATCGAATTCCCCTGGAACTGGAGTTCTCCTGGAACTGGAGTTACAGACGGTTCTTAGCCGCCATGTG
>VZQC01015708.1:0-12941 GCA_009823505.1 Rhizomys pruinosus | reverse complement strand
GTTGTAATTCTGATAAGTTTCCCCTTATAGGTCACTTGTTTTTCTCTTGTGGCTTTGAGGATTTTGTCTTTGTTTTGGGTGTCTAGCATTTTAACTATGATGTGGCGTGGAGAGTTTCTTTTCTGATCTTGTCTGTTTGGAGTTCTATGTGCTTCTTGTATTTGTATTGGCTTGTCTTTTTTTAGTTTGGGGGAATTTTCATCTATTATTCTGTTGAAGATCTGATCAATACCATTCTCTTGGGATTCTTCTCCTTCCTCTATTCCTATGATACGGAGGTTGGATCTTTTCATGGTGTCCCACAGTTCCTGGTTGTTCCACTTTTGTGTATTTTTAAATTTTTCATAATCTTTGAGGTTTTTAGTTGTTCTGTGTTATCTTCCAGGTCTGATATTCTTTGTTCTGCTTCCTCCATTCTGCTTCTGAGGCTTTTTCCATTCCCTTCCCTCTTGATTGGATGAGTGTTTGATTTCCTTTTTCATGTCCTCTTCTGATTTCTTTTGTATTTCTACTTCCTTTTGGAGCTTCTCAATCCCTTCCTGTAGCTCTTTGCTTCGCTGGTTGGTTTCCTTATCTTTTTCAACATGGGATCTTTTCAGTGTTTCCACTTCCTTCTTGAGTTCTTCGTTCTCTTTTCTTAACTCTTTGATTTGCTCTTTATAATCTTGCACTTCTTTAAGTATGTTCACGATTGTGCTTCTGCTATCTGTGTCCTGGGCCATCCCCAAGGGGATCCCACTGTAGGAATCTTCCACAGGGTTGGTAGAGCTTGGTGTGGGATTATCTAGCACCTTTCCCATGTTGTCTCTTCTTTGTGTTCCTGGCATATGGGCTTCTCCTTGCCTGTATTCCAATGTGAGTCCCAAATTCCTCTTCACTGTGTTGAAGACTTGCTTTGCTTGCCTCCTTCAGATGCCTTCGTAATCCCAGTCGGTGGGGGGGGGGTGCTCTTTAGCCACCTGCGCTTCAGGTAGCCTTGGGAGATCTCTGATCTCAAGACTCACACAACCCCACCTTTTATACCAGCTGAGAGGATAACTCCGCCCCCACAGCCACAAAAGCCAAATAAGCCAAAGACATCTAGATTAACTAGATTAAATCAAACAACAATCTGCTTTGCTGAAGTACCCAGCTCCTACCTACCTACCTGCACTTCAGGTGGTCTTGGGAGATCACCCCCAAGCGCTCCCATTTCTGCTGAGGTCACAAACCAAGGTCCATCGACCTCTTGCTTTGACCTAAGGACATAAATCACACCATCCAAGGACAAGAACAAGTACAAGTACAAGAACAGGAGGGACGCAGGCCCACCGCACCATCACACAAACTTACAAAGCAATCCACAAAGTCACACCACAGCATCTCCACAGTACCCAGTCTAGAAAACAAGGTTCATTTCCCCTGGCCCTGGACCCAATTGTTCTTTGCCTGCCTAAGACCATCTCCTGACATGGTCCTCCTCTGCCCACACATTGACCCTTTTCTGACAGAGGCTTCCCATCTGCTCACTACCTCAGACTCTTCTGTGACAAAGCCCTGCCCTGCCCCTCACTATCTCAGGCCTTCCCTGAGTGTCTCAATTCCAAGCATCTCTCTTCAGGCTTTTCTGCTTGGGCCTTAGCTAGATCCCCGGAACCTGCCTTTGCTCACATGCTGCTCAGCCCTTCTCAACCTCTGGGTCTCATCTACCTGACACCTGCTCAGAGCCAGATGCAGAACCAGGAGGCTGTGCTAATTCATCCTCAGGCTGGGATATACTAGGAGACCACTGTCTGTTCAAAGTGATATCCCCACTGGCTTTCTACCCAGAGCCACAGCAATCCATGTGACCATGCTGCCTCTATGGGCCTACCTAAGCTTTACACAGAAACCAGGGCACCTTCCTGAAAAGCACTACGCACCATGGTATAGACACTCAACCTCAGAGAAGCACCTCCACTGGGGTTCTGTGTGTCCTCTGAGTCCCTCCCTCCCAGGAGGGAGCCAGAGAGCAAAGTGCGGCTCATCGGGAGATGGTAACATCAACTGCTTTTGAAACAGACTTCACATGAAACCCATCTGGTCATCTCCTCTAGGACTGACCAGGTGACAGCCATTCCCGAACTCCACATGGACAAGATGTACCTTCACACAGAGACACGGCATGCAATACTCACCACCTGGACAGCTACTTGTAAAGAGTTTGCTCATAGCAGTTTTTACCTGGTAAAATTCCCGAAGCCAGTTCTTCTGCAGGTTTTCTGGCTGTAAATTAAGAAACAAAGAGGAGCAGTTAGAACACAGCCTCTACCCCAAACCGCAGGCTGTAGTGAGGAAGCCAAAGGAAGCCTCACAGAAGGAAGCTGGGCACATGAGAGGGATACCTCTATGCACATAAGCTGCAGTCCCCACAGGGAGCCACTGCACACAGGCGGGGCTCTCTGGGCTGTCCCTGTAATGGGAAACTGAGCAATACTCACTGGGCCAGTGGCAGGCATGCAGCAGCTATGCCCTGCTGGCCCACAGCCCTGCTCTGTCCCCTATCTGGTTTGTGGGGACGAGGACAAGAACAGCACCATATATCTGCTTCCAACAAGCCACAAGTTGGACAATGGTGCTCTTGCCTAAGCCATTCCACAGTGATCTATGAGCATGAGCCATTCAGACACCACAGGGCTCTTCTGTGTTAGGGTGTGAGTGGGAGAGCTGTGCTAAAGAATCAGTGCTAATAGTCAAAACCTTCTGGAAATACTTAAGGGTGCTGATGAAAACCCCCATACAGGAGGGGGGGATCCACAGCTACCACCTAAAGACCCCTGAGCTTTGGCCTGCACTCCCCTAGGCTCTGCTCCACATAATTGAGTTCAAGTGTGGGAGTTGGCCAGGGCCTGCTGTCCCTTGTTCTGAGATGCTGGAGGACACCCTGGTCAGAACTTGGTATGAGTTAGTGTCCCACCAGTGCTGCCAGAGAAGTGTCAAAGCCATTCCATAATGCAAATGTGCTTCATACTCCGAACTACACATGGAGAAGCAGCTAAGGCTCTTGAGTGTAATGTTACTTGTTCCTTTTGTTTTTTTATAAGGCCTTCCTCTGCCAATGGAACTAAAGTCCCTGCCTGGCCCATTCAGATGAGCAGAAGCTTGAGTACCCATAGCCAGGGTTCATAAATGAGGGACCCAGGCTACCCAATCATGAGCAGGCCCTGTACCTCTTCCAACACCAAAGCCAACCATGCCTACAGCCACTCCCACATCAGCACATCTTCATTTCACCCTTAAGTGTCCTGGAGTCAGGGAGATGAACTACAGGAAAATGAATGATGGAAAAAAGCTGGCGAGAACAAGAGCCTCACAGACCATACAAGGAGTGCAGAGGAAACTCTGGGCATCCACTGACTCTCTCAGACAGATGCCCCAGAGGGACTCTCAGGCCCAGTTTCCCACACACAGGAGACGCTGCCTCCTCCCCCATCCTTACAGACAGCAGCAATGGGGCACCAGAGAGACAAAGGAGAGCAGAGCAAGGACAGGAAAAGAAGAGCCGCACAGGAAAGGAGGCTCAGCAGCATTAACCACAGAGGAATGCAAATCCAAACCACGGAAGATCCCAGCATGGTGGCGCACAACATAATCCCACCACTTAGGAGGCATAAGTAGGAGAATCACTGCAAATCTGAGGATAGCCTGGTCTACAAAGCAAATTCTAAGCCTGCCAAGGCTACAAAAAATAAAACAAATGTCTCAGAAAATAAAAACAAATGACCATAGTGGATTACACACCTAAATGTTAGAATGCTAAAAGAGTGCCAGAGAAGAGGTGGAGAGAGAAGTCCCCCACACTGCAGGAGGGAGTAGTTAGGTTGGCCCTTGAAATACTAAACCTGAAGGACCATGTGAACAGCAAGTCCGTCCCAGGTAAATACTGGAGAAAAGTGAAAATGCACTCCACAAAGAAACTTGCGGACCACGCTAGAGCACTACTCCTGACAGCAGCCAAAGCACAGCCAAATGCACACGGTGGAAGGAAATGTGGCATGCGCACATGGAGGAAGATTTCTCAACAGGTCTGGCCCTCAGGCCTTCTTGCTTCTCAGGGCCCAGGCAGACAGCCATCAGTCAGGAGCCAAGGCATGGGAAACAGCCCTCCCCAGGCTTTTGAGGCCTCTGAGCACAGCCGCAGTGGGTCGGTGGAAGCCGAGGGTTACTGGCAGGGACAAGATACAGGAGCCACGGAGCCCCTAGAACTTTCCATGCAAGAGCTCATTGCACAGCCTTCAAGGCGCAGAACGAGAATCTTTTGTGGCCAGTCTCCAGGACAGCAACCCTGCAGCTCCTTTTCTGCAGAGCCACTAATCCCAGTCCATAAAGCACTGACTTGGCCAGTATTCCCACCCATGGTAGTTTCTTCTCATCCACGTGCCTCGATGTCATACTCCAAGTGCCCTTCAGATTAGAAGACAGGACACACTTCATGAAACCTATGTCAAGCACTCTGACCAAGTCTCTGATCAGACCACAGGCAAAGGCCAGCCATGACCTCCCAGCTGAGTTCTGCAGGGGAGTTCCATGGGGCAGGGCAGAACACATGCACCTTGCCCTGTTTTAAACCTGAGCTACCACTGCACTTGCAGCAAGTACCTTGGTGGGAGACACTGATGTGACACAACTCAACATGTCCTCTTCAGAGCTACTTGCCTTCCGGCTACAACCCATGCAGATCCATTCATCTAGCACCTCCGTCTCTCATATTACTAAATAGGATGCTTGTAACTCAGAACCAGACAATGTGGCCCTAACGTGAACAGAGGGAAGAACCTTACTTCAGGGCAGGTCACCAAGAATTGAACAAGGACAAGGGAAGCCCAGATTCTACAACTTCATTCTCTGTTTTATTTTAATGGTACCTAGACACACTGTCATCTCTGCACTACTTCTGGAGGGATCCTTCCCCAGCCTGGAGTATACAGCACAGGCCTCCACATGCACTATCCACTGTAACAGTGCTGAGGGACACCTGCCTAGGAATACAGAGTATGATGACATCAGGTCCCTGCATGACCCTGGATTGCAATGCCAGGGACCCTAGCACAGTGACATGTACGCCTGTATCTCATGAGCTCAGCTCTTCAATGACAGAATCTATAGACACTTCTGTATCCAGATCACCCAGCTGGCTAGATCTGGACTACAGCCTTAGACTTGAGGCCCCTCACACTCCTTCCTGTGTGGATAAGGTACACATGTGCCAGCCTCCAAGGGACCAAGCCAAGCACTTCCATGGCCAGCACCTCCTGACACTCATCTCAGCACCCATTGTCCACAGTAGCCAGAGATCTGAGTCATGCTCTGCCCACCCAGTCATCACCTTTGTGAGCATAAAATTACCCAGGAAGAAAGGGAAGGGAAGCAAGGAATACTGGGCCCATCTGAATCTGCTGCCATGGGTATCCACAGGCTCAGAACCATAATGATATTGCCAGAGATCTAGTGTTCAGCCTGTCCAGGGCCTGGCAAACCCTGCAAGTAGCCCTGCCAAGAGACATGTTCAAAGGCCACAAAGGCATGGCTGTGAGAGCCAGCGCAGGTACCTCAGGACTGCAGGCTCCTCTGGTCCACTTCTTGGGTCACAGACGTTTACATCATTAATCTTACTTTTATCCCATTTTGACTTGTGGAGCCATTAAGAACTACATACCAGACAGCCATAAGAAGATCCTTTAGACAAAGACAACTATGTTTGCTTACTGTTTGTCAGAGGTCACTCACAGCTGTGGGGGAATCAGACAGCAGTCTAAATAAATAACCGAAAATATTCCACAGGGAGGGAGGAGTGGATAAATTGAAAAGGAAAATCAGGGTGGAGAGACCGGTAGCAGTTATAAGAGCACAGATCTGCTCTTGACCAGAGGACCTGGGTTCGATTCCTAGCACCCACAAGGTGGTTAAGAACTGTCTTTAAATCCTGTTCCAGGGGAATCCCGACATCCTCGTCTGACTTCTGCAGCATTGCCCGACACAGTTGCACAGACCTACAAGCAGACAGACAGAACACATTACAACATATAAAAAATAGGAAGAAGAAGGAGGAAGGAAGTGAAAGAAGAGATGGAAGGAAGGAAGGAAGGAAGGGATGGATCAAGGCCAGCCCCACATCTACACACAGGCAGTGTTACCAGACTCCTCTGAACACACTCCCACACCCCTGGCCAGCTCCCTCTGAGTCCTCTTGAGCCACATCCTCACTACCCTGACCTCGCTAACCTGATTTCATCCCTTCACAGCACAGGGCACTGCCTGCTGCAGGACCTCATTTCCCTCTCCTGAGCAGACTGCCACACTAATGATGCCCTAGAGCCCTAGAACTATGGTCTTGCTGGTGCCACAGCCACAGATGGCCTCCCATCCCGCACTTGATGGCCCATGCACAGCTCCCAACAGGAAGCCCACTCAGGATCCCTATGCCCTCCCTTTCACACAGGCTGACTCACTCACCCACACTCAGCTGTGCCACACACACACTCACTCACCCATGCCCGCACCTCTCTGACACTTGCTTGTTCTCTCCCATGTTCACACCTACCTGCCTCTCTCATACCCTCACATTCCCACAGCCTTTCCCCTCAGCGGCAGGCACTGTGGTGGTGTCCACGTTCCTCCACTCACCGCAGCTCTGCCCATGTGCAGCCCGTCTCTGTGACCTGTGCTTTTACCATCCAAGCAGGCATCCCACCAGGTAGCCACACTTCCAACCCCTGCTCCCTCCTCTCCCTCTGAAAATGTCTCCTGCTGCTCTTCCGCTCAGCCCTGGAGGCTTGCGGCCAGCTAGTACCAGAAGACCGGCCTCAACCTCCGGTGCCTCTCACCCTTCCGTGAAAGACACAGACCTCCAGATCCGCACAGACAACAGCCTCTGCTCCTCACCCTGTGCCCTCCCCTGGCTGGGTCTCTGCAGATCCTCCTCTAGCCTCAGAACCTCAACACTATAGTCTCAGCAGCTCGGCACTGCTACTATGCCTGGCAACCAGCCACTTCCTTCCCCAGAATGCCATTCCTAGGTCAACAGTCAATCCGAAGCCCATATTTCTCCATCCCAAGTAAGCAAACTGCACCATATTCTTGCCCTACCTTCCCTCAGAGACTATCACCAAAAAGAAGACATTTCCTCCCAACCCCATACCAGCTCTAAGACTCAATATGACACTAACTTCAATAACCATCTGGTTCGGAGCCAGAGACAACCAAAGAAAGCAACATCATGAGGTGCCTGTCCCTGGAATATAAGCAAATAGTAGGGGCAGCCTCTCCACTCATCTGGAAGAGTGTGGTCAGGGAAGGGGAGAAGATGCTGCTGGGAAGGGTCCTTGGTAAACCTAACAGTAAGTAGTGCAGGACAGGAGCACGCACATCAGGACACAAACGTAATCAGAAACTATACAGAGCAAATACTATGTCAGAACTTCTGGAGGAAAAGGAAAACCCATCAGACCTGGAGAGAGGACAGCAACCCAAAACACTGGAGCAGAAGACGAGCAGCAGGCAACACACAGCACATGGGCAAGAACACCTGGGCTGCCACCGAAACAGGAGCAGAAGACGAGCAGCGGACAGACACAGCACATGGGCAAGAACACCTGGGCTGCCACCGAAACAGGGGCAGAAGAACGAGAGCCGGAGCAGACACAGCACATGGGCAAGAACACATGGGCTGCCACCGAAACAGGAGCAGAAGACAAGCAGCGGACAGACACAGCACATGGGCAAGAACACCTGGGCTGCCACCGAAGCAGGAGCAGAAGACGAGCAGCGGACAGACACAGCACATTGGCAAGAACACCTGGGCTGCCACCGAAACAGGAGCAGAAGACGAGCAGCAGACACAGCACATGGGCAAGAACACCTGGGCTGCCACCGAAACAGGAGCAGAAGACGAGCAGCAGACACAGCACATGGGCAAGAACACCTGGGCTGCCACCGAAACAAAAGCAGAAGACGAGCAGCAGACACAGCACATGGGCAAGAAACGCCTGGGCTCCATGGTGAACAGGAAGCAGAAAGACGAGCAGCGGACAGACACAGCACATGGGCAAGAACACCTGGGCTGCCACCGAAGCAGGAGCAGAAGACGAGCAGCGGACAGACACAGCACATGGGCAAGAACACCTGGGCTGCCACCGAAACAGGAGCAGAAGACGAGCAGCAGACACAGCACATGGGCAAGAACACCTGGGCTGCCACCGAAACAGGAGCAGAAGACGAGCAGCGGACAGACACAGCACATGGGCAAGAACACCTGGGGCCTGCACCGAAAGAGGAGGCAGAAGACGAGCCAGCGGACAGACACAGCACATGGGCAAGAACACCTGGGCTGCCAAACTGAAACAGGAAGCAGAAGACGAGCAGCAGACACAGCACATGGGCAAGAACACCTGGGCTGCCACCGAAACAGGAGCAGAAGATGTGCAGCAGACAACCACAGCACATGGGCAAGAACACCTGGGCTGCCACCGAAACAGGAGCAGAAGACGAGCAGCGGACAGACACAGCACATGGGCAAGAACACCTGGGCTGCCACCGAAGCAGGAGCAGAAGACGAGCAGCAGACACGACACAGCAAGGGCAAGAAACAACACCAGGACGCTTGCCACTGAAAAGGAGCAAAAGACGACGAGCGGGGGACAGACACAGCACATGGGCAAGAACACCTGGGCTGCCACCGAAACAGGAGCAGAAGACGAGCAGCAGAACACAGCACATGGGCAAGAACACCTGGGCTGCCACCGAAACAGGAGCAGAAGACGAGCAGCAGACACAGCACATGGGCAAGAACACCTGGGCTGCCACCGAAACAGGAGCAGAAGACGAGCAGCGGACAGACACAGCACATGGGCAAGAACACCTGGGCCTGCCCGGAGGAAAACAGGAGCAAGAAGCAGGAGCAGAGGACGAGCAGCAGACACAGCACATGGGCAAGAACGCCTGGGCTGCCACCAAACCAGAGCAGAAAGATGTTGCAGCCAGACAACCCACAGAACATGGCCAAGAACACCTGGGCTGCCACCGAAACAGGAGCAGAAGACGAGCAGCAGACAGACACAGCACATGGGCAAGAACACCTGGGCTGCCACCGAAACAGGAGCAGAAGACGAGCAGCAGACACAGCACATGGGCAAGAACACCTGGTGCCTAACCGAAGCAGGAGCAGAAGACAAGCAGCCGACAGACACAGCACAAGGGCAAAAACACCTGGGCTGCCACCCCGGAGAACGGAGCATGAAGACGAGCAGCGGACAGACACAGCACATGGGCAAGAACACCTGGGCTGCCACCGAAGCAGGAGCAGAAGACGAGCAGGCCAGACACAGCACATGGCCAAGAACACCTGGGCTGCCACCGAAACAGGAGCAGAATACGAGCAGCAGACACAGCACATGGGCAAGAACACCTGGGCTGCCACCGAAACAGGAGCAGAAGACGAGCAGCGGACAGACACAGCACATGGGCAAGAACACCTGGGCTGCCACCGAAGCAGGAGCAGAAGACGAGCAGCAGACACAGCACATGGGCAAGAACACCTGGGCTGCCACCGAAACAGGAGCAGGAGACGAGCAGCGGACAGACACAGCACATGGCCAAGAACACCTGGGCTGCCACCGAAACAGGAGCAGAAGACGAGCAGCAGACACAGCACATGGGCAAGAACAACGGGCTAGCCAACAGAAAAGGAGCAGAAGAGGAGCAGTAGTTCAGACCAGCACATGGGCAGAACACCTGGCTTGGCCACCGAAGAACAGGAAGGAGAAGAACGAGCAGCGGGACAGACAACAGCAATGGGCAAGAACACCTGGGCTGCAACCCAAACAGGAGCAGAAGACAAGCAGCGGACAGACACAGCACATGGGCAAGAACACCTGGGCTGCCACCGAAGCAGGAGCAGAAGACGAGCAGCAGACACAGCACATGGGCAAGAAACCCTCGCTGCCACTGAAACAGGAGCAGAATACGAGCAGCGGACAGACACAGCACATGGGCAAGAACACCTGGGTGAACAAGCCGAAACAAACAGCAGAAGAGGCAGGCGAGCAGCAGACACAGCACATGGGCAAGAACACCTGGGCTGCCACCGAAACAGGAGCAGAAGACGAGCAGCCGACAGACACAGCACATGGGCAAGAACACCTGGGCTGCCACCGAAACAGGAGCAGAAGACGAGCAGCAGACAGACACAGCACATGGGCAAGAACACCTGGGCTGCCACCGAAACAGGAGCAGAAGACGTGCAGCAGACAACCACAGCACATGGGCAAGAACACCTGGGCTGCCACCGAAACAGGAGCAGAAGACAAGCAGCGGACAGACACAGCACATGGGCAAGAACACCTGGGCTGCCACCGAAACAGGAGCAGAAGACGAGCAGCGGACAGACACAGCACATGGGCAAGAACACCTGGGCTGCCACCGAAACAGGAGCAGAAGACGAGCAGCGGACAGACACAGCACATGGGCAAGAACACCTGGGCTGCCACCGAAACAGGAGCAGAAGACGAGCAACAGACACAGCACATGGGCAAGAACACCTGGGCTGCCACCGAAACAGGAGCAGAAGACGAGCAGCGGACAGACACAGCACATGGGCAAGAACACCTGGGCTGCCACCGAAACAGGAGCAGAAGACGAGCAGCAGACACAGCACATGGGCAAGAACACCTGGGCTGCCACCGAAACAGGAGCAGAAGAACGAGAGACAGAGCAGACACAGCACATGGGCAAGAACACCTGGGCTGCCACCGAAACAGGAGCAGAAGATGAGCAGCGGACAGACACAGCACATGGGCAAGAACACCTGGGCTGCGACCGAAACAGGAGCAGAAGACGAAGAGCGGACAGAACAAGCCATGGGCGAATATGAACCACCTGGCTGCCACCTGAAAAACAGGAAGCAGAAGAACGAGCAGCGGACAGACATCAGCACAGAGGCAAGAACACCTGGGCTGCCAACCGGAACAGGAGCAGAAAGACGAGCAGACAGTCAGACACAGCACATGGGCAAGAACACCTGGGCTGCCCACCGAAACAGGAGCAGAAGACGAGCAGCGGACAGACACAGCACATGGGCAAGAACGCCTGGGCTGCCACCGAAACAGGAGCAGAAGACGAGCAGCGGACAGACACAGCACATGGGCAAGAACACCTGGGCTGCCACCGAAACAGGAGCAGAAGACGAGCAGCGGACAGACACAGCACATGGGCAAGAACACCTGGCTGCCACCGAAACAGGAGCAGAAGACGAGCAGCGGACAGACACAGCACATGGGCAAGAACGCCTGGGCTGCCACCGAAACAGGAGCAGAAGACGAGCAGCAGACACAGCACATGGGCAAGAACACCTGGGCTGCCACCGAAACAGGAGCAGAAAGCGCAGACGACAGACACAGAACATGGGCAAGAACACCTGGGCTGACCTTGAAAAGGAGCAGAGACGAGCAGCGGACAGACACAGCACATGGGCAAGAACACCTGGGCTGCCACCGAAACAGGAGCAGAAGACGAGCAGCAGACACAGCACATGGGCAAGAACGCCTGGGCTGCCACCGAAACAGGAGCAGAAGACGAGCAGCGGACAGACACAGCACATGGGCAAGAACACCTGGGCTGCCACCGAAACAGGAGCAAAGAAGACAGCAGCGGACAGACACAGCACATGGGCAGGAACACCTGGGCTGCCACAGAAAGCAGGAGCAGAGACGAGCAGCCAGCCGCACATGGGAAAGAACGCCTGGGCTGCCACTGAAACAGGAGCAGAAGACGAGCAGCGAACAGACACAGCACATGGGCAAAGAAACACCGTGGGCTGGCCACGAAGCAGGAGCAGAAGACGAGCAGCGGACAGACACAGCACATGGGCAAGAACACCTGGGCTGCCACCGAAACAGGAGCAGAAGACGAGCAGCGGACAGACACAGCACATGGGCAAGAACACCTGGGCTGCCACCGAAACAGGAGCAGAAGACGAGCAGCAGAAACACAGCACATGGGCAAGAACGCCTGGGCTGCCACCGAAACAGGAGCAGAAGACGAGCAGCGGACAGACACAGCACATGGGCAAGAACGCCTGGGCTGCCACCGAAACAGGAGCAGAAGACGAGCAGCGGACAGAACAGCACATGGGAAGACACCTGGGGCCTGCCACGAAACCGGAGCAGAAGATGAGCTAACGGACCAGACACAGCACATGGCCAAGAACACCTGGGCTGCCACCGAAACAGGAGCAGAAGACGAGCAGCGGACAGACACAGCACATGGGCAAGAACACCTGGGCTGCCACCGAAACAGGAGCAGAAGACGAGCAGCGGACAGACACAGCACATGGGCAAGAACACCTGGGCTGCCACCGAAACAGGAGCAGAAGACGAGCAGCAGACACAGCACATGGGCAAGAACACCTGGGCTGCCACCGAAACAGGAGCAGAAGACGAGCAGCAGACACAGCACATGGGCAAGAACGCCTGGGCTGCCACCGAAACAGGAGCAGAAGACGAGCAGCGGACAGACACAGCACATGGGCAAGAACACCTGGGCTGCCACCGAAACAGGAGCAGAAGACGAGCAGCGGACAGAACACAGCACATGGAGAACACCTGGCTGCCAACCGAAGCAACCAGGAAGCAGAAAGAAAGAAGCGACAAGGACACACATGCCACATGGGCACATAGGCAAGAACGCCTGGGCTGCGACCAAAGCAGGAGCAGAAGAAGAGCAGCGGACAGACACAGCACATGGCAAAGAACACCCTGGGCTGCCACCGAAAGCGGAGCAGAAGACGAGCAGCGGACAGAAAGCACATGGGAAAAAGAACAACCTGGGCTGCCACCGAAACAGGAGCAGAAGACGCGCAGCAGACACAGCACATGGACAAGAACACCTGGACTGCCACCGAAACAGGAGCAAAAGACAAGCAGCGGACA
>VZQC01015707.1:0-11843 GCA_009823505.1 Rhizomys pruinosus | reverse complement strand
ATGTCTACAAACAATTAAGGTCAACAATTGACAAATGGGACCTATTAAACTCAAGAGCTTTTGTACAGCTCAAGAAACAATCAATGAAGTGAAAAGGAAAAACCCACAGAGTGGAGGAAACCTTCACCAGTGATACATCTCGATAGAAACATATAACATACAAAGTGTGATAAACTACTAAAAACACAAAGGAGGAAGAAAACAAATGACCCACTCAAAAGACGGAGTAAAGAACTGAACAGAGACTTCACAAATGAGAAGTAAAGATAGCCGAGAAATATCTTAAAAAGTGTTCAACATCAAGTTAGATCAGGGACTTTCCAGGACCACCTGAAGCACAGAGTACCAGGGCGTGGGCTAAGTCAGGCTTATCCCCCTGTCCCCCCTGCCAACTGGAATTGCTGTGAGTGTTCAAGTGGATGTTTTGGAGAACCTTCAAAACAGAAAGCGAAGAGTGAATTAGACGTCCAATATATAAACAAAAATTTGAAAGCCTGGAAAACCTAGACAAGTAACACTCATAAACAAGGAAGAAGAAAAAGCGCATCTGAAGGATTGAGGCAAGCAAAGCAAAGCCTTCAAACACAGTGAAAAGGCATTTGTGATTTGCTTTGGAATACAGGCCTACAAAAGGGAAACCCGCATGCCAGGGACGCGATGAAGGGACAACATAGGAAAAGTGCAGAATAACTCAGCACCAAGCTCTACCAACTCTGTAGGGAAGATTCTGCAGTGGGATCCACCTGGGGGTGACCCAGAAACAGATTCTCAGAGGAACAATTGAAGGCCTATTCAGAGAAATTAAACAAGAATATAAAGAACTGTGGGGTCACTGACAAGATTTCAGGAGGGCCCACTTAATCCTGGGACGACCATGTGAAAATCACGTGCAGGAAAGCACACCAAGTGTACACATGTTGAGGAGGAGATTTGAATGCAGAGAGAGATTTTTTCCCAACATGTCTGCTTAAACATCCATCATGACTCAATTTCTCAGGCCCAAATCCTAAATCTTTTCATCATACACCCCACCCATGGGTGTGGCCAAGGACGTACCATGGCTTGGGAATGCTACCCATCTTAACTAAGTTTTCCCACATCTCCACCCTTATTAATTTTTTTTTAATTTTTCTGAGAGGCAGAGGAGCCCATGGGTGAGGCTTGTCATCCCAAAGGAAACTGAGTTTTGAATTAGCCAGCTGCTCCAAGCCTGTTTTGAAGTGCTAGGTCAGACCTGGAACTTTTTTTAAACTAAGGCCAATTAATATCCTAAAATCCCAACCATGAAGTAGGCTGATTTTCAAGCATAAGCAATGAATGTTAGTAACATTCATGTAAAACCAATTTGCAAAGCATTCTATGTCCAAATTTTGAACAACCCCAAGGTTCACATAGTCCAATTGGAGAAAGGAGAAGCTTTATGTGCCACAAGCATGCTGATCAAATAGGTGTCCAGTTTATATTGCTGTAGTCTCAAGATTCACCCCAATTCTCCTCCACAGCCCTTACATTCATCATGCCTTCCTCCTTTTCTGCAATTTGTTCCTTAGACTTTGGGAAAGGGGCACCACGGGCGTGAGAGCAAAACAGTCTATTTTTTCCTCTGGAGATGTCATTTTGGACTCTAGTTGGTTCGGTTGCTTCCCTTCATGGATTGACAGCTTATCCAGGTACCTTTTTAATCCTACTAACAAAGGACAAGCAATTAGATGTACAGGCATTTAAACAGTACTAACTATTATGGCAAGCTAAGCTGTGAGCATAGACACAGATGTTGGAATGGTATGATAATCTACAAACCTTGGTTTCTCTGTAAAGGATGACATTCTTACTGTGGCTTATTAACATCTCCTGACCACTAGGAGGATGTGGTGAGTGGTGTGGTATCAGCCGTGGGTTATTTCTCAAAGGAGAGAGCTAATATTAAGCCAATTAGATTTGGGATATATAGAGACACATGGCTGCCACTGTTACATAGTATCTCCAGGCAGTTGAGGTGTAGTTGATACTGATGGACGGAGTCTTGCCTGACTCAAGGAGACCAATTTTTTGGCCTGTATTGCTTTAAGTGGCCTTTGGTAACGCTCTCGGCATTTTAGAGGCCAACTGTACATTAGCAAGTGACATCTCAAAAAATATTATTTCATGCTTACACCAGGTCTCCAAACAGGGACTTATGGCCTTTCTCCTTGCAGATTCCCATTTTTATAGCAAAGGCCTTTATAATTTGCGGGGCTTGGATCCCCTAGCCAATGTCTCCTTGGCAGAATTAATCCATGCTTGATATCAAAGCTCTCCTGTATTAATATATTTTGCTGAATTACACAAGCTTATAAAGACTTCACTATTATATTTGGCTCTAGATAGAGAATTACCTTTCACAGTTCCTATTGTCTATCAGTCATTTAAAGAAGTAGTTATACCTGTTTTATAAGGAATTACCAATATAAACTGGGCGTGGTGGTGCACGCCTTTAATCCTAGCAACTGGGAGCAGAGGCAGGCAGATTCTTTGTGAGTTCAAGGCCAGCCTGGTATTAAATAGTGAGTTCCAGGCAGCGGGCTACATGGGCCCATGTCTCCGAAAATGAACCAAAAGAAAAAAATTAAAAAAAAAAAAAAAAGAAATTACCACTATAACAGTTGGCTGTAATTTACACTTAGGGAATGACTTCATTACCATTCATTATTTCTTTTTCCTATAAAGGGGAGAGGGAGGAAAGTTTCTCAGCACAGTTAGGGAATGACTTCAGTTTTTCTTTTTCCTATAAAAGGAAGAGTAGGAAGGTTTCTCAGCCACCTGGAAGGTAGCTTCATTACGGCCCATTATAAATATCTATCCCAAATAGAATTCAGAGAGCTACTCAGTGTCTGTGATTCAGCAAATCTGGGTTCCTTTTTCTTTTACATGTTCAGATGGCAGCCTCTCTGTTGGCATTTTTCCAGTCCATCCTGCACAACCAAAATTTGTATGTTTTCAGTCATTTAGATTGGTGTTTTTACCTGTTGAAACATACAAATCTCCTCCCATGGTTAGTTTCAAGACTTCAAAAACTGAAAAATTTATCAAAAAAGTTTGGAATTTACAGAAGGAATATTATACTACCTCCCTCTTTTTTGTTTTTTAAATTTTTATGTTTGACCTATAGATGCCTTAAGTTGATTACACATACCCATAAACAGGAACCAAGCCTTAAGTTTTTCATCAAATTCACCCAAATTGGTTTTCATTGACTGTATGCTACTTATTTGGGAAGTAAACTTAAACTAATTTCTTTAAATTGTCCGACAAGTAAAGGAAAAATGTTACAAGGTGATACTGTATAACACGGAAAAATACAGAGACCATTTTTTTACACTTAATCCTAAAGTTATTGTTGGAAATTCGATACAAATAAAACAATTAATATTTTGTATTTCCAATTAGTTCAAATGTATTTTCACCATTTTAAACTGCAAACCTTAAAAAGTGGATTTTAGTAACTATCTTCCTCCAAGCTCTGGCCTTCTCCAGGATCTGGCATGAAAACCTGCTGTAAAGATTTTTCAATATCTAGCCTTAATAAAAATTTTCTTTTACAGTTCATATGCCCATCAGTTAATTAAAGACTAGCTAGATATGCCCATGAGAAGTTGTTACCATCATAACCATCTTGACTTTTTTTTTTTGTGGGAGCTTCTAGGAAGCTTCCTTTGTCATGAATAGGTGCATTGTAGTCCTGCTAAGGGGAGAGGACACACAGTGCCCACTTTGTGGACATTGTGGGGAACTGGCCTCATTGTGTAGAGGTCAGTCGGTCACTCCTGTTACCTAACCAGAGAGGTAACTTCCTACTCGTTTCCTTAGCCTGGGACAATGAAACACATATCCCACTCTGCGCCATGACTTTCCACTTGCCCAAGCCCAGGACAGGATTTCACACCAGCTTCTCAGATTGGTGGACCGCAAAGGGAACCTTTTTCCAAACCAACTGGTCACCCAAATGAAATGCAGCCCTCAACACCAGCTACCCGCTGTCATCTGAATGATATGCAGGCTTGTCTTAGCCTGTATGCATGCAAAAAAATTAAAAAAAACGACAGCTGCAAATTCCGCAATGATGTTAATCGGAATTCAATATTTTTATTTTTTAAATTTTGTAAATTTTTATACCTTTTATTCATTTTTTATTCTCAAATACCCAAAAACTTATTAACACTTTAATTCAATGAAAACCTGGTTGCATTTTTGTTTTAGAAGTTGAAAGGTTGTAACCAGTAGGTGGCAGTGTAGATTCATTATTTTAAAAATTTTAATAGAAACACATAACCTTTAGTTGAAATTGAATTTTGTTGGCTGTTTAATATAAATCTGCGTCTTGAGAAGGAAGGCCACATTCCAACTCAAGAGGCAATGTTTTTTGCTGGTATCATGGCTTTTAACATTATAATATACTTAGAAACACAAAGTACACACATCCCATACACACATGTCATGCACATACCATACATACATAACACATACATACAAAGAAAGATTTGTTAGCGTTACCTGAAGAAAGAAAGCCATATTGTTTGATGTCCAATGAAAAAACATGAAATTTTTATAATTTTTTAAATTATTTAAAATTATTTATTACAAAATTTAAATTTATAATATAAATATAGGGTTATTTTTACATAAATTGGAATAAATGTCCTAGTAGTGCCTGAAGCAGCTGAAATCCATATGCCACCTCTTAGGTCCATTTCCAACCACTTGGCTCTAATTAACTATCCCTAAAGTCTATTGCCTATTCTTTCCTTATCCTGTCCTTTCTGGTTAATTACTCAAGCTGTCCCTCTGCTAAGCCAAACTGTCCCTATGCTATATACAAACCTAAAGATTAGGATTCCCAAAAAGTAGACAGGCCAAAGTGTTTGTAGTTTTGGACCAATCCATCTTGTCTTATTATTAAGTAATTTTGAATAATAATTATCCATAATCCTAACAATAATTACAACAGTTATAACCATATTAATTATTATTAATTATAATATTTATCATTAACCATTATTAGCAAGCAATCATTATTATTTATGAATAATTTGTCAATAAAAATAGCCAACAACAATGAACAATTTATTTTTCGACTGAATATTTCTATCAAATATTTTATTAATTACATTAATCTAATAACAATAACTATAGCTATTAATAATAATTACTAACAACAATTAACAACAATCTAATATTAAACTGAATAATATGCATACCATAAAAACCCAATTAAAAATTTTAACACTAAGGGTATAAAAAACAAACATTTTCTATGAATTGAATCTATTTTTTTTATAGTCAGCTAATAACATTTAAACCTGTAGGATTATAATGAATGAAAAGTGGGAACTCGCATTTACTCACACATAAACACAGCTGAAAGATGGGCTTACAGAAACATAAAACACAGTTTTATTCAAAAAAATTTCTTAAATTGAACCAAAATGTCAATTTCATGTGTTTTTGTTTTGCTTTCTGTTTTTTTGGTGGGGAGGAAAGGGTTTTATTCACTACATCTCCTTGTTCACAGTTCATCACTCAGAGAGCCCAAGTTAGGAACTCAGGGCATGAACTTGGAAGCAGGAGCTGCAGCACAGGCCATGGAAGAATACTGCTTATTCACCGGCTTCATGCTCCCCCTGGCTCATGCCCAGCCTGTCTTCTTTATATAGGTTACACAACAACCTGCCCAGGGTCGCCACCACTCATTGTAGGCTGGGCCCTCCCACAATGCTTGGACCATCAAGACAATACTTCCACAGATGTGCCCACAGCCAACCAATGAGAGCCAGTTCCCCAATTGAGCTCCCTCAAACCCAGGTGTGTCAAGGTTGACACATAAAGCTATCCAGCCACAATTGACCCCTTGTCAACTTGACAAACAAAACACATCACTATAAACCACCACTTTCCAGGTTCTTATCCCCAAAGTATGATTGTTAACATTGTACAGCTGCTGTCTGATTTTAAAAGTCTTTTCCTACACCTATGTCTTGTAGGTTACTACTAACAGTTTCTTCTATCATTTTCAGAGTTTCTGGTTTCACATTGTACAAAAATCAACTTCAAATCAATCAAAGACCTCAGTGTGAAACCTATGTCTTTTTTAAAATCAACAAATGTGGGCTGGCAAGATGGCTCAGCAGTTAAGAGCATGGGCTGCTCTTGCAGAGGCCCTCTCCTGGCTTACATAGCCATTGCATTCATATGGTGTACTTATATGCATACAGACAAAACACTTATATACATAATGTAAAACTAAATAAACAAAGATGAAAGAATCAGCTTTTAAGAATATCCTGGACTTTTTTGAGGGTCCTCTAACTCATACCCTGTTGAATAACATTCCTGTCCCTACTGAGATAGTTTTGAGGATGACAATGGCCTTGGTTGTCTCAGACAGTGTAAGCCTGATCCTGCTGAATGCCATGGCCATTCCAAGCACATCAATTTAGAGTTTTGAGATATGAAGGCTAGGGGTCTGCACAGGCATTGAGTAAACTACCAGGGAGTCTACTGTGTTGATTCCAAAGCAGTAGGCTCCTTATTATAGATCTTAGTGAGAAGAAGTTTGACATTTAACGTGGAGCTTTTCTAAAAATTTATTATATGAAATAATAAAGACATCCTTATAGTACAGCTGAAGTTACCTTTAAAAATATTTACTTATTTTTATTTTATGTGTATAAGCGTATTGCCTGTAAGTATTTAAGTGTAGCAATGTGGTACAGTCCCCACAGAGGGCAGAAGAATTAGACTGTTGTTAGCTGCCATGTGGGTACTAGGAATTGAACCCAGGTCCTATGGAAGAACAGAACGGCTAATGTTTTTAGCCAATCACTGAACTATGTCTCCAGCCCCTGAAGTCACCTTTTAATATTTATGACATAGCAAAAAAAGATCTTTAAACTTTATTTTAGGAAATTTCTGTTGTCATATCATCAATCCTGAAATAAGAATGCTATTAATTCTTCATACCCTACGCACATACTTAGTTAAATGGGTGTCAGCAGACTTTAGCTCGGTTATTGTGGTGGTTTGAGTGAGAATGCCCCCCATAGGCATCAAGGACATTCTGTTCCCTAGTTGGTGTCACTGGCATGGGGTGTCTTAAAAGGTATGGCCATGCTGGAGGGAGCACATCACTGGAGGTGGGCTCAGAGTTCTAAAAGCCTTCATCAGTCCCCAGTCACTCTCTGCTTCCTGTGCCTGCTAAGATGCATGCCTCCCCACCATGATTAACTCTAATAATCCTGGCACCATAAGTTCAAATAAACACTTACTTTTATAATTTCCCTTGGTCATGGTGTTTCTATCACAGCAACAGAAACAATTTTGATGTACATTTTGATGTAATAATAAATATTAATTTATTATTAATTGGGGCACATTCCAGGTAAAAGGAATGAGGATTATTAGTATCTCAACTGATATAGGGTTTTTATGTAGAAACAATCAACATTCCAGAAAACTCCTAGAAATGATTAACAGCTTCAGCAAAGTGGCAGGATACAAAATTAACCTAAAAAAAAACAACAGCCTTTCTTTACACCAACAACAAGCACCTGGAGAAATAATTCAAAGAGACCTTCCCACTCACAATAGTCTCAAAAACAATAAAATACCTAGGAACAAACCTAACCAAAGACACCAAAGATCTTTACAACAAAAATTTTAAACCTTTAAAGAAAGAAATTGAAGAAGACATTGGAAGATGGAAAAACCTCTCATGCTCATGGATTGGGAAAATTAACATCGTAAAAATGTCCATTCTACTGAAACTCTTGTATAGCCTTAATGTAATCCCAATCAAAATCCCCAAAGGTTTCTTCACAGGCATGGAAAAAAAGTCCTTAAATTCATTTACCAGGCTTCAAACTATACTACAGGGCTATAGTCATAAAAACAGCCTGGTACTGGCACAGAAACAGACCTGTTGACCAATGGAACAAAACCAAAGATCCAAATCTGAGCACATACAATTTCAGCCATCTTATATTTGACAAGGGGCCCAAGAAGCCACAATGGAGAAAAGACAGCATCTTCAGCAAGTGGTGTTGGCAAAACTGGATCACCACTTGGTAGAAGAATGAAAATTAACCCCTTACCTTTTGCTTCTGTACAAAAGTCAACTTCCAGATGGATCAAAGACCTCACTGTTGGAAAAAACCCCAAACTCTGAAAGGCAATAGAACGAAAAAAGTTGGCAGCAGACAACCGAGGACATCAGCGTCGGAAAAGGAACTTCCTAAATCAGGACAAGCCAGCTGCGCAAGAACTTAAGGTCGACCATTGTTGACAAATGGGACCTCAATTAAACTCAAAAGCTTTTGTCCATCAAAAGAAACAAATCAAGGAAGTGGAGGAGAAATCCCAGCAGCGTGGGGAGGGAAAGGGAAACCTTCACCACAGATACATCTGAAAAAACATTAAAATCAAGCATCTATAAACTACTCAAAAAAAAAAAAAAAAAAAAAAACCAAAGAAGAAAGACAACAAAATGAACCCACTCAAATAGCTGGAGCAAAGGGCTGAACAGACTTCACAAATGGAGGAATAGAGCTGGGGCTGGAAAACACCTTCAAGAAAGGTGTCAAAAAACATCACTAAATTCTTAGGAAATGCAAATCAAAAACCACTTTTAAAGATATCATCTTACTCTAAAAAGACTAGCAATGATCAAGAAAACAAAAGAAAAAAAAAAAAAAAAAAAAAAAGTGCTGGAGAGGTTGTGGGGGACAGGGGAACACTCATCCACTGCCGGTGGGAAATGTAAAACTCGGTACCAGCCACTATGGCAAGCCGTGTGGAGAACCCTTGGAAGAACTTGGAATGAATTTGCCACCCGACCTAGCCATCCCACTCCTGGGCATGTACCCTCAAGACTACCCCACCACAGAGTATACATGGCACAGCCATGTTTATTTCAGCTTTCTCTTCACAATAGCAAGGGGATGGAAACAACCCAAAAAGGCCCCTCAACTATGAGTGATAAAGGAGAACATATTGGTACATCTACCACACCTGGACGTTCTTGGTGCAAGGCAGTAAGGAAAGGTGACATCATTAGCTTTGCAGAAATATGGCTGTGGCTAGAGGACATCATGCTGGAGTGAAGTAAATAAACAGTCCCAGAAAAAGAAACGATGAATGGTTTCCCTAATTTGTTGATGCTAGTGGCCAAAATTACCTTAGATTGTAAAGTTATTTTTCTTGTGCTGGCCCCTTGGAGCTTTTGTCCAAGGGCAATTGGGCGTGATGCATATTTGAAACACCAACAACAACAAACAACAAACAAACAGAAAGGGGTGCATTGAAGAACTGTCTTGGAACGATGAAACTTCTCGCTCAAAACCAGTCAACTTTCCAACATGGGAGAATTTTTGCGGTAAAAGACTGAAAAGAGGATGAAAAAAAGGCATTGGGAAGGGCAGAATGCATGAGGCTCTGGTGGGGTGGGGGGGGGATGGGAGGACCCAGGGGTCGAGAGGGGAGAGAGAAGGAGAGAGTAGAAGGAGAGGAGAGAGAAGAAAGGAGAGTATGAGGAGAAAAGAAAACCAAGCAAAAGGGAGGGGCAGAAATAGGTTGTCAAGGTGGGAAAGAGGACAAAAAAAAGGAGCTAGGGGGTCAAGAACGGAGACTGGACAGAGTGCAGGAAAGAACCACAGCGCTGAGCATTCCAAAAATAAGCACACATCAACACTACACACACCACACGCAACACACACAAGCACACAAGCACACAAACAACTCGCATTTGCCCACGGTTCATCACCCCAAGGTGATGGTTTGGAGGACTTGGGTCAGCGTGCGTACAAAACCAAACAAAACCAACGTCAAGGAAAGGGAAACCATGGGATAACAAGTGGCACTGAGGTCCCACGGGAAAAAAACCTGGAGAAAGAAAAAAGTGGAAAGAGGGCGTGTGGAATCCCTGCGAAGAAAAGGATGGTTTTTCCTTTCTTCTTTTCTAAGAACCATAATTTTCAACTTTTTGTACCAAATTAGTGATGCTAATCTCAAATCATCTTTCTTTTATTCAAGAAATATTAAAAAAGCCTATTGTGCATCTGATCACATTTTTCTCAGCAAGTTGAGTCTGAATGAATTAATAGAGCATCTACGAGTTCTTTAAAATTCGAAAAAAGGGGTGGGTGGGAGAGATGGCCTAGCAGTTAAGAATCCCGACTGCTCTGGCAGAGGGGAGAACCCGGGTTTGATCCCCCGCACCCATATGGGCTGAGCAACCCATCTTGTAACTCCCATTCCCAGGAGGGAAAACTCCAGTTTTCCAGGGGCGAATTCTGACCCCCTCTTTCTGACCTCCGTGGCATTTGCATGACATTGGGTGCACAAACCTTACATTGCAGACAGTTTCATTCATACAACCATTAGAAAATAAAAAACCTAAATTGAATATAAAATAAATTTTGTAAAAAGGGTCAAAAGACAAAAAAAAAAAAAAAAAAAAAAAAATTCGAAAAAAGGGGTTAGGTAAGTGAGACAAGGTCATAAATTCTAACCTTAACACCAGATTAACTTTCTTAAATTCATTCCTGAACATTCATCTAATCGCTTATTTGAATTGTTCATATACTAATTCAAGGGGTTAATTACATAAAGATACATTGGTTTTAACACAACCCCCCAAAAAACAAAAAAAAAAAAAAAAAAAAAAAAAAAAAAAAAAAAAAAAAAAAAAAATGACCAAATGATTTGAATAATTATCCTCAATAAATTAAGCAATATAAAGTTACCTCAGCCAATAATAAGATGAAGAAAATTAGCATCATTATTACTTTATATTCATTATGACTGCTGAACTACCCAGTAGCTGGTATTGTTTTTAAGTAAGAGAAGGCATTTTTTTCAGAACATAACTTTCTTGTCAGTAGGGTCCTTGGGTATAAATAGGTAATATTTAAAATAGAAATTTCTACCTTTTACTTAAAATAAGTTTATTTCTCCAAAGAGGAGCAAAATAGTAGTCTTAGGTTGACATTTTCCTGAATGTGCTAAACTTCAAGTAAGAAGACAGGAATAGTGTTTAAAGACAGAGTTGCTCTGATCTTGAAATCTAGAAGACAACATAGAAAACTGATCAGCAGAGCCTCTTAGGATGCAGAGGGTTGGGAGTCCAGGAGGATTCCAAGTTCCTGTTCCAAACAAAGGATTAACTAGATATACATATTTGCATCAAAAGCACTGACAGTTTAGGAAGAGAGGTGCACAAGGCTGGAGAGTTGTCTCAGGGGCCAAGAACATTAATACTGGGTTCAGTTCCCAGCACCCACATGGCAGCTAACAACTGCCCATAACTCCAGTTCCAGGGGAATCTGACACCCTCTTCTTACCTCTGCAGACATTGCAGGACACAGGTGCACTTACATATATGCAAGCAGTACATACATGCACATATAAAATGAAAATAATAGTTAAAAATTTTAAATGGTATACTTACAGGGGGAGGGGGTAGAGGAGCTGGCTGGGGCAAGAAGAAAGTTTGGAAGCTCAGCGGCCTCACTGCACAAAGAGCTGGGGCTTTTGTCCTGCCTTTGTGCTGGCTTTGTACATAATGTGGGTTTTCTGTGTATGTCCTACCTGTTACACAGAGTTCTGCATACAGGTCCTATTTGTTACACAGAGTTCTGCATATGTGTCCACCCTGTGGCACAGAGTTCTATATACATGCCCTACCTGTTACATAGAGCTCTGAATCACCTGTCTTTTAGCACCTTAAGGCTCTACCCAAGAATGTGTTTTAGTTTTTATTATAATGAGGCCTGTGCCTCTGTGCCTGTAACAAATTTGGTTTTATTCTTACT
>VZQC01015704.1:33839-84182 GCA_009823505.1 Rhizomys pruinosus | reverse complement strand
GTGCTAGCAAAATTGGATCATCATTTGTAGAAGAAAAAAATTAAACCCCTACCTCTCACCCTGCACAAAAATCAACTCCAAGTGATTCAAAGATCCCAACGTGAAGCCTGAAACTCTGAAGAAAAAGTTGGCAACCACCTACAAGACATAGGCATAGGAAAAGACTTTCTAAATCAGACAGCAGCTGCACAGGAAGCAAGGTCAACAGTCAACAAATGGGACCTCATCAAACTCAAAAGCTTCTTTACAGCAAAAGAAACAATCAAGGAGGTAAAGAGAAACCCCACAGAGTGGGAGGAAATCTTTACCAGTGATGCATTTGACAGAGCATTAATATCAAGAATATGTAAACTATTCAAAAAACAAAGACATAAGGAGGCAAGTGACCTACTCAAAAAATGGAGTAAAGAGCTGAACAGAGATTTCACCAGTGAAGAATTGAAGATCACTGAGAAACATCTTAAAAAGTGCTCAACATGATTAATAATTAAGGAAATGCAAATTTAAAACCACTCTCAGATATCATCTCACTCTGATAGGTCTGGCTATGATCAAGAAAACAAAAGACACCAAATGATGGAGAGGTTGTGGGGAAAGGGGAACACTCATCCACTGCTGGTGAGAATGGAAACTTGTACAACCATTATGGAAAGCAGTGTAGAGAACCCTTAAAAGACTCAAAATGAGCCAACCACCTGACCCAGTCATACCACTCCTGGGTATATACCCACAAACTCATCCTACTGCAAAGATACATGAACATCCATGTTTATTGCAGCTCTCTTCACAATAGCAAAGAGCTGGAACCAACCCAAATGCCCCTCAACAGACAAGTGGATGACAAAAATGTGGTACATCTACACAATGGAGTACTATTCAGTTGTAAAGAAAGATGGCGTTATGAACTTTGCAGATAAATGGATGGAGCTGGAAGTCATTATGCTGAGTGAAGGGAATTCATGTATAGCACTGTAAAAATAACCAAATACACATGGGTGGAGAAGTCCTAAGATCATTGAGAAAAATCTACTTTTTCATATTCCTAGACCAATGTAATTTTTACTTTATTATAACTGTTCATATTCATATTTACAGGCAAATGTACCTCCTACATGTAATCAAAGAAGCTTCTTTATCCAACCCCTAAAGGGTTCCCAAACTGGATAATCACAGAGAATAACTGTCTTTGACATGTTTAACCTTAAGTGACACATCTTCAATCCTAACTCTACACTTTGACATGCTTAACCTTAAGTGACACATCTTCAATCCTATCTCTACACATAGGATGAATACATCTTTCAAATCTTACCAGAGAAGTATCCTTATGCAGCAGATGATAACACAGAAGTCTACAACTGGTTAATGTGGAGTGAATAATAAGCCAAAAATTGCTTATGAATAGGATGTCTCTTTCAAAACTCTGCTTCCCATGCTTCAGGGATAATTGTAGAAGAGAAGATGAAAGATTATAAGAGCCAAGAAGGGGGTGGATTACCACAAGTAAATGGAGTTTCCCAGACAACTGGTCAATTATTCACAGCAATGTTGAGAACATGCACAAGTCTTATGCAAGAAACAAACAAACAAAAACCCCTCACAAAATCACAGCATAATCATGGAGAATTGGGCATGGGTAAGAAATCCCAACTGAACCTAAGGAGCTTTTGGCAATTGAGGGCTGCTAGGAGGGGAAAGGCAGTGACTTACAGGCTTGGGACTTTTGGTGGGCCCAGTGGATGGACCCACACTCAAAGACATTTGAGGACACAAATCATACTCTGTAAGCCATGTCATATATAAGAGAGTACATTATATTGCACAAGGGGGCATTAAGGGAAGGTGTGGACAGAGAAGGGGATCTAAATACCATCAAGCTACATTGTATGAAAATTGCAAAAATTCAATACAAAATATAAAGTTTTTAAAAAATCAAAATCAAGTGGAACACTTTCTTATTCCAAAATGGAAGAAATAAAGCACAGTTACAAAATGATCAGAAAAAAAAAAAAAAAACAGAATCAAACATTCACAACTTTCTGGGATCCAAAGGGCTTGAGAAGCTCCACTTCTCTGCCTGTGTCAATCACAGCACACATAGCTAGTCCCACCTCACACATGCAACTGACCTTAGTGGTCACCCCATGATCTTAGCACCTATAATCTGCTGGGATCCTCACTGTATCTGAAGCTAGAGCTTTACCAATGCCCTCTCCTATCCTCTTCAGGGACTCTGAACCTGCCATGTGGTGTCAAACCTCAGCTTCCTTCCACAGTTTCTTCAGTTCTGGGTTTGCCACATCTGAGGTTGCACCTTCACCAATATCCTTCCCTACATCAACCCTGCCACACAATACCAAGCCTTAGCTGATCTCAAAGGCCCTTTCATGCTTTCAAAACCAGTACCATGTAGGAGGCTTTTAAACATTCTCTGCCAAGTTTGTTTCCAGCTTGATGTGCGGACTTGCCCCCCTTCACTGGACCTCAGCTTCTGTGTATGGACCCTTAGGAAATACTATTCAGAAGATTTTGCCTCCTCTGATTTCTTGTCAATTTTAGCAGATTTTCAACCCCAGATTACCAACATGGATTGCCCTAGTAAGGCAAAGGTTTAATTTAATTTCATTCATTGACTGGTCCCTTGATAATCACAGCTGAGTATTCATCTCCAGAAGACACATTCTTAATTCAAACTAACACACAAATGCCTGTGAGAGAGGCTTTCAAGCACTCTGACTTTGCTCCGAAAGTTCACATGCCATACCTCCATCATTTGCATGGCTCTTAAGCATTAGCCTCAAAGTTCTTTTTCTTTTTAAGTTAATTTTTATTGAGTGCATTTCATACAACATTTCTTAATCAAATTTAGACTCATTACCCATCCATGCTTACCCTTTACGTACCCCCACTCCCCACCAGAGCTCATGGATTCTGTCATTCATGTTAGTCCTGTCTTGCATCTTTTTTTTCAGTCTTTTATAACCCTTTTGATGTGGAAGTTTACTGTTTTTGTCAGTTATTTGATTAGATTTTTCTCTCTCTCTTTTGTTCTCTTTAATTTTATATTATTCTAAAATATGCATATATACACTCCACACATAAATCAAAATTACAAATTCTGAAAATAAACCATAGGTTAATTCCAAAACACATTTAGAGATTCACATTGTAACTTTACATTCTTTATTTTAGAATATGAATACATATCTTCCATCTATATATGGTAATTATAATGTATGAATACAAGTGGTAGGACAATTCTAGAGCCTATTAAGAGATACACATTGGAATAGCACAGTTGCTTTCAGATACAATGAAATATAATAATAAATTTGCTCAATTTGCCTGCCAAATGGGGATATGGTGTTAGCATCCACAAATGAGGGAAATCATTCACCTTTTCTTTTTTATTTCTGGGACTGTGTTACTTCACTGAACATAATGGCTTCGAGTTCCATCCATTTACCAACAAAGCTCATGATGTCATCTTTCTTTACCGCTGCGTAGAACTCCATTGTGCAAATGTAGCACATTTTTGTTATCTAGTCATCAGTTCAGGGGTATATGGGTTAGTTCCAGCTCTTTGCTATTGTGAAGAGAGCTGCAATAAACATAGCTATGTATGTATCTTTGCGGAAGGATGAATCCTGTGGATATATACCCAGGAGTGGTATGGCTGGGTCAGGTGGTAGGCTCATCTTGAGTTTTTTAAGGGTTCTCCACACTGCTTTCCACAGTGGTTATACCAGTTTACATTCCCACCAGAAGTAGATGAGTGTTTCCCTTTCCCCACAACCTCTCCAGCATTTGGTGTCTTTTGTTTTCTTGAACTTGGCTAGTCTAAGTGGAGTGAGATGATACCTTAGTGTGTTTTAATTTTCATTTCCTTAATTATTAATAATGAACATTTTTTGAGATGTTTCTCAGCCATCTTTACTGCCTTACTGTTAGTCTCCATTCATCTCATCCCTCCATCTTTTGAGTAGGTCATTTGTTTTCTAACTTATTTGTTTTTTATGTAGCTTATATATTCGGGATGTTATTGCTCTGTCAGATGTATCAGTGGTGAAGGTTTCCTCCCACTTTGTGGGTTTTCTTTTCACTTCCTTGATTGTTTCTTTAGATGTACAAAAGCTTTAGAGTTTGATGAGGTCTCACTTGTCAGCTGTTGTCCTTATGTCCTGTGCACCTGCTGTTTGATTTAGAAAGTCTTTTCCTACGCCTATGTCTTGTAGGTTGCTGCTGACTCTTTCCTCTATCACCTTCAGGGTTTCAGGTTTCAGGTTGAGATCTTTGATCCACTTGGAGTTTATTTTTGGACAGGGTGAGAGGTAGGTCAATGATTCTGGTTTTTTTTTTTTGGGGGGGGGGCAGTACCAGGCTGTCTTTATGACTATAGCCCTGTAATATAGCTTAAGTCTGGTAATGTAATCTCCCCAGTATTGCACTTTTCACTCAGGGTTGCTTTAGCTATTCGAGGTCTTTTGTTTTTCCATATGAAATTAAGGATTTTTTTTCCAAGTTTGTGAAGAAGTTCATAGGAATTTTGATTGGGATTGCATTGAATCTGTATATTAATTTGGACAGAATGGAAATTTTTACTATATTAATTTTTCTAATCCATGAGCATGGGAAGTCCTTCCAACTTTTGATGTCATTTTTAATCTTCTTCTTCAGGGTGTTAAAATGTTTGTTGTGGAGGTCTTTGGTGTCTTTGGTTAGGTTTATCCCTAGGTATTTTTTGATGCTATTGTGATTGGGAAGTTCTCCTTATATTCCTTCTCAAGTTGCTTATTGTTGGTGTAAAGAAAGGCTACTGATTTTTCTATTTTGTATCCTGCCACTTTACTGAAACCTTTAATCATTTCTAAGAGTTTTCTGGTGGAGTTTTTAGCATCCCTTAGGTAAACTATCAATCATCTGCAAAAAGCGATAGTTTTACTTCTTTTCCAATTAATACTCTTTGATTACATTAAGGAATTATCCCTCTAGGCCAATTCCCTCTAGGACTTTAAGCATGAAGGGATGGTGGATTTTGTCAAAAGCTTTTTCTGGATCAATTGAGATGATCATGTGGTTTTTATCTTTCAGTCCATTTATGTCTTTTATGATATTTATTGATTTATGTATGTTGAACCATCCCTGTATCTCTGGTATGAATCCAACCTGGTCATGATGGATAATCTTTTGGATGTGGGTCTATATGCGATTTGCAAGTATTTTGTTGAGAATTTTTGCATCTGTTTTCATTAATGATATGGGTCTGTAGTTTTCTTTCTTGTTTGTGTCTTTGCCTGATTTTGGTATTAGAGTGAGGCTAGCTTCATAGAAGAAATTTGGGATATTTCCCTCTGTTTGCATCCTTCTGAAAACTTTGATTAGTAATTATTGTAAAACCTCTTTAAATGTTTTATAGAATTCTGCTGTGAAACCATCTGGGACCGGGCTTTTGTTAGTTGTGAGGCTTTTTATTTCATCTTCAATTTCTTCACGTATTATGCATCTGTTTAAGCTGTCAATCTCTTCTTGGTTAAGCTTTGATGAATCCCAGGATTTCAGATATTCATCCATTTCTCTTAGGTTTTCAAATTTAGTACAGTATAGGTTTGTGAAGTATTCCCATATGATTGACTGGATCTTTTCTTTATCTGTTGTGATGTTTCCCCTTTCATCACAAATGATATTGACTTGGAGTTGCTCTTCCTTTCTTTTAGTTAACTGGGCTAGATGTCTGTCTATTTTGTTTATCGTTTCAAAGAACCAGTTTTTGGATTCATTGATTTTTTTATATTGTTTTCTTTGTTTCTATTTCATTGATTTCTGCTCTCATTTGGGTTATTTCTGTCTGTTGCATTTAGGATTCATTTGTTGTCTCTCAAGTGTTTTTTGTTTGTTTGTTTGTTTGTTTGTTTTTGTCTTTTTCAAGACAGGGTCTCCCTGTAGCCTCAGCTGTCCTGGAACTCACTCTGTAGACCAGGCTGGCCTTGAACTCTAAGATCTGCCTGCCTCTGCCTCCTAAGTGCTAGGATTAAAGGCTTGTGCCACCACTCCCAGCTTTTCTTTTCTTTTTTTTTTTTTTTGGTCTAGGGTTCAATTTCTTAATCCATTCTCCCAGTCTATGCCTTTTGATTGGGGAGTTTAGACCATTAGTATTTAAGGTTATTATTGAGAGATGTGTGTTGCTTCCTTTTACCTTATTTTTTGTTTGCAGTCTTGGTCTAGGTTTTTAACTGCAGTGTTGGATCATTTATTTGTTCTCTTTCAGTTTTTTTTTTTAATTTTTATTTATTTTGTATGTGTATGAATATACTGTCTGAATGTAGGTTTGTGCACCCGTGTCGTGCAATGCCACGGAGGTCAGAAGAGGGTCTTGAATTCCTCTGGAACTGGATTGCTCCTGAAATTGGAGTTATAGATGTTTCTTAGCTGCCATGTGGGTGCTGGGGATCCAACCCCGGTCCTCTGCAAGAGCAGTCAGTGCTCTTAACTGCTAAGCCATCTCTCCAGGCCCCTCTTTCAGTTTTTTTAATGTGGGCACTTAGGGTTATAAATTTCCCTGTTAGGACTGACCCTAATGTATCCCACAGGTTTTGTTGTGTTGTATTGTCATTTTTGTTTAGTTCCAGGAATGCTTTTATTTCATTCTTTATTTCTTTCCTGACCCACTCATTGTTCAGGATTGAATTGTTTAGTCCCCAGGTGTTCTTATAGTTAGTAGGGCTTATGCTGGTGTTAATATTGAGCTTTATTGCAATGTGGCCTGATAGAATGCATGGAATAATTTCAATCCTTTTGTATTTGTTGAGGTTTCTTTTGTGTCCCTGTATGTGGTTGATTTTGGAGAATGTTCCATGGGGCGCTGAGTAGAAAGTATATTCTCTGGTGTTTGGGTGAAATATTCTGTAGATATCTGTGAGATCCATTTGCTGTATTGTGTTGGTCAGTTATGATGTCTCTTTTTTTTTGTCCAGTTGACCTATCCAGGGGGCTCAGTGAGGTATTGAAGTCCCCCACTATTAACATGCTGGGATTAATCTGTGTCTTGATGTCCTGAAGGATTCTGTTTATAAAGTTTGGCGCACCAGAGTTTGGTTCATAAACATTTAAGTTTGTGAAATCTTCCTGGTTTGATGAGGATATAATGGCCCTTTTTGTATTTTCTGATTGATTTTACTCTAAGGTCAATTTTGTCTAATATTAGAATAGCCACTCCTCCTTGCTTTTTGGTACCATTTGCTTGGAATATTTTTTTTTCCATCCTTTCACTCTAAGGTGGTCTCTGTCCTTGAGGGTGACATGGGTTTCTTGGAGTCAGCATATAGATAGATTCTGTTTCCTAATACATTCTCCCAGTCTATGTCTTTTGATCGTGGAGTTTAGACCACTAGTATTTAAGGTTATTATTGAGATGTGTGTGTTGTTTCCTTCCAGCTTATTTTTCGTTTGCATTCTTGGTCTAGGTATTTATTTCTCTGTTATGCTTTTGGTAATTTCTCTCTTGGGTTGCTTAAGAATAGTTGATCCTTTCCTCTGTTCTTTGAATTATTTCAAGTATTTCTGAAGTGTTGGTTTTTTTTGACATGTGTTCTTTCATTTTGTTTATGTCATGAAAAATTTTGTTTCTCCTTCAACTATGGTTGACATTTTTGCTGGGTTTAGTAATCTGGATTGGCTTCTAAAGTCATTCATCATTGGGAATATTTTGGTCCACGTTCTTCTGGCTTTCATAGTTTGCACTGAGAACTCAACTGTAATCTTGATGGGTTTCCCCTTACATGTGACTTGTTGTTTTTCTCTTGTGTCTTTCAGTATTTTATACTTGTTTTAAGCATCTAATGTTTTAACTGTGAAATGATGTGGGGAATTTTTTTTCTGGCCTTGTCTAGTTGGTGTTCTATGTGCTTGTATTTGTTTGTTTTTTGTCTTTTTTCAGTTTGTGAAATTTTCTTCTATTATTCTGTTAAAGATCTGATCAGTACTGTTCTCTTGGGATTCTTCTCCTTCCTCTATCCCTATGATGCAGAAGTTTGGTCTTTTCATAGTGTTCCACATTTCCTGGTTGTTTCACTCTTGTGTTTTTTTTCATAATCTTTACTTGAGGTTTCTTGCTGTGCTGTGTTATCCTATATGGTTGATATTCTTTTATCTGCTTCATCTATTCTGCTTCTGAGGCTTTTTCCCATCCTTTCCTGCTGATTGGATAAAGGTTCAATTTCCTTTTTCATTTCATCCTGTGATTTCTTCAGTATTTCCACTTCCTTTTGGAGCTTTTCATTCTCTTCTTGTAGCTCCTTCCTTTGCTGGTCAGTTTATTTTTTCCTTTCAGCAGGAGATCTTTTCAATGTTTCCAATTCCTTCTGGAGTTTGCCATTCTTTCCCTCTAGTTCTGTTCAGAATTTGTATTTCTCTTCCTCTAGTTCTTTTCTGGGGTTTTCAACCTCTCCCTTTAGTTCTTTCCAGAGTTTATCATTCTTTCCTTCAAGTTCCTTCATGAGTTTTTCATTCTCTCCCTTTAGTTATCTGATTGTTCTGAATTGTCCTTGAATATGTCTACAATTGTTCTTCTAAGGTTGGCATCTTGGTTTCCTTCCAGGGAGATCTCATTGTTGGGATCTTCTACAGGATTGGTTGAGTTCAATGGGGATTTATTATGAGCTTTTCCCATATTGTTGTTTTTCCGTTGTGTCTTTGTTTGTTTGTTTGGTTTCTGTTCCTAATCTCAAATGTTAGTATGGAGGACTGGTTGGTCCCTCAGTTTGCTTCCTGCTGGTTTATTCCTCAGTTTTGGCTTTGTAGCCTCAAATCATTGACACTGCTGGATCCTCCCAACAACAGTAAACCACAGCAACAGCAGTTTATGCTTCCACCACAGTACCAGTAGCTTTACTGGGTGGAGGGGGGTAGAAGGGGGGGATGCTAGACCCCACCTGAGCAACAAGTTTGTGTGCTACTGGTTGTCCTTCTATCCATGCATGAAGCTCCTCTCTATGGTTCTAGCATTGGGCAGTGGATGCTGGGGTGTGCCACTGCAAGCCTGCATGACAGAATCCCACCTGGGCAACTCTGTGATGAGTTTGTTCTCCACTGGCTGTCTTTCTATCCACACACACAGTTCCTCTCTATGGTACTAGCATTGGGCAGCAGGTGCCTGGGGTGGGCTATCACAAGCCTGCATGCTAGAAACCCACTTGGGGAACTGAGCAATGATTGTGTGAGCCACCAGCTGTCCTATCCAGGCATTCAGTTCCTCTGTATTGTTCTAGCATTGGACAGTGGGTGCTGGGGTGGGCTGCTGCAAGCCATCTGGCCAACTGGGCAATGAGTGTGTGCACCACTGGCTGTCCTTCTATCCAAAGTTCTTATAATAGCTCATTAATCTCTAACTACTCAATGGTTTGTGTAGCACATAGCATTATAGTTCTCCACTTTCCTTCAAAAAACAGTCTAGGGCAAAAAAGCCACATGGTAAATTCCCTCACAGTAAGGCCACTCATGGTAGCAATTTCTGTTCTAGCTTGGTTTCTGTTGCTGTAATAAAAATTTATGACCAAAAAGTCTTGGGGAGGAAGGGGTTCATTTCATCATACACTTTACAGGTGTCACTGAGGGAAATCAAAGCAGCAAGGTAAGGCAAAACCCAGAGGAATCCTGCTTACTGGATGCTTCCATGGCTCATTTTCTGCTATCTTTCTTATACAACTATCTGGCCTACATGGCTAGATATGACACCATCCATAGTGTGCTAGACCCATCAGTTAGGAGTTAAGAAAATGTGCCACAAACATCCCCATGGACAAATCTTATGGAGGAAATTACTCAGTTCAGATTTCCTCTTCTCAAGTGTGTTGGGGTTTGTGTTGCTTTACAAAAACAACCTAGAAGGCTGGAGAGATGGCCTAGCGATTAAGAGCGCCGACCGCTCTTACAGAGGACCCGGGTTCGATCCCCAGCACCCACATGGCGGCCGAGAACCGTCTGAAACTCCAATTCCAGGAGAACTCCAAGATCAGGGGAAGTTCCGACAACCCTCTTCTCCTCTGCGGCATGCACGAACGGGTGCACAAACTCATACAGACAGTACATTCATCATGCACATATACAGAAATAAATAAAAAATTAAAAAAAAAGAAAAAGAAAAACCTAGATCAAAAGACTACTTGTGTTTTTTTCTCCATTCCCCTTTAATTTATCTTAAAAAAAAAAAAAATAAAAAAAAAAGATTCGCCTGGAAGGTGGGAGAGAGGCCTAGAGGTGCAGTAGCAGAGGCTCCCACTGAGTGAGAAAGAGAGTCAGAGACACAGTGTTGACAATATTCCAGACTCTCTACCCACTAGCTGGGGAATGCCTGGGGCCTCTCGCTCTGCTCCAGGCTAGGGTTCCCTGTCTCTGGACCCAGATATGGACATTTGAATCCAGGCCTGGAGAGCTGGTAGGCGGACCCCACATGGTGTAATGTTCAAGCCTGCCTGTTTTTATCTGTCTTGGGCCTCTGGAGGAGCTCTTGGCTACCTGAGTGAGAATTAGCTGGTCTCTCCAGTGCAAAATCAAAATTAAAAACCTAAAGCCTAGATCAACCAGCCTTTTATACCTAAGAATAAGACAACCAAAGCACCTGAAGAATACAAGCAAATTCAGTCTTCAGTTCAACACACACTTAAGTTTCATAGCAGAATCACAAACAACAAAAGAAATCCAAATGCAAAAAATCAAACTGAAAATACAATAACATGAAAAACCCAAATAATAAGTCTCCACTAAATAATTCCAATCCTGTAGAAGACTCCTATAATGAGGACCCCCTAGTTGTAACCCAGTGCATAGATCTTAAAAGAACTATCATAAACATGATCAAAGAATTGAAGGAATTTAAAGAACACACAAACAAATCAAAGAACTAAAACAAGATAACGATATACTTCAAAATGATAATGATAAACTTTGGAATGAATTCATAAAACATATAGAAATACTGAAGAAAACTCAAGCTGAAATGAAAACAGAAATGGAACAGTCAATCAGCCATCTAGAAAGGAATGGAGAAAGACCTACTAACAGAATGAATGAAGCAGAAAATAAAATATCAAGATGGAAGATAACATGGAAGAATTGGACCACTCAGGCAAAAATTATAAAAAGTTTTTAAAACACAGGAATGGAATAATCAGGAAGTACAGTACACCATGGAAAAACCAAAATTATGAATCATAGATGTAGTGTAAGAGAAGAATCTCAGGATAATGATATTGACCAGAACTTCAAAAGGATGTAAAAGAAAATTTCTGGGCTGGAGAGATGGCTTAGTGGTTAAGAGCATCGACTGCTCTTGCAGAGGACCCATGTTCGATCCACAGCACCCACATGGCAGCTGAGAACTGTCTTTAACTCCAGTTCCAGGGCAATCCAATACCCTCTTCTGACCTCCGTGGCAATGCACGACACAGGTGCACAAACCTACATGCAGACAGTACATTCATACACATACAAAATAAAGAAAATAAAATAAAAATAAAAAAGAAAATTTCCTCAAATTTTGGAAAGTCATTCCCTTACAAATACAAGAAGGACATAGAACATGAAATAGACAGGACCAGGAAAAAAAAAAAAAACATGCATTATCATAGTAAAAACACCAGATGCTCAAAACAAAGAGGGAATATGGAAATCTTCAAGAGAATAACAAGTCACATATAAAGAAAAACCCACCAAAATTACAGTTCACTTTTCAATGCAAACAATGAAAAGCCAGAAGAGCTTCGCCCAAAGTATCCCCAGTTCTAAATGACTATAGAGGGCAACCTAGAATACTTTACCCAGAAAAAAAAGTCTACTATAGTTGAAGTATAAAGAAAAATATTTCATGATATACATAAGCTGAAAGAATTCATGCCTAAAAATCCAAATATTCCAAATACTCAGAGAATACTTAAGCAATACAAAGAGCAGAAGAAAGGAACAACTACATCCAAGCAAACAGAAAGTAATTAATGAAGGAATAACTGTGGAAATACAAACCTAGAGCAAGAATGGAAACAGAAACTAAAATGGTGGGAAACAATATACATCTCTCAATAATAATCTGTGTAGGGAGGTCTTAGAGATCCACTAATGAGACTTCAGCCAGTGCCCAGTCTATAAAGAGGAAAGTCTGCTCATGCTTAAAAAGGGAACCCCGATCTAGCAAGACCTGATTTTGTCTTCTAGTGGATGGAACTGGTAAATGAAAAGCTGAAAGGAGCCAAAGAGTCCCCCTTCACCCTACCAAAAAACAAAACAAAACAACAAAAAAGACCCGAGTGACTCCTGAGGACCAGATCCTCAACTGACCTTAAGAAAACAAAAACTTTTGTTAATCTGGGCTAACTGTTTGGCCTTAAGGATCCAAAAGGAAAGTAAAACCAGAAATAAATAATCAGTAAGGCCTGAGAAATTGTACTTCATATATAAAACTTGAGATCTTAGTAAAAAGACCAAAAGAAAAAAAGAAAGCATTGTTGTTTGGCCTGACTTCAATTTATTTATTTATTTATTTATTTATTTATTTATTTATATTTATTTTTAATTTTTATTTTATATTATTCATATATATATATATATATATACATATACTCCACACATAAGTCAAAATTAAAAATTCTGAAAATAAACTATAGGTTGATTCCTAAACACATTTAGAGATTCACAGTTTAACAGTAGATTTGCATGCAGGTATAAAGTTGCATAACTTTACATTCTTTTTTTAGACTATGACTACATATCCTCTGTCTATATATGGTAATTACAATGTGTGAGTATAAGTGGTAGCTTCAATTCTTACTGGCAAGTCTATCTACTCTGTATCTGCCAATCCTTTTGCCATTCTTCCAAGATATGAGAAAATGTTTTTTAACCCTCCAATATGGACTGAATACTTATGTCTCTCCAAGAGTGCTCCAAACCTTCAATGCCAGATGGAGACTACTGAGATATCCAGCTTGTGATCTGAAAAGTTACTGGGATTTCAGCCTCATCAGAGTATAGACTGCCATTGTTGGACTACCCAGGCTGTATCATGCAGGCCACTACAGGAAGGTCAAGACAGGACATGTGCTTACTTGACCTCATTTGGGGGACCATGGGAGCAAAAGAACCTAATATGGAGCACAAGGGCAAGATTGATGGTTGTTTGGGCTTGCCAAGGAGGAGCATTCAAACACTTCCTTAAGGAAAACATGACATATTTTAGCAAAAAAGAAAAAAAAAAAACAAGAAAGAAAGAAGAAAAGAAGAAAACTCTCCAATTCAGGTATTCAGGTGATATGTGTATGTATATATTTATGTATGTATATAATTTTATATATATGTATATATTATATATATGCAATTCAAGTTATAGAGAACAACAACAAGAAAAGAACTGGAAAAATACTCTGGAAAGACTCAGAGAAAGATGCAAGACATGTATGGCAGTGTGCAGGAACTCAGGTTAGGTGGGAAGTGACTCTAAATTCAATTGAGAAATGATGTATGATGTATGGAAAAAGTTTAATGACAATAAAAAAATAAATTAAAAAAGCAGAGCACAAATAAATGGCATAACATTGCAACTGAAAACACTTAAGATACAATAACAAATGAATCCCAACCCAAACAAACAAGAAGAAATAACAAATATCAGAGCAGAAATCAATAAAATAGAAACAAAGAAAACAATACAAAGAATCAGTGGTTCTGGTGGACCCACCTCCAGCATGGATTCAAGAGACTAAAGGACACACCTCCAAGATGGATCAGAGAGTAAAGGACCTGCCTCCAGGATGGCTGGAGAATAAAGGACCAGGCTCCAAGGTGGATCAGAGAGTAAAGCACCAGGCTCTAGGATGGATCAGAGAGTAAAGGACAAGGCTCCAGGATGGATCAGAGAGTAAAGGACCTGCCTCCAGGATGGATCAGAGAATAAAGGACTCAACTCCAGGATGGATCAGAGAGTAAAGGACCAAGCTCCAGGATGGATCAGAGAGTAAAGGACCAGGCTTCAGGATGGCTGGAGAGTAAAGGACCAGGATCCAGGATGGCTGGAGAGTAAAGGACCAGGCTCCAGGATGGCTGAAGTGTAAAGGACCAGGCTTCAGGATGGCTGGAGAGTAAAGGACCAGGCTCCAGGATGGCTGGAGAGTAAAGGACCAGGCTTCAGGATGGCTGGAGAGTAAAGGACCAGGCTTCAGGATGGATCAGAGAGTAAAGGACCAGGCTCCAGGATGGATCAGAGAGTAAAGGACCAGGCTCCAGGATGGATCAGAGAGTAAAGGACCAGACTCCAGGATGGATCAGAGAGTAAAGGACCAGGCTCCAGGATGGATCAGAGAGTAAAGGACCCGCCTCCAGGATGGATCAGAGAGTAAAGGACCAGGCTCCAGGATGGCTGAAGTGTAAAGGATCAGGCTCCAGGATGGATCAGAGAGTAAAGGACTAAGCTCCAGGATGGATCAGAAAGTAAAGGACAGCTCCCGGATAGATCCCATAGTAAAGGACTCACCTCCAGGATGGCTGGAGAGTGAAGAACCAGGCTCCAGGATGGATCATTATTATTATTATTATTATTATTATTATTATTATTATATAAAAAGGAGGGATGATTCAGCTAATGTGCCATCCCAGACATCAAAGTAGAACCTGGCCATCACCACTTAACAAACTTCATCAGTAAACAGTTGCCAAATAAGAACATATGGGCATTACACCAAAAAAATCAATCAGAGAGCTATCAGTATGTTAGAAAATATGCTGCAGAATTTTCAGGCACATTCCTATGTTCTCAAAAATTAAAATTGAATGCTAATGTCAAAGTTTAATATGTTAAAGGGGATGGGATCTAAATGTTATTAAGACATACTGTATGAAATGCACAAAAATTCAATAAAATATATTAGAAAAAAAAATAAACAAGACAGACAGACAAACCCTTAGCCCATTTAACCAAAAGAAAGAGCAAACAACTCCAAATCAACAAAATTAGAGAAGAAAGAGAAAAAAATCACAACAGATAACAAAAAGATCCAGAATATTATTTTAAAAACCTATACTCCATTAAATTTGAAAAATAAGAGAAATGGATAAATATATAAAATGATGGGAATCACCAAAGTTTAAACAAGAAGAGATCAACAGCTTAAATAGACCCTTATATAACATATAAAGAAATTGAAACAGTAATACAAAACCTTCTAACCAAAAATAGCCCAGGCTCAGATGGATTTACAGCACAATTCTTCCAGACATTTAAAGAGGACAGCTATTATTCAAAAGGATGAAACAGAGGGAATTCTGCCAAATTCCTTCTATGAATCCAGCATCATTCTACTACCAAAACCAGGCAAAGATAAAACCAAAAAAGAGTACTATAGGTCTAGATCCTTAATGAATATAGATGCAAAATTTCTCAATAAAATACTTGCAAACCACATACAAGCACACATCAAAAAAGTCACCCACCATAATCAAGTTGTATTTATTCCAGATGCAGGGATGGTTCAACATATGTAAATCAATAAATGTCATAAATCATATAAATAGACTCAATGACAAAAAACACATTGTCATCTCAATTGATGCATAAAATACCTTTGATAAAATTCAACATGCCTTTATATTTAAACTCCTAAAGAAAATTGGACTGGAAGGAACATGCATCAACATAATTAAAGCTACATAAGACAAACACAGCCAACATTATGCTAAATAAAGAAAACCTAGAAGCTTTCTGCTTAAAGGCAGAAACCCAGCATGGTTGCCAACTATCTCTCTGCCTTTTCAATTTATTCTTGAAACTTGCTAGAGCAGTAAGACAAGGGAAGGAAATTAAAAGAGTACCTATTTGATGGTGGCACATGCCTTTAATCCTAGCACTTGGGAGGCAGAGGCAGGTGGATCTTTGTGAGTTCAAGGCCAGCCTGGTCTACAGAGCAAGTTCCAGGACAGCTGGAACTACAGGGAGACCCTGTCTCGAAAAGACAAAATAAATAAATAAATAAATAAATAAAAAGTTTGTTCCAAAAAAGAAAAAAAGAGTACTAACTGGAAAATAAGAGGTCAAATTATCCCTTTTTGCAGATGACATGATATTATACCAATGGATGACAATAACTACACCAGAAAACTCTTAGAAATGATTAACAGATTCAATAAAGTGGTAGATTACAAAATTAATCTACAAAAATCAGTAGCCTTTCTATAAACAAATAACAAGCAATTGGTGAAGGAGTACATGGAAATGCCTCCATTCACAATAGCATCAAAAAAAATAATAATAATTCAGAACAAACCTGACCAAAGACATTAAAGAGCTTTATAATGAAAATTTTAAAGCCTTGAAGAAGGAGTTTGAGGAAGAAGATACCAGAAGATGCAAAGACCTCCCATGCTCATGAATTGGAAGAATTAATATAGTGAAAATGACCATCCAAAGTGATATATAGATTCAATGTAATCTCAATCAAAATCCCCATGACTTTCTTGACAGAATTAGCGAAAAAAATCATAAAATTCATTGAAAAAGAAATCTGGATAGCCAAAGCAATCATGGGCAAAATGAGTAATGTCGATGATATTTCTATACCAGATTTCAAACTATATCACAGAGGTATAGTCATAAAATCAACATGGGACTGGAACAAAAATAAACCTTTAGATCAATGAAACAAAATTGAAGACCCAAACTTGAGTACATGTAATTTCAGCCCTCTCATATTTAACAAAGTGGCCAAGAACACTCAATGGAGGAAATATAGTATCTTCAGCAAACAGTGATGGCAAAACTAGATCATCACTTGTAGAAGAATGACACTAAATCCTTACCTTTCTCATTGTACAAAAGTGGATTATAAATGGATCAAAGACCTCAATGTGAAACTTGAAACTCTGAAAATGATAGAATGAAACATTGATAGGTACGAGATACAGATGTAGAAAAAATCTTTCTAAATTAAACAGTAATTGCACAGGAGATAAGGTCAACAATCAAAAATTGGGAATTTATTAACTAAGAGGGTTCTGTACAGCAAAAGGAACTTTTAAAGAAGTGAAGAGAAAAGACACAGAGTGGAAGAAAATCTTTACCACTGACACATCTGACAAAGCTTTAAGATCCAAAGTATATAAACTACTCAAAATACAAAGGACCAAGAAAACAAATGACCCAGTTAAGAGATGGACTAAAGATCTAAACAGAGACTTTTCAAGAGAAGATCACTGAAAAACAGCTTAGTAAGTGTTGAACGTCATTGGTAATTAAGGAAATGCAACTTAAACCACTTTGAGATTTCATTTTACGCCAGTAAGACTGTCTATGATTAAGAAAATAAATAATACCAAATGCTGGGGAGGTTGTGGAGGGAAAGGGGAACACTCATTCACTGCTGGTGGAATTGCAAACTCGTGCAACCACTATGGAGAGCAGTGTGGAAACCTCTTTTTTATGGTCTTTTTTTATAATACTTTTATTGACGTTTTGTATATTTCTGACATCATTTTTCAGTTCAGTTTAGACATATTCCTCTTTACCTTCTTCCCACCCCACCCCAGTTCATGCACTCTGCCATAAATATCCTGCATCTTTTTCTCAGTCTCTCCAAAGTCTTTCTCTGCAAAGGTTTATTGTCCTAGACAGAATTCAACCACAGCAGTCTGTTCTTTGACCCAGTCCTCATGCTGCTGTGGTTCCCTCCCAATTGAACCACTAAAAATGTATGTCCATGTACACGTCATATATGTACTAGAATTCTGTCCTATCAGTATGTTAATTCCGATATAAGTACAGGAGCTCATTTTTTTTCTTTGTAATTTTATATTACTCTAAAATATGTATATATACCTTCCACCCATATACATTAATTACCAAGTCTGAAAGTAAATGGTAAGCTAATTCTGGGGCTCTTTAGAAGATTCACATTATAACATCACAGTTACTTTCAGATAGAAAGAAATATAACGATAATGTTGCTCAGCTTGCCTTTCAATTGGGGGATTTGGTACTAACATCCACAAATGAGGGAAAATATTCTCGAATGGTTTTGGGAGGACTGTGTTACTTGACTTAGCATGATTACTTTGAGTTCCATCCATTTACCTGCAAAGTTCATGATATTATCCTTCTTTACTGCTGCATAGAACACCATTGTGTAAATGTACCACATTTTTGTTATCCACTCCTCAGTTGAGGGGCATTTGGGTTGGTTCCAACTCGTTGGTTGAGGGACATTTTGGCTGCTTCCAGCTTTTTGCTATTGTGAAGAGAGCTGCAATAAACATAGACATGCATGTGTCTTTGCAGTAGGATGAGTCTTGTGGGTATATACCCGGAGTGGTATGACTGGGTAAGGTGGTAGTCTCATTTTCAGTCTTTTAAGAGTTCTTCACACTGCTTTCCATAAGGGTTGCATGAGTTTGCATTCCCACCAGCAGTGTATGAGTGTTCTCCTTTCTCCACAACCTCTCCAGCATTTGGTGTCATTTGTTTTCCTAATCTTGGTCATTCTTTTTTTTTTTTTTTAATTTCATAGCTCCAGAGCTTTAATTTTTTTTTCTAGGCTTACATTTTATTTTTTTAATATAATGTTTTTATTGATGCTTTGTGTATTTCAGACATCATTTTTCAGTTCAATTTACACATATTCCCCTTTCTTCTCCCATCACCCCACCTCATGCATTCTTCCATAAATGACCTGCATCTTTCTCTCAGTCTTTTTTTTTCTACATTTAGGAATTCATGTTTTCCCCCTTTAATTTTATATTACTCTAAAATATGAATACATACTTTCCAACCATTTACAGTAATTACAGAGCATGAAAATAGATGGTGGGTTGATTCTAGAGCCTGTTAAGTGATTTACATTATAACAACATAGTTGCTTTCAGATAAAAAGAAATACAACACTAATATTGTTCAGCTTTCCTTTCAATGGGGGTTTGGTGTTAGCATTCACAAATGAGGGAAAACAATCGCCATTTGTTTTTCTGGGACTGTGTTCCTTCACTTAGCATAATGGCTTCGGGTTCCATCCATTTACCTGCAAACCTCATGATGTCATCTTTCTTTACCACTGAATAGTACTTCATTCTGTAGATGTGCCACATTTTTGTCATCCACTCATCAGTTGAGGGGCATTTGGGTTGGTTCCAGCTCTTGGCTATTGTGAAGAAAGATGCAATAAACATGGATGTCCATATATCTTTGCAGTAGGATGAGTTCATGGGTATATACCCAGCAGTGGTACGACTGTGTCAGGTGGTAGGCTCATTTTGAGTCTTTTAAGGGTTCTCTACACTGCTTTACATAATGGTACAAGTTTCCATTCCCACCAGCAGTGGATGAGTGTTCCCGTTTCTCCAAAACCTCTCCATCAATTGGTGTCTTTTGTTTTCTTGATCATAGCCAGACCTACCGGAGTGAGATGATATCTGAGAGTGGTTTTAATTTGCATTTCCTTAACTATTAATGATGTTGAACACTTTTTAAGATGTTTCTCAGCCATCTTCACTTCCTCACTGGTGAAGTCTCTGTTCAGCTCTTTACACCATTTTTTGAGTAGGTCATTTATTTTCTTACTTCTTTATTTTTGAGTAGTCTATATATTTTGAACATTAATGCTTTGTCAAATGTATCACTGCGAAGGTTTCCTCCCACTCTGTGGGTTTTCTCTTCACTTCCTTGATTGTTTCTTTTGCTGTACAGAAAGAAGCTTTTGAGTTTGATGAGTTCAAGTGGAGAAGGTCTATAGGATCTCCCACTCACAATAGCCTCAAATATAATTAAATACCTGAGAACAAACCTAACCAAAGATATCAACTATCTCTACAACAAATATTTTAAACCTCTGAAGAGATTGAAAATGACACCAAAAAATGGAAAGACCTCCCATGCTCATGGATTGGAAAAATTAATATTGTAAAAACGTCCATTTTACCCAAATTGATATACAGATTCAATGCAATCCCAATCAAAATTCCCAAGAGTTTCTTCATAGACTTGGGAAAAAACTCCTTAAGTTCATATGGAAAAACAAAAGACCTCGGATAGCTAAAGCAACCCTGAGTAAAAATGCAATACTGGGGAGGGGGGAGAATTGCTCTGCTAGATTTGGATATATTGCAGACCCATAGTCATAAAGCCAGTCTGGTACTAGCACAAAAACAGATCCATTGACCAATAGGAAAAAAATGGAACAAAATTGAACGGCAAAAATCCTCAATGGAGGAAGGATAGAATCTTCAGCAAATTGTGCTGGCAAAAGTGAATCACTGTTTGTAGAAGAACAAAATTAAACCCCTACCTCTCACCCTGTACAAAAATCAACTCCAAGTGGATCAAAGATCTCAGCATGAAACCTGAAACCCTGAAGATGATAGATGAAAAATTGACAACAACCTACAAGACATAGGAGTAGGAAAAGACTTTCTAAATCAGACAGCAGCTACACAGGAAATAAGGTCAACAGTTGAGAAATGGGACCTCATCTTGGCCATTCTTACCAGGGTAAGGAGATATCTTAAGCTAGTTTTAATTTGTATCTCCTTAATTATTAGAGATATTGAACACTTTCTGAGATGTTTCTCAGCCATCTTCACTTAATAATTGTGAATTCTCTATTCAGCTCTTTACTCCATCTTTTGATTGTGTCATTTTTTTCTTGATCCTTTGGTTTTTAGTAATTTATATATTCTGGATGTTAATGCTCTATCTGGTGTATCATTGGTGAAGATTTCCTCCCACACTGTGGGTTTTCTCCTCACTTTGTTGATTGTTTCTTTTACTATACAGAAGCTTTTGAGTTTTACAAGGCCCCATTTGTCTATTGTTGACCTTGTTTTAGAAAGCCTTTTCCTATGCCTATGTCTTGTATTTTACTGCCAACATTTTCTTCTATCATTTTCAGAGTTTCTGGTTTCACATTGAGGTCTTTGATCCATTTGGAGTTGATTTTTGTGCAAGGTGAACGGTAGGCATTCAGCTTCATCTTTCTACAAGTGGTAATCCAGTTTTGCCAGGACCATTTGCTAAAAATTCCATCTTTCCTCCTTAGGGTCTTCTTGGCCCCTTTGTCAAATATGAGGTGGCTTAAATTGCATATGCTCAGGTTTGTACCTTCAATTTTGTTCCATTGTTCTACTTGTCTGTTTTTGTGCCAGTACCAGGATGTTTGTATTAGAGTATCCCTGTAATATATTTTGAAGTGCTGCTCTTTAAACCAGGCAAAGATACAACCAAAAAATAAAACTATAGGCCTATTTCATTAATGAACATACATGCAAAAATTCTCAACAAAATACTTGCAAACCACATACAGGCATACATCAAAAAGATCATTCATGATGACTAAGTTGGATTTATAGCAGAGATGCAGGGATGGTACAACATACACAAAACAATAAATATTATAAAACACATAAATGGACTGAAAGACAAAAACTACATGGTTATGTCAATCGACACAGAAAACACCTTTGACAAAATCCAGCATGACTTCATGTGTAAAATCCTAGAGGGAATTGGATGGAAGGGAACAGTCCTCAACATAAAGCAGTATACAAGAAACCCACAGCCAACATCATCCTAAATGGGGAAAAATTAGAAGAATTCCCCTTAAAATCAGGAACCTGGCAAGGCTGCCCCCTATCTCCACTCCTCTTCAATATAGTGTTAAAAATGCTTGCTACAGCAATAAGACTAGAAAAAGAAATTAAAAGAGTACTAATTGGAAAAAAGGAAGTCAAACTATCCCTTTTTGCAGACAATATGATAGTGTAGCTAAGGTATGCAAAAAACTCCACCAAGAAACTCCTAGAAATGATCAAGAGTTTTGTTAAAATAGCTGGATACAAAATTAACCTAGAAAAATCAGAAGTCTTTCTTTACACCACAAAAAACAAACAGAAGGAATACAAGGAGACCATCCCATTCATAATAGCCTCAAAAAGAAATAAAATACCTTGGAACAAACCTAACCAAAGACACCAAAAATCTCTATAATGAAAATTTTAAATCCCTGAAAAAGGAGATTGAAGAAGATACTATAAGATGGGAAGACCTCTGTCGGTTGTTTCTTTCTTCTGCTGGTCCTTTAATCATGTGTGGCCACAATCCACACTATATTCTTCCCTCCTAGAACCAGGCTGGCAGCTTCACTATGCTGGAAGCTTTAGGGCTGTCTCCTGTCTGTAGGTCGACAATCCCTGGACTTAGCTCTGGCAAGCAGAAGGGAGGGAACTGCAGAAGTTACCCGAGGGGAATAAGAGAAAGAAACAGACTCAGAGAGAAAAATCCAAGAGAAAAGTGACTCAACTTTATTCATGCCAGCAATGTGTTTATATACTGAAAGTTACTGTGCTCTGGGCAAGGAAATGAAGAGAATGATACCTAGACTGACCAGAAGTGGGATAAATATCTCTCTCTTTTGATGGTCTGGGTCTGGTCACAGCATCCAAGTGACTTCCTCCTTCTCATAAAGGAAGAGCTGAGGAGTGAGCAAGCAAATTCCAGAACCAGTAGCATTTGCACAGAGGGAGGCAGTAATCTCACACCAGAGAAAAAAACAGGGATTTGACACACAGGATCCTGTCAAGAGGAACACTTCAGATGTACCTGGGGTCTGGAGCTGCTGCAGATCTCACTAAACAAATAGGAATTGTCAAATAGGAGTTGGTCAAAGAAGGAAATGCCAGGAAATACTGGCTCTGTCTCCAAGGAGGCAGATTCCTGTAGAGAGGCTTAAGAAGGAAGAGAAATGTGAAGGGAAAGTGTGGGAGAGGCACAGGAAAAACATTGGAAGACATTGGGGTGGGTGGTGTAGTTAAGATCTCAGGCATATTCAATGTACTGGGGACAATGTTACAGTAGACTGCAGCTTTCCTTCCATTTTGGATTCCTGTAATAAAATGTGGGATTGAGTGAGAATGAGCTCTTACAAGCTGGTGAGAGATGTGAATATCCTCCACAGAATACCTGGCATTACTGTAAGAGTAGAGTTTTCCCTGCACTCCAGCCCTCCAGCAGTCACTCCAGGGGTCCTGTATCTTAATTTCAAACTGATTAGTTTGAATTCTGAACAGGCTCCTTGGGCTGTAAACATTGCAAGACCAAATCTTCAACAGCCATAAGTGTGAACTTCCTGTAAACATTGCCCTTTGTTAAGATGGAGGAAACAGATAAAGGGTACCTGAGAGACAGAGGTGGAAATTGGAAGCACAGGGATTGTGACTGCCTTGCTGCAGCCTTGTAAAGGACAGTCGCTTGTTCCAATTACCTGATTCCTTCCTTCCCAAGTTTCTCTGACAAAAAAACCTCCAGACATGGATCCAAGTTGGTGGTCTGTTTGCAGGCTGGGCAGAGGCAGAGTTAGCTTGAACTATTATTAGAGCAGCTAAAAGGATGGCAGACATGGGTGCTGAGGGGGGGACACATGGACTTTGCAGAAGTGAGGAGTTGGTCAAGTTTCTTCCATATTATGTTGTTTGAGTTCTGGGAGTGTCTCCTCTTTCTCCTCTTCTTTCCATCCATGAGGACAGGCATGCCATCTTTTTGGTCAGCAGGGAGGAATCTGACATTTCTAGCTGGGATACAAATGGGTCTCAGACAATCCTGTGGGAAGATGCAAGTGAAGCCCCTCCCTGTCATTAACAGTGGATCCGGTCCTTTCCACCGACTGTCTAGGGGATCTTTCCACCTGACAAGTATTTGAGGAACAGTGCTTGGTGTCTGCCAATGTTTGTTTATGGCTGGACATTTTGAATCCCCATAAATGTTAAAGAGGTTGGGAGTTGCCAATGCCATTGCCAGCTGGTTGTTAGGTGGGTATTTACCCACCTTTTGTTTTAATAATTGATTTTTTAAGACGTGATGGGTCTGTTCTATAATGCCCTGCCCCTGTTGGTTATGAGGGATACCTGTATGATGTGCAATAATTGACAAAATGATTTAAAGCAAGAGCCAGCAAATGCTGGCTGATTGTCCATCTTAATCTGTTTAGGAATGTCCATGGTGGCAAAGGGAGAGAGGAGGTGGGCAGTGAGGTCCTTAGCTCTCTCTCCCATGTGGGTAGTAGCCCAAATAAATTTAGAATAAGTGTCCACAGTGAAAAAGACATACTTTTTTTTTCAAAGGAAACTATGTGTGTAACATTAATTTGCCAGAGGGCATTAGCTTTTAATCCCCTGGGGTTAGTTCCCAGAGCCTGTAATGAAGATGTTTTCACAAAGGAAAACAGGAGGAACAAGTTCTAAGGATTCACTGAAGTTGGGTGGTGGGAATTTCAGGAAAGCAGACATGGAGGCCCCTTAGGTTAGTATGGGTGGTAGAGTAGAATTTATCTGCTTCAGAGAGGGTCAGGACATAGATCCCTGTAGAGGCAACTCCATTTGCAAGAGAGTTGCCTTCAGAAAGAGTCCCTGTCAGGAGGCTGTGTGCACGGATGTGCTGTATGAAGAGAGGTTGGGTCCTTTTCTGTAAGAGGGATGAGATGGCAATGAGGAGGGGGGACAGGGGGTTCCCATCTAGTGAGATGAAGGATCTGGACAGCCAGGGCACCAAATTAACCACATGGATACTATCTGAGAAGAGAATAAGAGGCCTGTTAGTTTATTATTATTATATTTAATTATTATATTATTATATATATTTTTATTATTAATTATTATATTATTATATTATTATATTATATATTTATTATTATAGTTATTTATTTAAAGATCAGGGAGAGGGTCAAACAGGATCTGAGTGGCTTGATCCAGGTTATCATAATTGATGGCTGCAGCTCCTCTTTCCCTCCATCTGTGAAAACAGACATGGTCTGCCTTATAGGTGTGTCTTATAAAAGACAGGGGGAAGCCAGTTTAATAATGGGAGAGTGAAGACCCATCTGTCATTAGGGCAGTGGTTTTCTATCTTACCTGGAAATCCCATGAGGCTTACAGCTATATGAACATGATTTCGCATCAGCCACTGGATATCTGGGAGGGAGAAGGGTGTCACTATGACATCAGGCTCCTTCCCCAGTGTTTGCAGGGAGCGCTCCCTCCCACTTCTTATTATGGTGGCTAAAGAATCCATTTCTGTTAACAATAAGGGCGTTCCCCCTATGGGCACGTGCAGCCACTCTAGAACTCCCATGGTTTGGTAAAGAGATCCTATGAGCATGGGGGTGGTTTTAAAAATAAGCAACTGTTCAGGAAGGGAGGGCGTAAAACATGCTAAAGCCATGCTCTGGAGAGCCCAGTTGACCTCAGTGAGAGCATCTGAGGCCTCCACTGTGAGCTTTTGCTTGGAGGCTGGGTTCCTGTCACCTCGCAAAAGATCAAAGAGAGGCTGAAGAGTTGTCTTGGGGATAGACAGCCATGGGAGGAGCCAGTTAAGATTTCCTAGGAAGGAATGGAGGGATGCTAGTGTGAGTGTGGGAGAAAAGGAGAGTACACATTTGACTGGCCTCACTTCCATGAGAGAAATTTCAGTGCCCAGGAAACAAATAGGGCGTAATCATTTGAACCTTAGAATGGGCTATTTTGAATACAAAGCCTCTAGGGATGGTACAAGCCTGTCCTTTAAAGTTGTCGGGTCAGTTGATAATTTGTTCCAAACTAAAACGTCATCCATATAACAGAAGACCTGCAGACCTTGTTCCATGTGGATCTTAAGGGCTGCTGCTGTTGCCTATTGGCAAAGCATTGGGCTGTTGGCCATGCCTTGTGGCAGGACAGTCCACATGTAATGAGTTGCTGTACCTGAGTTGTTAATGGCAGGGAATGAGAAAGTGAACTGCTTGCAATCCTCAGCATGGAGGGGAATTTTAAAGAAGCAGTCCTTGATATCTAAAGCTAGCAGAGGGGTGTTAGCTGAGATAGCAAAGGCAAGGGGGAGACACCTTTGTGGAGACCCCCATATATGCATAGTTCTATTAATGGCTCACAGGTCTTGTAAGCGATGCCAACCTCCTTTTGTCTTCTTTATGACAAACACAGGGTTGTTCCAAGGACTGTGAGATGGACAGATATGTCCCAATGAAAATTGCTCTTTGACTAGGTCTTGTAAAGCTCGTAACTTCTCCACTGGTAAGGTCTACTGCTCAATCCAGACTGGATCATCTGATTTCCAGTTTAGACAAGGGAGATCATACTCTGCAGTGACTCTCAGGATTGGGGGTGCTTCTTGCTGAAATGATGGAAGCGTTTTCCCCCAGTTAAGTGGCCTGTCTGGGCATGGTTGGTCTCATTCGGAGTGGCAATAACCACATCCAAAGCCTACAAAAGATCTCCCCCTAGCAGATTGATATCAGTGGGTGTTATTAATGGGTGAATCTGACCCGTGTTTTCATCAGGTGTAAACATTTTTAGTGATGTAAGACTGTGAAGGAATAGGAACCAGAAGTTTAGGTCCTGGAAGTAAGAGCCTGTCAGGGAGGATTTCTTGTTGTTTTAAAATAGTTTTCTCTGCCTCCATATCTATCAAACATTTAAAGGGTCTTCTTCCAATTTTAATCATCAAGGCAGGATGTGAGCCTTTTGAAATAGGTGCTGCCCAGAGGGTGCATACTGCATCTCTTTCCCCCTTTTTTATCCCTGGGATAGGGGTTCCTCACCTAGAAGTTTAAAGGTGGCATTTTTTTGCCATATTTATCATACTTTGAGAGGCAATCTTTCCTCCAGTATCCTTTTTTTACATTGGAGGCAGAGAACACATGGGGAGTGTTCAGAGGGCCCTCCAGGAGAGACTGGTGCTTCTTGGCACTGTCTTTTCCAATTTCCCTGGCCTCCACAGTTGAAACTCTTTTCATTTGTGGTGACAGCAGCCATAAAGGCTTGGGCTACATAATTAGCTTTGTGGGAGGCTACTATCCATCTGTCATAATGGTCATCCTTTAAACCCTGGCATGCTTGCTTGCATTCAGAAGTCATTCCTTCCCAAACAATGCTCTTAAGCAGCATTTCCCTGGCTGCAGGGTTGAGAATCTTTCTCTCTAGTCTGCTTTTAGTTCTTAAGATAAAGTCAGACAGGGTTCCTCAGTTTTTGCCTTGGAAATAATAAGGAGGAACACGCCTGGGATTCAGTGGGTGGTGAAATTCAATCCCAGGCTTGTAGGGCACAAAGGTGGACCTTGTCGAGTTACCCTGGGGCCAGCCCTGCCTGTTGTATCCCTGTGCTAAAATCTCCTTCCCAAAAAAAGCTGTTCATAATCCCAGTCCACATTAGGTTGCCCTCGATTTCTCCAAACCTGTTGGAAACATTCATCTCTGTACAGTGCTTCCCATTGTAAGAATAGCGGACCTGGAAGTGAAGGTCTACAGATATCTCTCCAGTCCTGGGGAATGTTAAGAGAAGCACAAAAGCTCTGGAGAATAGACTCGTCCCTGGTACCTGAACACAGTCCTCCCTAACTGCTTGCCTGAGCTCTTTTAAGTCACTTGGCTGGGATAGGTACCAGTTTAGAGGACAACCCCGAGTTGGAGCTACATTAGTGGGGAATGCCTGTAAATTAAGGTCTTAGTTATCTCTGATCTGGCACAGTCTTTCTGTGGCAGAGAGGGAAGTAGTTAAAGGTGAAGGTGCTCCTGGCCCTTTAAGGGAAATGGCTGAGAATGAGGGAAGGGGTTAAGGCCAGCTGTTTGGATGGTTTGATTACCCTGTTCTATTACCACTGGGTCTGGAGCTTGGGAGCTTTCAGAGGGAACTTTATTGGGGCTCTCAAGGAGAATTTTAGCAGGTTCTTGGGAGGAGGGGGTCTGTGATTTAATTTTGTTAGTTTACCTTCCTTGTGTGGCCTGGTGGGAGGGAACTAGACATTGTCTCACTGCAACAAAGAGTGGCAAGAACTTGAGAGATGCCAGAGCACTCTTGCTGCCTGGCCTTCTGTGCCACCCATGTCCAAGATTCTGATTTCCATAAGTCCACAGGGGACATCCATGGAGCAATATTAAGATTCTTACTCCAAAAGGAGGCAGCTTCCCATGTGGAAATTTTAACTCCTTGACTCTTGAGGAGTGTCTTTATTTTCTTAGTCTGTGAGTCTCTCTGGTGTGTCTACTTGTTACCCACGATAAAGAAAAGTAGGAAATACTAGTGGTTAGGGAAAAATACAATTCAAAGACTTATCTCACAGGAAAAGAGAATTTTTCCACAGAGATGTGCCAACAGCCTAGCCATATAGAGGAGAAATATTAAAAGACAGATTGAAAGATAAATCTCTAGTGAAAGAAAAGATTTCACAGAGATAGGCCTATGCCTGACCTCTACCCTGAATCCTACTATCAGTGGAAGTACTTCCCTTCTTCATAGTAAACCCTCTGAGATTTCCCTCTCTCATGGGGGGGAAGAGCTGAGAGAGACAGCCTGAGGAAATACCTTTTTTTGCTTCTTCCTTCTATTTTCAGTGGAAAATCAAGCCCCACATTGTTGGTGCCAGTTATCATTGTCAGTTGTTTCTTTTGTCTGTTGGTCCTTTAATCACACATGGCTGCAATCCACATGATGTTCTTCCCTCCTAGAACCAGGCTGGCAGCTTCTCTATGCTGCAAGCTTCAGGGCTGTATCCTGCTTGCAGGCCAACAGTCCCTGAACTTAGCTCTGGCAAGGAGAGGGGAGGGAACATTGTAAGTTACCTAAGGGGAATAAGAGAAAGAAACGGACTCATAGAGAAAAATCTGGGAAAAAGTGACTCAAATTTATTATATGCCAATGATGTGTTTAGATACTGAAAGCTACTGTGCTCTGGGCAAGGAAGTGGGGGCAGGAGGGTATGAAATGAGAGGAAGGGAAGTGTGGGACATCTTGGCTTCTACCAGGGGCAACAGAGCTACTGTTTGTATAAATAGTAAGGTAGAGGTATGACATCTTTGCTCAACACATCAAAGGAAGAGGCTGTCAGGGTCTGGAACTTTGCAGAGATATGCAAAGCAGGAAATACTACCTGCCCTGACCTCACAGAGAAGCCCTGGGGAAGATTCTGCAGTTCCTTTCCTCGAGGCAGGCAAAATCCCATTCCTACAGACTTCCCATGCTCATGGATTGGAACAAGTAATATAGTAAAAATGTCCATTCTACACAGACTAATATAATATACAGGTTCAATGCAATCCCAATCAAGCTCCCCATGAGTTTATTCTCAGACTTAGAAAAAAAATGCTTAAATTCCTATAGAAAAACAAAGGACCCCGGATATATGCATATTTTGACATAATATGTAATTAAAGGAACACAAAAAATGACTTGTTCAAAGAACTGACCAAAACAGTATATTTCTACATCGAAAAACTTAAAAACGACTGAGGAAAAAGATGCAAGATAGGACTTAACATGTATGGCAGAATGCTTGAGTTCTGGTGGGGGGGGGAGATATGTAAATGGTTCTAAATTTGATTAAGAAATATTTTATGAAATGCACAAAAGTGCAATAAAAAATTAAGGAAAAATATAAAAATTAGGAAACACTAACATACTTTTGTTGGAGTTGACCATTTGTTAATGAATATTAATTATATTGAATCTCTTCTTAAGAATTTTTTGACAGAGTCTCTCTGCAGTCTCAGCTGGCCAGAAACTTAATATGTAGATAAGGCTGGCCTGGTACTCACAAAGATCCGCCTTCCTCTGCTTCCCAAGTGCTGCAATTAAAAACATGTGCCACAATGCCCTGCATAAGAAATTCTTAAGTTAAATAAGTGTTTCACCTGTGACTCTTCTGAGCCACCAGGAAATTCTCCCTTCTGTAATATGTCTGTCAGGAGTAGATCTTTCTGTTCTTTAAGACCAAAATTCTTGAAAAAACAAAAAAAAAGTCAGTTTTTTTTTTCCTGAATACTATTCCAACTGCATAGATTTTAGCCTAGGGAAGTACCAGCTCCAGATTAAACCAAATTTTCCTTAATAATACTGTATTAGTTAAAATTCTGGAAAGCTTCAAATAAGCTTCAAATCATTAATCTCCAGACACTTTTATTTAACTATGTATTATTTAATTATTGGACATCTAAGCATGTACCTGTTTCCTTTAGTAGCTCAGAAAATATTTAAGGCATGTTCAATGGTACCTAAATTAGTATGTCACCTTTCTTGATACAGGATCAATACCATTTTAATTGGTCCAGGTAATAAGTAGTTTCTAGTTAACACACTTACATGTTAAATTATTTTAAAGAGAAATGAGTCCCTCTTTTCCTTACTTCCATACTCTTTTCCTCTCTTGTATTCTGTTCCTCATCCTCACCTCCCTCTTGCAGTTTCTTAAAAGATCCATCTAATTTCTAGATTATTTCATGTGAAAATAGTGACATTTGCAATAATAATATAAATGAAAATCACCTAAGCAATTAATTTCAGATTAATTCTTCTGGTTTCAGTTGTACAGTTAAATGCAACGCTTGTGAAAGTCTCCATGGAAAGACACTATCCAAGCATTTTGGAATAAAGAATATCAAATTACTTAGTGACTTGTTAAAGAAAAACTGCATGTAGTTAATGTTAAGCAGTGCATTTATTTATGTTCCAGTAATATTTCTTTGAACTTGTAAAAATGACATTTCATTAGATATTTTGTTTGAAGTACTTTTTTGAGACTTGTAGTAATCATTGTGAAGAAGACAGAAATTTGGAATGTTATCTGGTTTATTGATATTGCTTTCCCATATTTTTAAGGATTTGTTTTTATTGATTTTAATTATTGATATGTGTGAAGGTATGTGCATATGAATGCAGATCCCTACAGAAATAGAATCCGTAGGTCCCTTAAAGCTGAAGCCATACGTGGGTATGAACTCCTTGATGTTGGTGCTGGGAACCAAATCCAGGTCCTACGCCAGAGCAATATGTATTTGATTGCTGAATTGGGTGTTCTAAAGCTATGTTTTCACACCTGTAAATGATATGATAAAGCAACACAGAGTAATTTACCATATTACACACTTGGTTCTATCACAGTGGGGCTCTGCTTACTCTTCACCAAAACTGACTAACAAGCCCAGATGTAGAATTGATTGCTCTCTTTTGATATGGCCATTTGGCCAAAACAAGAAAGAAAACTTCTATAACCCAAGACAGCTAAATTTTTACCCAGAATTTAAAGATATCTAGAAAACTTGATAATGGAATCTTGAATCTTAGGTAGACTTCTGTTTCTAGGTTTGATTCCCTCCCTCCTTTCTTCCTCCTCACTGTCAGTCTCTAAGAACTTGAAAGCTGGGGGTATAAAGAGGTACAGCTAAAGATTTTTCTTTAAAAAAACATTTAAATTAGCCAGGCATGGTGGCACACACCTTTAATCCTAGCACTGGTAAGGCAGAGGCAGGTGGGTCTTTGTGAGTTCAAGGCCAGCCTGGACTACAGAGTGTGTTCCAGGACAGCTGGGACTACACTGTCTCAAAAATTAAAAATAAAATTAAGTTAAATTTATTCTTTAGTAATTTCAAACATGAAATCAATATATTTACATCTTATCCACTACATTCCAAGGCATTCTAGAATCCCTGCAAGCCATATTCTCCTCCCAACTTCATGTCTTTGTGTTCCTCCTCCTGCTCTTCTTCCTCCTCCTCTTCTTCCTTCTCCTCCTCCTCTTCCTCCTCTTCTTTTTTCATAAACCACTGAAATTCAGTTAATGCTCTCTGTACATGCATGAGAATAGGATCATCCTCTAAGGTACGGGGAACATAGCTGGGACAGCACTAGTGAGAACAACTAACTCTCCCAGTAACTACCAACTGATATTAGCTCTTCAGCCAGTAGGCAGTGGGCTTCAAGAGCATCTCTATGCTGGAACATTGAGTGGCTTCACCTTGTACATGTAACCATAGGTGCTCTGAATTCATGAGTGCAACAGCCATGCCATGTCCAAAAGATATTATTTTGCTGCTATATTCCTCAAACTATGGCTGTTCACCTCTTTCATTTTAACAGGACACATTTGCATTACACAGGCAGAAACAATACATTAAGTCCAAAAAGAATTGTTTAGAGATAAAAGGAACAGGTTAACTTTCAGCACTCACTGCATGAACATCAGACTTTTGTTTAGGTTTGAAAGGGCATCACACTCTCAGACCTTGGTGTGGTATGCACAAAACATGGATGAAGAGTAGCCTTTGACAAAATCCAGCATCCCTTCATGCTTAAAGTCCTAGAGGTAATTGGAATGGAGGGATCATTCCTCAATGTAATCAAAGCCATATACAGGAAACACACAGCCAATATCATCCTAAATGGGGAAATGACAGAAACATTCCCTTTAAAGATAGCAACTCAGCAAGGCTGCCCCCTATCACCACTCCTCTTCAATATAGTGCTTGAAACACTTGCTAGAGCAATAAGGCAAGAAAAGGATATTAAAGGAGTACTAATTGGAAAAGAGGAAGTCAAACTATCCCTATTTGCTGATGATATGATTGTTTACTTAAGGGATGCAAAAAACTCCACCAGAAAACTCCTAGAAACGATTAACAGCTTCAGCAAAGTGGCAGGATACAAAATTAACCTTAAAAAATCAATGGCCTTTCTTTACACCAAGAACAAGCAACTGGAGAAAGAATTCAAAGAGACCTTCCCACTCACAATAGCCTCAAAAACAATAAGATACCTAGGAACAAACCTAACCAAAGACACCAAAGACCTCTACAACAAAAATTTTAAACCCTTAAAGAAAGAAATTGAAGAAGACCTCAGAAGATGGAAAAACCTCCCATGCTCATGGATTGGGAAAATTAACATTGTAAAAATGTCCATTTTACCAAAACTCTTGTATAGATTTAATGCAATCCCAATCAAAATCCCCAAGAGTTTCTTCACAGGCTTGGAAAAAAAAGTCCTTAAATTCATTTGGAAAAACAAAAGACCCCGAATAGCCAAAACAACCCTGAGTGAAAAGAGCTACACAGGGGGGATCTCTATACCAGACTTCAAACTATACTACAGGGCTATAGTCATAAAAACAGCCTGGTACTGGCACAAAAACAGACCTGTTGACCAATGGAACAAAACTGAAGATCCAAACCTGAGCACATACAATTTCAGCCATCTCATATTTGACAAGGGGGCCAAGAAGACACAATGGAGAAAAGACAGCATCTTCAGCAAGTGGTGTTGGCAAAACTGGATCACCACTTGTAGAAGAATGAAATTAAACCCCTACATCTCACCCTGTACAAAAGTCAACTCCAGATGGATCAAAGACCTCAACATGAAACCCCAAACTCAGAAGGCAATAGAAGAAAAAGTTGGCAGCCGACTATAAGACATAGGCATAGGAAAAGATTTCCTAAATCAGACAGCAGCTGCACAAGAATTAAGGTCGACAATTCACAAATGGGACCTCATTACACTCGAAAGCTTCTGTACATCAAAAGAATCAAGGGAGTGAAGAGAAATCCCACAGAGTGGGAGGAAACCTTCACCACAGATACATCTAACAAAGCATTGATTTCCAGAATATATAAACTACTCAAAAAACAAAGAAGAAAGAAAACAAATGAACCACTCAATAGATGGAGCAAAGAGTTGCACAGAGACTTCACAATTGAGGAATTAGAGATGTCTGAAAAACACCTTAAGAAGTGTTCAACATCACTAATCATTAAGGAAATGCAAATGAAAACCACTTTAAGATATCATCTTACTCCAATAAGACAGGCTAGGATCAAGAAAACAAATGATACCAAGTGCTGGAGAGGTTGTGGGGAAAGGGGAACACTCATCCACTGCTGGTGGGAATGTAAACTCATGAAATCACTATGGAAAGCAGTGTGGAAAACCCTTGGAAGACTTGGAATGAACTTGCCACCTGACCCAACCTTACTACTCCTGGGCATGTACCCACAAGACTCATCTTACCACAGAGTTACATGCACAGCCATGTTTATTTCAGCTCTCTTTACAATAGCAAGGAGCTGGAACCAACCCAAGTGCCCCTCAACTGAGGAGTGGATAGAGAAAATGTGGTACATCTACACAATGGAGTTCTATGCAGCAGTAAAGAAAGTTGATATCATGAGCTTTGCAGGAAAATGGCTGGAGCTAGAAGACATCGTGCTGAGTGAAGTAACACATTCCCAGAAAAACGATGAATGGTATCCCTCATCTGTGGATGCTAGTGCCGATTACCTAGTTGTAAGTATTTCTTGTACATGGCCCCTTGAGCTTTTGTCCAAGCAGTTGGGAGTGATGCATACTGGAAAAAATAATAATAAAAATAACAACAACAACAAAAAGGACTTTATCAAAGAACTGACTGAAACAGTGAACTTCTGCTCAGAACAGTCAATTTCCACATGGAGAATATCAAGAATGACTGAGAAAGAGATGAAAAGCATTTTTGGTAGAATACATGAGCTCTGATGGGGTGGGGGCATAGGGTGGGGAACACGGGTCTAGATTTGATAATCTTGTACAAAATATATATTAATAAATAAATAAACAAATAAATAAAGTAGGCATCACTCCAGTCTAAGAATGAAGAAGCTCTCCTCAGACCACCAAAACTTGCCTGGTTGTCATTCTTAGATACCTAGCAAAAGTCAGAGAGAAAGCAGGGAATAATAATTATCTCTAAGTCAAGAACAACAAAATAAGTTGAATTTCAGAAGTTCAAACAATTAAGTAAAAATGTAAAGGATAAGCTGGGCGTGATGGTGCATGCCTTTAATCCTAGCACTTGGGAGGCAGAGGCAGGCAGATCTTTGTGAGTTCAAGGCCAGCCTGGTCTACAAAGTGAGTTTCAGGACAGCTGGGGTTACAGGGAAACCCTGTCTTGAAAAGACCAAAAAAAAAAAAAAATGTAAAGGATATGAAGGACTGTCTAAAATGTTTCAGTACCTGTCAAAAATCAGAATTAAATGAGAAAAAAAGTAGTGGAAACAAAATGAATACAGAAGAATTTCCAGAGTGCAATACAAATTTGAATCTAGAGATTTAAATTTTCTCTATCACTTCAATAATATGCATTTGAAGATATTCAATTATTGACATACCTTGATAAAATGTTATGTTTCAAGATCAAAGATCTAGTCTCTGGAGAAAACCATATACAGCTGTCTTATGAGGGTATTATAATTACATTTTATAATATGCATCATTATATTGGGTATTATAAAGGGATGGTAATAAAAATTTTAAATACAGAATCTTGAACTAATAAAATTATAAATCAATTTTGAGAATAATTATTAGAGTAGGAAGTTGAACGTGTCTAAGCAGATTATGGCAAAGATGTCCCCCTCCTCAAATAAGGCCAGTCTCTTTTCAGGCTGAGAGCTGAAAATTCATTGGATCTGACAGTAAACTCATCTCTGCCTAAGGCTAGATTGCCAGAACTATCTAATCCAAAAATGTCTCTGGCTCCACCATAGCTGGGTCTGTTTGACTTCTTTTTTTTTATTTATTCTTTATGTGTATGAATGTACTGTCTGCATGCAGATCTGTGTACCCGTGTTGTACAACGCCAAGGAAGTCAGAAGAGGGTGTATTCCCCTGGAACTGGAGTTAAAGACGGTTCTCAGCTGCCATGCGGGTGCTGGGGATCAAACCCAGGTCCTCTGCAAGAGCAGTCAGTACTCTTAACTGCTAGGCCATCTCTCTAGCCCCAACTTATTTTTGTTTTTTACTTATCACATCTGCATCCTGAAAACATGACCAGGACCTTGTGACCAGGACCTTGTGACCAGGACTTTGTGACCAGGACCTTGTGACTAGGACCTTGAGGGACCTGGACACCTGGAATGAGGACTGGACTGACCAGCTCATTTACCTCTCCTTTATGCCCTCCACTAAATCCTTATTGACTCCTGGAAATGAGACTGGCTGGATTCCCATTCCCAGGAATCCCCCAACCCCTGCTACATAGGATTTCTCAATTCTAAACTCCCTATAATAAAATACTCTTTTCTAAACCCATCCTCTGTGGTCCATGAATTTCATTCTTTGAATTCACAAAACAAGAACCTGAAAGCCTCTAGCTTGAGGTGGCTTTGGTGGCCATTGAGTTTCTAGGACCGTAGCCTGTCAAGCTAAGCACAACAGAACTGAGGAAGGCTCCATCACTCTCAAAGACACCTCAATATTCCTGTATAAATAAGATAAAGGTACTTAAAGTATATTTACAAATCAATGGGAAAATTGATATTTGTTTAAAAATGTGGGTAAAATTTTAATAAGTTTGTTAAAGGATATAAGAAGAATCGGTACATTCATTTTGCCACATTTTTTATGATTTCCTATCAATAGTTAAAATATTTTAAAACAGATGCAAATTGTGTAGATTCTTTGAAAGCATTTTATTTGAATTTTGTGATTTTCATACACTATAATTTGAAGGTAAGATCTTATAGCTGGAGATAAAAGTGAAACTTCAGACACAGGACTTGGAGGAAACTACCCATCTTTAAAGCCTAATAAACAACAGTAACTGGCCCAGCAAACTATTGCTTTGGGCACAGTACTGGCACTTTTATCTTGAGGGTAATCGACAGCTGTCTAATTAGATTGTGTGATTTCTTTTTGGAAAAACAGATATATGGTAAGATGAAAAATATATGAAACAACAGTAGAATTTGAAGATAAAAATTATCAAAACAACAAACCAAGAGAAGGTAATAGCTACTGAAGCACTATGAAAATGATATACAATATAAGCCAAAACACATGATGAAGTGAGTCTATAATGCCCATTTGGTAAAGGGTAGAATCAGAGCTAGAGATACACAGTGGATTTATTGATAGAACTTTTTTTGAGTATGTCAAACCCTGGCTTTCATTCTCAACACGGCATAAGCCCAATATGGTGGCATAGGCTTTAACTCTAGAACTAAGCAGGTGACAGAGGAGAATTTGAAATTTAGGGTCATCCTCTGCTACTTAAGGAGTGTAAGACCAGGTTGAGCTATATTAGAGACTCTCTACTCAAAGAAGAGGAAGAAGAAACAAGAAGAGGAAGAGAAAGAGGAAGAGGAAGAAGAGGAGGAGGATGAGGACGAGGAGGAGGAGGAGGAGGAGGAGGAGGAAGAAGAAGAAAAAGAAGAAGGAGGAGGAGGAGGAGGAGGAGGAAGAGGAGGAGGGAGAAATCTAAAATTAAAACAGAAACTTTGGTTAAGGAATATTAATATGTTTAATGTGATTATTTATAGAAGAAAGGATTTATTTGGGCTTATTTGAATGTGATTTTAAAGACAAAGCTCAATCAAGGATGGGTTACAAGACACTGAAAAATTCTTACAATTCATTTTCTCTGACTAATGCCTTTATAAAGACATTATTTCAAGGGCACAGCCCAAATACAAAATTCTTACAATTCATTTTCTCTGACGAATGCCTTTATAAAGACATTATTTCAAGGGCACAGCCCAAATACAAAATTCTTAAATTCGTATGGAAAAAGAAAAGACCCGAATACCTCAAGCAACCCTGAGTGAAAAATGCAATAGAGGGGGTATTGCTCTGACAGACTTCAAGATATATTACAGGGCCACAGTCATAAAGACAGTCTGGTACTGGCACAAAAACAGACCTGTTGACCAATGTAACAAAATTAAAGATCCAAACTTAAGCTCATACAATTTCAGCCACCTCATATTTGACAAAGAGGCAAAAATCCTCAATGGAGGAAGGATAGCATCTTCAGCAAACGGTGCTGGCAAAACTGGATCACCATTTGTAGAAGAACAAATTTAAACCCCTACCTCTTAACCTGTACAAAAATCAACTCCAAGTGGATCAAAAATCTCAGTGTGAAACCTAAAACCCTGAAGGTGATAGAAGAAAAAGTTGGTAACAACCTACAAGACATAGGCGTAAGAAAAGACTTTCTAATTCAGACAGCAGCTGCACAGGAAATAAGGCCACAAATGGGACCTCATCAAACTCAAAAGCTTCTGTACAGCAGAAGAAATAATCAAGGAAGTGAAGAGAAAACCCACAGAGTGGGAGAGAGATGAATCACCAGTGATTCATCTGACAGAGCACTAATGTCAAGAATATATAGATTACTCAAAAGTCAAGAATATATAGATTACTCAAAAGTCAAGAATATATAGATTACTCAAAAACCAAAGAAAAAAACAAATGACCTACTCAAAAGATGGAGGAGTAAAGAGATAAACAGAGACTTTACCAGTGAGGAATTAAAGATGGGTGAGAAGCATCTTAAAAAGTGTCCAACATCATTAATAATTAAGGAAAGGCAATTAAAACCACTCTCAGATATCATCTCTCTCTGATAGGACAGGCTAAGATCAAGAAAACAAAAGACACCAAATGCTGGAGAAGTTGTGGGGAAAGCAGAGCACTCATCCACTGCTGGTGGGTATGTAAACTTGTGCAACCATTATGGGAAACAGTGTGGAGAACCCTTAAAAGTCTCAAAATGAGCCTACCACCTGACCCAGCCATACCACTCCTGGGTATATACCCACAAGACTTATCCTACTGCAAAGATACATGCACAACAATGTTTATTGCAGCTCTCTTCACAATAGCAAAGAGCTGGAACCAACCCAAATGCCCCTCAGCTGAGGAGTAGATGACAAAAATGTGGTACATCTACACAATGGAGTACTACTCAGAGGTAAAGAAAGATGACATCATGAACTTTGCAGGCAAATGGATGGAACTCGAAGTCATTATGCTAAATGAAGTAACACAGTCCCAGAAGAACAAAGGGTGAATGGTCTCCCTCATTTGTGAATACTAACACCAAACCCCCAGTTGAAAGGCAAGCTGAACAACATTATTGTTATATTTCTGTTTATCTGGAAGCAACTGTGTTGTTATAATGTAAATCTCTTAATGGGGTCTAGGATCAATCCACCACGTACTTTCAGACTCTGTAATTACTGTATATGAATGGAAAGTATGTATTCATATTTTAGAGTAATATAAAATTAAAGGAGGAAAATGTGAATTCCTAAACATAAAAGACAGAGAAAGATGCAGGATAGTTAATGCAGAGTGCATGATCTGGGGTGTGGTGGGTGGAAGGGAAAGGGGAATATGTCTAAACTGAACTGAGAAAGGATGTCTGAAATGCACAAAACATCAATAAAAGCATTACTTAAAAAAAAATTTAGGAGATTAAGGGCCCTAGATAGACTCTAACACTGACCTTGAGATAAGCAAATTCTCAGAAAACATACCATATAAATTACAAAGGAAACTATTGTTCCTCTGATGCCACCTTGTAGTCTAGAGGAGCTCAGGTGAAACTGTTCATGCTTTCTATGACCTCACCAACCACAAATAAAAACTGGTCACCATCCTTCTTCATACTGCTGGGAAATGTTGCTGAACTTTAAGCAATATTTCCAGACCATACCTTATCTATGAACAATTTAATCTTAATGATAACAAGGAATAAGGTCAGATCAAAACATCAGGTCTTACTTGAACACATCTAAAGAGCTTCATATAATTTATTCCTACTATAAGATTTATTTATTTATTTTTTGTTGTTGAGCATATATCAAAACCTTTTTACTTTATTTATTTATCTCTGTATATATGTGTGCTGTGGAGACCAGAAGTGGTCACTGAGTGGGGTTTAGCAGGATTTACCAATGGACACAAGGCACCCATGTGGATGCTGGAACCTGAACTGGGGTCCTTGGGAAGAACAACAAGCACTCTCAACCACTGAGCAGTCTTTCAAGTCCCATAGATCAAAGCCTTAAGTTATTAAAAGTTGTGGTTCTTAGCACTTGGGAGGCAGAGGCAGGTGGATCTTTGTGAGTTCAAGGCCAGCCTGGTCTACAGAGCGAGTTCCAGGACAGCTGGGGCTACAGGGAGACCCTGTCTTGAAAAGACCAAAAACAAAAGCAAAAAAACAAACAAACAAAAAATTGTGGTTCTTAAAAAAAATTGTGCTTCTTACAAAAATAAAATAGTTATGTGTGTGTTTCTTACCCGTGGATCTCAGATCACCTTAGTAGTCAGACAATTAATTTTTTGGAGACCATCAATAAATAATTCCCCATTGTATTATTATGTATCAAAAACTCTACTGTTCACACCATTTTCAAGGTATTTGTCAGTTTTCCTGTTGGCATGACAAAATACTTGACAAAAGCAACAAAAGGAAAGGGCGTTTATTTTGGCTTACAGTTTGAGTGTGAGGCAGCTGGTCACATTGTATCTACAGTCAGGAGACAGACAGAGATGAACGCTGGTGCTCAGCGCACTTTCTACAAGCCCTAGGATTGTGTCACCCACAGTTAACCTTAAAACCATGCATAGGTGTATCTTCTGGGTGATTATAAATCCCATCAAATTTACAGTCAATACTAAGTCCCACAATCAGTATCTTACTGAAATAGGAAAAAAGTATTAAAAACAAAGATAACAGAAATTTAGCAAAACTTTCAGTAATACTAAACTTTCCAGACCCAAGTCCTTGTTCTTAAATTTAAGGCAATGATAATAATTTATTTGAAATTCATTGATTTTTATCCTGAGATTAGTAACAGCTGATCATTAAAATAGGAATATCACCATATTCTTGCACACTGCATCTTTCAGGCATGATCAAACCCTGCTTAAAGAATGTCATATCACCCTCAGCTACACCAACAAGTGGAGTATCCTTTGCTTAGCATCTTCCAAAAGAAATGTAAGACCTAAACCCTCAAGACCTGATTTTGTGGGAGCATCATCAGAGAAATAAAGTCTTTGATCCCTGATACAAATGAGTTTGTAATATACTTCAAAAGATGTATGCAGCAGTAAAACTGCCAAGAATTGATCCTGGCACTCAGTTCTCTAAAGAGTCATAAAAAAAATAAAAAAATAAAAAAAAACTAAAAATAAAGAGACATAAATCTCATTGGACAACAGGTATGGAAGTTTGAAGCACAGACTTCAAGATGCTTTCCCCTAATCAAATCTACAAAGAGGAGCTAGATTATTCAAATGCTGCTTTTTAAGGAAACATGAGTTTTGTTCCAACACCAACATCAGGCTCTTTATGACCAACTGTAATTCTAGTTTCAGGGTATAAGATGCCCTCCTTTGGGCTCTGGAGCTAACAGCACACACACACACACACACACACACACACACACCAGCACACACATAAAAAATAAAAATAAAACAAAATTCAATGGCATAAAGCTGACACTCTATACCAAAGATATAAAGAAGAAAACCATTGCTCTGGCTTGAATGTGGAATGCCCCCAACCAATCTATGTCTGGACACTTGGTCACCAGCAGGAAAGGTTTTTGCTGTGCATTGTGTGGCTGGGTGGTGGTAGACAAAAAGAGGGATGGCAAAACAATAATAAAATAATCATACACAGACAATTTAAGAGTCAAGAAAGCTGAAGACCAGGAGGCTTCCTGTTCCAAAGAACAATCACTGAGTATCTGACTTCCAAGGTTTTGTTTGCAAGGATAAGGTAGTGTAAGCAGGCATTGAGGGAAAAACAGTGTACAAATCAAAGGATGTTTCTCTTCAGGAGCTCTGAAAACAGCAATAAAGTGGGGCTGTTTCATGATACAGAGCGTATGCTCACACAACAATGTAAATAAGGCATAAGATTTTATCTGATCTAATCATAAACACCTGAGACACTGCACTTCATACATGCCTGCCTAGCTCTGCCATCATAGATAATCTTGGCTACTGGTGAATTTGCACATGTTGTCAATCATGCTTTCTACAGAGTTAAAATATGGCAGTTGTCTCCAACAGGTTGTGTATTCTATAGAGGAAGAGGCTGACTGGAGGAAATGAGTCATTGGTTGGCCCTATCCTTGAGCATTTTTAGCCCAGCCCCATCTCCTTTACACTGTTCTCTGCTCCCTGACTGTAATGCATGTGGCCAGGCTTCTCACACTCTTCTTAAGATCTTTCTGGCCATGATTTGTAACTGTAAGCCAGAATAAACACTTCTTCCTTTAAGTCACTTCATAGCAAATATTTTCTCACAGAAAGGAGATAGGTGACTAATGCATTAATCATTTGCTTAGAGTCCCATATGATCACACCCCCACATTGCTTAATTTGATTTTACTTGCATGATTTTTATGCTTCATATTTAAGTATTGTGGATAGCATATGCTTTTAGAAAACACACTTTAAAATAACCATGTCCTACAAAAGTATTATGCATTATTATCCAACTTTATGGTTGGAATCATATTCTACACATACAAAGACACCAACTGTATATCCATTACTTAGAGTTCAGTGTGAAATCAAATTGGCATCACCTTCAACTGGACTTTTCCAGGCAATTGAAATAAACTGGCATTTCTTTTTAGGTTTTGAAGTCTTTGGGGGGCTTCCTGAGTTACCTCCTCCTTTTTCTTTTAACAATTGGTCTTAATTTGTGTGTGTGTGTGTGTGTGTGTGTGCGCGCGTGTGCGCGCGTGCGTGCGCATATAGGTACTAGCTGGAAGAGGGTCAGAAGCAGACATTGGATCCTTGAAGCCGGAGGAGTTGTGAGTGGTTGTAAGTTACATAATTTGGTTGTTGTGAACCAAACTGATCTTCTAGAAGAGCAGGAATTCTTAATCAAGAAGCCATCTCTCTAACACCATCCCTCTTTCTTTTAATTTCTCTTCTTTGGAATTGGAGTATTTGTCCAGCTTGTGTTCTATCACTGTGATTTGGAAACAATTATCTTTTCCAGTTTCACCTATTCATATCTAATAAGGAACTTTTTCTCAAGATGAATAAGTTGAGTTTTCTCCTGATCTACCTGAGATGATATATAGAAAAGATTTGTACTTTATATTCTAATTTTGATGCTGGTATAAGTTAAAATTTGGCAGCTGGTGGAAAGTATTTCACTTGTGTAAAGAAGATGAATTTGGGAAATCCAGTGGAAGGGAGGTTAAGAACTGAATTGTGTCTTCCCAAGTTCATATGCAATGCCCTAAAACTTGACATTACTATAATGTACATAAGGTCCTATTAAAAGCAATTAAGGCTAAATGAGGTTATAAGTATGTAGCCCTATCTGATAATACCAGAGTCCTTAAGGTAATGGAAGTATTCAGGATCATTGTACCCCCTTGAGATCATGTACAGAGGGAAGGTCAGTAGGGGGAGAAAACAACAAAAAGGTAACCACTTACAAACCCCAGAGAGTCTATGTCAGAAGCCACCTTGTCTGCATACTGTCCATGGACCTATATCCTCCAGAGCAGTAAGAAAGCACATTTCTGTCCTTTATGTTACCTCATCTGTGGCATTTTCTAATAACAACCCAAGTAGACTAATTCAGGAAATCAAGGGCCCTTGATAGAATGCAACGCTGACTTTGAAATAAACAAATTCTCAGAAAATGTCTGATCTAAATCATAAAAGAAATCTCCAGTCTTCCTCTGATGGCTGCCTGGTAGTCTAGAGGCCCTCAAGTCAAATTTTGCTACCATCTCACATGATGTCACCATTCTGAAAGATAAATTATTCATCACTCTTTCCTCATCTTACTGGGATTAATAAGCTTAGATATATGCCAGGCATCCAGGTAAAGCTACCCAAATTTATGGCAATGGTAAATTAGCTAAGTACACCCAGAACACTCAAACATATCTTCTCAAACATATCTCTTCTTTGCCTGAGTTTGATAATTCAGATCATGGCATTGAACTGTTCTAGAAGTGTGCATGTTATTTTGATAGTAGTCATGTGTGGTGTTTCTCATTTATGTATTCTTCAGCTTAACTCTGTTGTCACTGCATTAATGCCAATTTGTACCATCAGGAAACAGAAATAAGTTTAGCACTCAACAGAAAGAAGAGGAGAATCAGATGTGTGTTCAACCCAAGATGTTTCTAAGATAACAGTGGCAACTACAAATCACAGAGTGGTGCTCATCTCAGTGCAGATGCATTTGTGTTTTGACAGCTGACCAGCTCTCTTCATCAGTTCTAAGACCGAGATCAGGTATCAGAACCAGTGGTTGTGCAATCATGACCACGAGCTGTTTGTGAATCTCATGATGCTTTCTTCATACTCAGAAATCTATTGCTGATTTCATTTCCTTCCATCCCTTCCTTTCTCTCTCTCTCTCTCTCTCTCTCTCTCTCTCTCTCTCCTTTCCCTCTGTTTCTCCATTCATTTCTGCTTTTCTCCCTCTCCCTCTCCCTGTCTTTGTCTCTCAGTTCTCTTTTTCTTTATCCTATTTCACCATTCTCTTTCTCTCTTCCTTTTCTCTCTCTTCCTTTCTTTGTCTTTTTAAAGTATTTTATTTATTATTATTTAATTTTCTGCATGCGAGTTTATTGCCTACATGTGTGTAAGTATACCCATGTCATGCAATGCCTGTGGAATCAGAAGATGATGGTGAATTCCCCCTGGAAATTAAGTTAGGGACAGTTCATTTGTTAGCCACCATTTGGGTGCTGGGAGTCAAACCCAGGTCCTCTGCAAGAGTAGCCAGCGCTCTTAACCACTGAACCATCTCTCCAGGACCTCTCTCTCTTTTTTATAAATAAAATATTTATTATTTTTATTTTTATATGTCTGAGTGTGTCATGGCCCAGGGGTGAGAAGGGGGTGTTAGATTACTTGGAAATGGAGGTACAGATGGTTGTTGACTGCCATCTTGGGTTGTGGGTGCCTAGGTCCTCTGCAAGAGAAGCCAGTGCTCCTAACTGCTGAGCCATCTCTCCAACCCCAGCCTGGGATGACCTCAATCTCTCTGTGTGGTGACCTTGAACTTCTGATTCTTCTTCCTAGGTCACTGAGTGCTGGAATTACAGATGCTGAGGATCAAACTAATGGCTTTCTGCAAACTAGCCAAGCACTCTGCTGAGTTACATACCCAGACTTTGTAATGATGCTTTAGTAATCAAAGCAGCCCTAAGTCAACCCATTCTGCAGTGTGATACTAAGAACTACTGAACCCAAATCATCAACAGAAAAACATCAAATAAAATCTGCCTGTTTCCTTTCTCAATAGCTATGCCATGTGGAAATTTCCCCATTGTTACATTAATGCATAAAATGCAGTTAGATTACATCATGTTTTTAAATTTGAAATGAGAGAGTTCTAGTTTCATACAAATAGTTTTCTCTTCAGTCATTAATTCAAGCATTCTCCTCTAGGGCATATAAAATGTGTGTGTGTGTGTGTGTGTGTGTGTGTGTGTGTGTGTGTGTGTGTGTGTGTGTGTGTCTGTTTGTGTGTGTAGAGTTTGTGTTCATGTCTGTGTGCAAGTTCATGTGTGTGTGCCTATAAATGTACATTAGATAACAACCTTGAATGTCAATCCTCAGGTACTGTCCACCTTCTTTTTCAGATAGGGTCTACCACTACCACTCATCAAACAGGTGGGTAATCTACCCACCTCTGATCTTCCAGTGCTAAGTAGGGAGATAATCAAGCTCCACTGGTGAACACATATGGACTGGACTGAGCTAGCCCCAGACCCATGAAGTTCAATTTTAAGATTATTCATTTGGTATAGTTTCATTAAGCCTTAATATTGTTACTTTTACAAAGATTTTAGTTGGGCCTGGCATGGTGGTCCCAGCACTCAAAAAGCATAGGCAGGCAGATCTCTGTGAGTTCAAGGCCAGTGGGATCTACAGAGTGAGCTCTAGGCCAGCTGGGACTAAAAGGGAGACCCTGCCTCAAAAAGAATATATATATATATTATATAATATAGATATAGATACTAATAACTATATCTTATAAAAGACCAAATAATATATAAAATAACCAACTAATAAATATAAATTTTAGATTTTATAAGATTTTATGTTAACTTTACATTTTAAAAGATTTATATTCTAAAATTTTATCAGTAAGCACTATGATGTGATAGATAAATGGTTTATTTATAAACATAGGAAAGCTTGACAGTACATTATCTGTTGTAAAGACTTCTGTATGGACATAAATCTGGTCTGTTGACATTCATCTAAACTTGTAACCCAAAATATTAGTTTATCATGTAAATATGCTCATGGTGCCATGTAAAGCTCTTTTGTCATGGGTACCTGACCTTAATCTCTCAGGACCCTACTTTGTCCTCTCCCAAGATACTGAATGAATGTGGGTATGCTTAATTTACTTATCAAAGCAAAGCTTTGAAAGCAGTGTGTTTTTTCGGTGAAAGCACTGAGAACAATGGAAAAGTCTGATGATTGTGTTTGAGTTATATTTTAGACGTAGGGATCATAGGGCAAGCTTCTCTGCTAAGTGTAGATCCTAGCTTCTACTCTCCCACTTGATGCTGGAAAGACTGTTTCAATAAAGTGTGAGTGAACCCTATCTTAAAAGCACAGTTCTGTCTGAGACATTTCTGAAGGAACAAATAGTTCTCAGAGTTCAGGTCCACTCTTGGCATTACAATGAAATCATATGTCTAAGTAACACTGCAACAGTTATTTTTATTTTTTATTTATTTATTTATTTATTTATTTATTTATTTATTTAGTTTTGGTCTTTTCGAGACAGGGTTTCCCTGTAGCCCCAGCTGTCCTGGAACTCACTCTGTAGACCAGGATGGCCTTGAACTCACAATGATCCGCCTGCCTCTGCCTCCCAAGTGCTAGGATTAAAGGCGTGCACCACCACGCCTGGCACAACAGTTACTTTTAAAAGATTCCTGCATAAGACACCTATCCAATTATGTTTTCTAATGCCTTTCTTAATTGAGAAAAATAAAATCACTATGTTGCATTTTAAAAATTTGTTTTAGAAATCTTCCAAATTCTCATAAAATCTTTTAAAGTTCAGGAATCTCTTTGAGTAGGCTAATTTTATTTTACTAATTCAGATTTTATTATACTTTTGCTTTCATTTACTACATTAATACTAATATCTTTTCATGGATGCCAATATTCACCCTTTTTAATGACAAATTAAATCTCTTTGTTAACTTTATTTAATTTCTCTAGTTAAGTGCCTTTCTGCATAAGTGCAGCAGATGTTCCAAGCTGACAGATGTTCTGTCTTCCTCCTTGCTAAAATAGCCCAGATACTATCAGGAATTTGGTAGGAAAGCACCCATTTCCAGAGGATATATTCTAATTGGTACAAATCTATTATATTAATGGTGTACTCTGTCACCAGTGAGCTTCAGAGATTGTCATGTTAAAAACTTCTCCAAATAAAGTGGAAGGGGGAAGTGTCTAATAAATTCCACGGAAATGTCTTGTTGTTTCAAATAAACAAACTGGGGGCAACAAAGTGGTTAAGTGTGTCAAGGTGGTGAGCACACATGCAGGAACAGACACATACACCCAAATATATGTAATTTTTGGCAGGTGTTTAGTAGGCATTTATAATACATAATGACTAATATAAATAGTTTGAGTTCAGTCTTCTAATTATATGGAATTACAAAATTTAATTCTAAAATTTGCTAAAGGAGGGAAGAGTGCAAATATAGCAAGGGATCTAAATATGATCAAAATATATTTTGTGAAATGCATAAAAATTCTACTTAAAAGGTTTTTAAAATGAGAAAAAAAAAAAAAAACAATTTCAAGTAAGTCTAAGCTACCAATAAATGTAATTTTTAAATATCAAATAAATACCCTGTGTTGATGTGCCACGTCCTCTGGACACCTTCCACTTTCATGGCCTTTTGTGTATTTTGCATTACTAAGTAGCTGTGGAGATTGAACCTAGAGCCTCGTGCATGGGCAGCAAGCACCCTACCACTTAGCTACATCCTTTCAAAAACAGACAAAATTTAGAGATCTGCCTGCCTCTGCTAGGATTAAAGGCATACACCACCACACCCCACTTAAAAAGTCTTCTTAGCCACCTTGTGGATGATGGGAATTGAACCTGGGTCCTCTGCATGAGCTGTTGGTGCTCTTAACCACTGAGCCATCTCTCCAGTCCCTCCAGCAGATAATTTCAAACCTGTGGTCCTACAGATGGCCCTGGTTAAACTCAGTGGTTTACAAAACAAAACAAAACAAAACAAAATGTGGGAAAGGGACTTAGAGGAAGGAGCAGGTTTAACAGGTAGGGGGAGATAAGATTTGGTGGGGGTTTGCTGTAGTCAGAATGCTACCAGCCCTTGTGAGAGTACCTTCATGGTTGCAGACATTGGACATTGGGTTCTTAGAGTTCTTAGTCTCACTAATAAAAGAATTTATGAATGAACTTAAACGAAAGCTCAAAGACAGGTTTACTCATGGAAGGCAAACTGTAAACCTCAGCACCTGCCTGAAAGAGGAAGAACAGAAGGGAAAACAACCTGCTTTTCCAGTTACAGTGATGAAGTAAGACATAGGGACAAGTTGGGGGAACAGCAAAGACAAGACTCAGAAAGGTGCACAGACCCTGCCATTCACACTACTGCTCTGCTTGTAGGGATTGTGCTAGAGGGCAGGGAAAGTGTAGTGTTTCATCAAAGCAGTTTTGTTTATCTCATTAGCATGGCTGAAGGTGAACCCTCCTTCCTGGGGTGGTTTCTTAGACAGGTCATTACCCTGCCTTTTGGGTTTCCAGCTAGGGTTGAGATTTTATTCTATTGACCAGAAGATTTCTCTTTTTCCTTTATTGCTCCTTTGACAAGAATGCACTACCTGAATGTATGAAATTGTCAAGGAACAAATTTAATAAAAGAAAAAATTCAAACCATTTTCATCATTCTTGTTTGTCTCTATTCAATGGAGTTTTTACTTATTAAAACAGTAAGAACATTTCTTTCTAAGAATCACCCACTGATGTCATGAAAAATAGCTAGCATTCAAAATTCAGTCAAAACATTTTAAGGGCATTACAGCATACTTCCAGTAAAACAGTATCACTCTAAATATAGAAACGCTGGTGAAAATGGGTAAGATCTATGCAGTAGCATGGCTTCTCAATCAATGAACTAATCAAAATGGATAATTATCTCTTAATGTGAGCAGTTTCTAGATTTAACTTTTTTTAATTTCCTGAAGTCAGTTTATAATGATGCCATTGTAAATTTGTTCTTATCTCAAATATCACTTAAGCATCATAGAGGTGGGTAGATATGTAGAGAAAAAAAAAGAAATTCATCAGTCAAATCAAGCGAGAATTTTGTTCTTTACAACACAGAGCCAAAAAAGGTTGACTAAATGGTGTATTGCTTTTAGATACTCCTGCCTCAAATGTCAGATGCCAGGAATCCACAAAATTCCTTTAGAGTATTTTTCTCACACTTGGTTTGATAGACAGTTTACAACTCCTTTTTTTGCAGAAAAATGGTAGTGTAAGGTAAAAGCAAGACAAAGAAACTAAATTAAATAAATTGATTTTCACATAAATATGATATGACACATCAAATTGATCTTACTAAAGTACAAGACATAGTATTAGAATACTGGCTTTAGTTTTAGGCCACACTTGTCTCAGCCACACCTCTGAGACACAGAGTTAAGCTGTCTGTGTTGTGGCTTGTCAGCTCTTAATTTAGGGTACCTGGCTCCTCCATGCTCTTTGTCAGGTACGTTATGGTGAATTAATAAAGCAAGGCATGTGAATCTTCCTGCCACCTTAAAAGGTTATAAAATAATTAGAGCTTTCTTTTCTTCTGGAGATTGGTCTAAAGAGTCCTCAAAAGGACTGCTGGGAGATTTTTTTTAAGTTTCTCTCTGAGGAGGCTCCTCTGGCCTCCCCTGATCATACCTCTCATGCCCATTCTCTCTCTCTCTTTCCTCTCTCCCTCTCCCTTTTTTTCTCCGTCCATCTTGATGTTTCTGTAATGGTGTACACAGCCTAGGTAACTCTATTTTGTTTTAGTTACTCCATCTTAATGGTCAAACCCTACCGTAGAAAAACAAGTCTAGGAAGAGCCAGCTGGTTTTATTGACCTTTGGAATCCCCTATACACAGATGCCGGTTAACTATCTATCTTATCTTTTGTAAATGTTTTACAATTGCCTAAAGTCTTATCTTACCTTTTGAAATCCTGCTGCTGGCAGAAACTGAGGTTTTTAGATTCTTATTGTCTGACTGGAATTTCTCAAAAAAAAAAAAAATCTACCTGGATACAGTATCTGCCTTTATAAGTATATCCTACCCCCTGAGTCAAGGGTGTAGCCCCAAATCCCCAACAGGGGTGTTCTTGGCCAACCCAAATTAAAGCTAATTTGGCTAACTGGAGCCCAGAGTCTGTGTGGTCTCAGCACCACAGCATTTCTTTCTTTATCACTTCTTTTTGAAAGTTTTTTTTTTTTTTTTTGGTCTTTTTCGAGACAGGGTCTCTCTGTAGCCCCAGCTGTCCTGGAACTCACTCTGTAGAGCAGGCTGCCCTTGAACTCACAAAGATCCACCTGCATCTGCCTCCCAAGTGCTAGGATTAAAGGCCTGCACCACCACGCCCGGCTAAAAGTTTTGTTTCTTTAATGTGTTCTCTGTTTTAAATCCAGAGACTTGGGGCTGGAGAGATGGCCTAGCGGTTAAGAGCGCC
>VZQC01015704.1:0-33557 GCA_009823505.1 Rhizomys pruinosus | reverse complement strand
AAAGAAGTATAACTTTACATTCTCTCTTTTTTTTAGAACATGAATATTAATATTCCTATATGATAGCACACACCATAGGATTACATAAGGATAAATTATGAATGATTGTAGCATGTATCGATAAAAAGAGAAAAATATTATTTTACAAAATATTTTAACTGTTAAATATAATTTTTTTTTTGCCAAAAGACGTCATGTTTTCCCTAAGGAAGTACTTGAAGGTTCCTCCTTGGCAAACCCAAACAACCATCAATCCTGCCGCCATGCTCCACACTGGGGTCCCTCCCCACCATGGTCACCCAAATGAGGTCCAGCAAGCGTGTGTCCTGTCTTGATCTTCCTGCACTGGCCTCCATGACACAGCCTGGGTAGTCCAACAACAGCAGTCTACACTCTTAAGAGGCTGAAATCCCAGTAGCTGCTCAGTCCACAAGCTGGATATCTCAGTAGTCCCCATCTGGCATTGAAGGTTTGGAGGATTCTCAAGTTTTATATCTGAAGTACAATTTCTCAGACCTTAATGATTCTTTATTTCTGGTTATACTTTCCTTTTGGATGTTTAAGGGCACACAGTTAGCCCAGATTTACCAAGGTTTTTGTTTTCTCAAGGTCAGTTGAGGATCTCATCCTCAAGGGTCACTCAGGTTTTGTGGGGGATGGAAAGCCCCTGGCTTCTTTTGGCTTTTCAATCCCCAGTTCCATCCACTCAAGGGCACAGTTAGTTCTTGCTAGACCAGGCTTCTCTTTTTTGAAGCATGAGCAGACGATCCTCTTTATAGACTGGACACTGGCTGAAGTCCCATTAATGGATCTCCAAGACCTCTCTGCACAAGAAAACTCATGACTCACATTTGCAGGACATTTCAAGAGATGCCCCCATGCATAGTCCCCTGGGGCTTAGTTAACCTCTGAGGGAAAGGAACAAAGTGATCCCTTAGGTCGCTTGGCCAAATTGGTATAGGCATTAAGTATGGCCATTAAGCACCCAGAAAGTCTAAGTTACAGCAGAAGTCATGCCAAACTCCACAAAGGGAAGTCTTTCCTTCCCTTTAAGCTTCCATCATGGTGTTTAACTTCTCTTTACATTATATTGTTTTTATCTAAATCTCTCCCTCCTACCTGGAGGTCAGTCACAGCCTTGAGGCCTTCTTCTAATAACCCTCAAACCTGGAAAGAATTATGTATTATGGGGTCAGCTTCCTTTCTGGATTGAAAGCTGCAGCTCTTGTTTTATATTTAATACATAAAATCAAACCATACATTAGAAGCCACACTTGAGAATCAAAAACAAGTGAGCATTCAGCCATCAGCACTCACACTAGATGTAGTTTTGTTGTATCTATCACATCTACAAGAAGTCATCTTGTTCTAAGCTTATTGAATTTGGGACATTGGCAGATGAGTTTCTGTCTTCAGTTTTCTTTGTTTTCTTCTACTCCTCAAGACTTTTCTCAATATATAGCTCTTACCTAATTCAAATCTGACAACCACAGATCAAGGTTTGCATTGACACTATGAGATGTCACATTAGGCAATGCCTAATGTTACTAAATTGAGTCCAATCCTTAGCATGTGTTTTAGCCAAGAGTTGACCTGAACAGCTCTTTGAGCCTGTTGTTTCTGAATTCTTTCAGAACTGTGCTCTCAGACAAAGATCTTCCTCTTTCTTGTATTGAAACTGTACATCCAGTATGAAATGGGGAAGGTAAAGCAGACCCTTATCTCATAAGAGAAATTTTGCCCTTACTGACCCTTATGGACCTAGAATGGCACAATTACAAGTACAAACAGATGTTATCAATATAATACATCGTGTTTGCAACACAAATAGGATAATATTCACTGTTTCCAGTGAATATCTACTGTTTTTATTACTTGTTTGATATGCAACACACACACACACACACACACACACACACACACACTATTCTAGTTCAAGGGCACAAGAGCACAAAGCCCAGTACATTGTTTTACATTATAAGCAACTTAAAAAGTGTTAACTGTCCTCAAAAGGCAAGATGAACTTTTTGCTTACAAGGTTAAGCAAAAGTCAAGTCTTTTCCCAAAATATATTCATATTGTAAAAGACATTACCAAAAGTTTTGACAAAGGCACTGTAGACTTATTAGGACTTACAATATTTTATATTCTTTCAGTAGGGCTGGAGATCACACCCATCTCCCCATGCATAGTAGACAAGCACTCTACTACTGAAATACCTCTCTTGAGTATGGACTCTGAAATGATTGAACATTCTGGTGTAGATGATGTGTGTGTGTGTGTGTGTGTGTGTGTGTGTGTGTGTGCATGTTTGTGTGCAGGTTGACTTACCCATGCATACATTTGTGAAGACCTTAAGTCAGTGTTAATTTTCTCTCCACTCTTTAATATTTACATTTTGTATTTCTTGTCAATTTAATAAACACGTATCATGGATTTTGCTCATTTTCAACCCCCATTACCCTATCTCCTGGACCTCCCACTCCCACTGTATCCTGTCTCCCCTACAAGCTTTCCTCCTATTTTCATGTCTTTGTGTGTGTGTGTGTGTGTGTGTGTGTGTGTGTGTGATCCCCTGAGTTTAATAGTGTTGCTAGAATAAATATGGCTTTATGGTTATTTATTAGAACATGGGCAACCTGCTGCCTGCTACATCACTGGGAAAGTGACTCTTCCTCTCCCTGCCCCAGCAATCATTAACTGCCAGTGTATCATCAGAGAGGGGTGGGGGCTCCTGAGCACCTTAGTCATCCATGATGCAATGTTGACAAGCAATATCTTTTGGAGGTTTTATCCAGGTAATCCCAGCTGATTGGAGTGTATGAATTCACTGGCTATGACATGTCCAGAAAGTAGTTTTTCAACATTATTATTTGTCTGTTTGTGACAGGATCTTCCACTTAAACTGGAGCTTACTGCTTGGCTAAACTAACTACCCAGGGAGCTCCATGATTCCTCTTGCCTTCACCACACCAGCTCTGAGATAATAGGTATTTACCAGCATGGCCGAGTTTTTACATTGGTCCTGGTGTTTGAACTAAAGTCCTCATGTTTGCTAAAAATGCACATTACAGTGAGCCATCTCTCCAGTTGCCAACCATTGTAATGTAATTTCCTTAGCAGAATGTATATTCAACCCACCCAGAAGGAGAATGCCTTTGGCCAGTTTTGCCCCCAAGGACTATCAATGTTCTTATGGTAACCTCTCTGGTCAGTTTACTCTTAGTATACATATTTTCAGTTCTATGGATTGCAGTGAGATATATGTGTCTACTATTTCAATATGCCTTCCAGATTTCTTTTAGCATATAACCACCTAAGGAACTCTTCTATATGTAAAAGTTGTTCTGTTAAGTTTCTAGTTTCCCAAATACCTGTTTAGCATCTTTAGAAATTTCTAGAAATAGCTGAGTATGGTAGCTCAAACATTAATCTCAGCACTCAAAAGGCAGAGGCAGGTGGATCTCTGTGAGATTGAGTCTAGCATTGTCTACATAGTATATGTTTGTGTGCAGGTTGACAGCCAGCTGAGGCTGTAAGGAGACCCTGTCTCAAAAAGACAAAAAAGAGGAAAAGTTCCCAGAAATAAAAGAAATAGAAAGAGAAGGAGAGAAAAGGAAAGAGAGAAAAGGAGGGAGGAAGGGAGAGAAAAAGAGAAACTGTACTTGTATAATCATGACTTTGCCTCATACATTGTATGTATGATTATCTAGATGACTGAGATTATTAAATCTAGCTAGAACAGAAAGATTTTTCTCATGTAATATTTCTTGGAAATGATACAAGTATTTGAAACTGTAATGTGTTCAATGAAGGCTAGTAAAAATTTCAGAATAGTCCATTCTTGAGGGTGTAAGTTTGTATGAATTTGTAATATAAGATCTGTCTAGACAGTCCAACCAGTTTCTCAGAATGTCCATATACATTCTTCTACTTGAGTAATTCACTTCCTTGGTTACCACTATGTTAAAAAGGAGATCATGGTATTTTTTTCAGTCACAGGTACAAGCATATACTACTTTGTAATTGTCCCCGTGATGACCTTACTTTGAAACCACAATGAGAACTCCATAAACAAATGTCAACCAGTAAGTATCTGGACTTAAAGTCCTCTCTGGTAGACAGCTGTGTGACTTTCAGGCCTCATGGCTGTGCTTTTTCTAAGTACATGTTTCCTAAGGGGAAAGTCATGAATACTTGATAGGATTTTAGTGTGCAATGTGAATAGTTCTCATGTCTGTGGGAGTAAGAGACAGGCCATTCTACAGCTGAACATAAGTGACTATGGCTGCAAAACAGAGTTAATGTTTCCTCAATACTGGGTTCCACTATGGCAATGGTTACATGAGGTTTTTATTAGGTACATAACAAAGAATGCTCCAAAGTGTTTACCAAATACATTACTGGGAGTCACAGGTAGGTAGGTTGCACAAAGAGGGGAAAACTGCTATAAATTTCTTAGCTTTGGATTGGTGAAAGCTAGCAGTTGGCTAAGGACAGAGTGAAAGTCACGAAAGTCAAGGTGTTAGGTCATACACAGAGGACTAAAAATAGCCCAAGATAATTAGACTCTGATCTGCAATATTTTAGCTCTCCATTATCTCCAAGTTCAGTTATTAGTCCTTAAAACAGGTGCAGTCTCTCTCTCTCTCTCTCTCTCTCTCTCTCTCTCTCTCTCTCTCTCTCTCCCCTCTCCTTTTCCTTCAGAGTACTTCAGTTCACAATAGGTATAAATTGACTGAAGAAGGATTTCCATCAAACTTCTGCTCTTTTCATTGCAGTGAATGTCTTCATAACCTCATTGCTAAATGAGTCACTCTACTGAGCACTATAGAAGGAGTTTGCTCGAGACTTTTCAGAATGCAAACATTCTGAATTTCCCACCTATTTTCTATAATGTATAATTCTGTTCTATTAGCCTTTTATAATTATAACCCCTTTTGCTGCAATTTAAGTCATTAAACATGTCTTGAATTAACACCCTTTCTAATTATTTTCACCCCACCATTTTAGAATGGCAGTAACGTATAATTGACAAAATTATTTTCCATCTTTTTGTTCTTTTATGAATGTATAGGCTGATTACTGCTTTGTTAATGCAGCATTTAGTCAGGACACTTAAATATTCCTAGTCTGTAATGATAATAATGCAGTCTCTCTGATATTTAAATAATATTTTTATGAGAATATGGCTGTGGTGATGCTAGCTAACAAATAATCCATAGTCTCAATCATCATTTGTTTATTGTTCAAGTCTCTACAGGATGTTGGAAACTTCTGTATTTAGGCTATGATAGCTAAGGATCAAGTTTGCTCTGTCATATACTGTGTGTGCTTTGTGTGTGTGTGTGTGTCTGTGATACATGTATTTGCACCTGTATATGAGTATGCATGCTCATACAGGCATATGAGGAGGCTAGAGGTCAATGATAGCTCCTTTTTTAAAAAAATAAAATCTCTCACTCGACCTTGCACCTACTGACCGGCTAAAACAGGCTGGCCACTGAGCCTCTAGGAACTTGCTGTCCTCCTCCCCCCAGCACTGGCTTTGCATGCACACAGCTGTACATGGGTTCTAAGGATCAAATTCATATCCTCATGCTGGATATGTGTTGTAGTTTGTCTTCCATTGCTGTGACAAAACACTCTGACCGACACCAACTTGGGGAGGAAAGGGTTTATTCAGCTTACATCTCCTGGGTCACAGTTCTCAGTCAGGGAGTCCAAGGCAAGAACTCAGGGCAGGAACCTGGAGGCAGGAGCTGAAGCACAGGCCATGGAGGAATGCTGTTCACTGGCTTGCTCCCCTGGCTCATGCCCAGCCTGCCTTCTTATACAGTACACAACAACCTGCCCAGGGTGGCACTACTCATTGTGGGCTGGGCCCTCCCACACTGCTCAACCATCAAGACAATACCCCACAAATGTGGCCACAGGCCAATCCAATGGAGCCAATTCCTCAGTTGAGGGTACCTCAACCCAGGTGTGTCAAGTTGACACTAAAGCTATCCAGCAGAATATGCAAGCATTTTTACTGAATGACCTATGTCTCCAGCTTGTTATTTTGTTTTGAATAGCTGGGTCCCAATTCCTTTTCCCACCACAACTATTAACTCTTTCCCAGGGGACTAGGCTTGACAGATAATATGATCTACTAGATACCAAGTACTTTGCAAATAAACCCCATCCACCATCATCCTTGCCAAAGATCAAGTAATCAAAGGAATGGAAACACAAAAGCCTAAGATGTGAAGAATGTGACAATGTTTCCCATCTATCCAGTCATCAATGATGGTCAACACTGTGTGCAGAAATTACAGGATACTGTCACTCAAACAACAGATAACAGTGTGGACTGCTAAGCTACTTGCCAATTTGTCATGGACTATTTTTAAAAAAAAATGTGTGCCTTATTCGAATATTTGCTGAGAATATATCTGCTGGATAAGCTGTCAAAATTAGTATTTATGTGAAGAGTTTGTTGCAGCATTTTTCAATAACAGTACTGTAAAGGTCATTTAAATTTCCATTAATATGTCATTGTGTAAGGCCATGTGTCATAGTCATATAACAGAAATATCTGTAATCATTAAAAGTGATTAAGAAGATTAGTATTTGTACATCTGGAAATGTATAAGATACTTGTATGATTTCTTTTCTTTTTTATGCGCATGTGAATATGTGTGTGACTGGATGGTATATATGTCAGTGAGTGGGTGGTGTATGCATCCATATGTGTGTGGAGATGTGTGCTTGTGCACAAGTAGAGGTCAGAGGAGGACATCAGGGATCCTGTTCTGTAACCCTCAAAACATAGTCTTTCACTGAACCTGGAGCAAGGCTTGCATCAGCAAGCAGCAGAGATCTCCTTGCCTCTGCCACATAGCACTAGGGTTACAGCCACAGATGTGACGATACCCAACGTTTTTATGTGAGTGTTGTGAATCTGGATTGAGGTTGTTATCTTGTATACCAAGCACTCTTATGCAGTGAGCCATTTCCCATCTGAGATATATTCTTTACTGGAAAAGTAAAACAAAGTGAAGTTCAATGTATTGTACATAACAACTTTTTAAAAAATATTTTATTTATTTTTTTAATTTTATTTATTTTTGTATGTGTATGAATGTACTGTCTGTATGTAGGTTTGTGCACCCGTGTCATGCAATGCCGTGGAGGTCAGAAAAGAGTGTCAGATTCTCCTGGAACTGGAGTTAAAGATGGTTCTCAGCCACCATGTGGGTGCTGGGGATTGAACCCGGGTCCTCTGCAAGAGCAGTCCGTGCTCTTAACTGCTAGGCCATCTCTCCAGCCCAGTGAATAACAACTTTTTATTAATAGCTTGTGTTCATGTAATAAAATATGTTCAATCATTAATTGGTTCACACATCAGTATTCTTATTTTATTAGAGAAATACAGAACAAAATTATCAAGGTTTGGTTTTTGGAGTACTACTCAGAGTCCTTATTGAGCTAAGGGAATAAGGCCAGGGATTAGGTGGGATACTTGAGATTTCATTCCTAAGTAGCACAAGACACACCTATGTGACCTTGAATTTGGCTTTAATTACAACTATGTTTTCCTTTCTTGTGTTAGTTCTTTATTGGTTGTTTTGTGTGGTGGTTTGAATGAGTGTCCCCCATAGGCTTTAAGTATTCAGACATTTTATCTCCAGTTGGTGGCACTGTTCTTGGAGGTCTTAGAAGTTGTGGTTGTGCTAGAGGAAGTACGTTATTGGGGGCAGGCTTAGTGAGTTTAACAAGCCTTGTGGTCTCCAGTCGCTCTCACTGCTTCCTGTGCTCATTGCGAGATGTGACCCTTGGCTTGCTGCTCCAGCCCTGGCCACCACGCTTCCCGCCACAATGGACTCTGATTCCCTGGGACCGTCAATTGTAGGCTCAAATAAACTCTTCCTTTTATAAGTTCCTTTGGTCATGGTGTTTTATCACAGCAACAGAAAAGTGACTAATACAGTTTGATATGATTTTTTTTTCTATTTTATTGAATTTTTGTCCCTTTCATATAGTAAATTTTAACCATATTTAAAGTCCCTCTTATACTATATCCTTCCCGTAGACCCTTGGCCAAATTTCCTGCCATCTATTAGATATGTTGAGGCCTACAGTGTCAAGTTTGTATACCCAGATTTCCCACAATGTGAGGTCATCCACTGGAGCCTGTTCAATTTATATAGTGTCACTTCCTTAAAGAAGAGTAACCCTTCCTCACCAAGCAGTGATCAGTTGCCAATAGTCCCTCAGCTAAGGTTGGAGCCTGCTGTCCGTTTCCCCAGTTCTATGCTGTTTTTTTTTTTCTGATTGAGTTCACATTGCCCCTATTTCTGCACTGGTCCCTGAGCCCTGGGTTGCAGAGGTTTAATATAAGAGTCCTATCCAGGAACACATACATTTTGGCCATTTATAGCTCTCTTTGTTAATTACCATCTGTTGGATAAGGAAGCTTCACTAGTGAGAAATAAGAGAGCTGCATTGATATTCTCTCTGCTTCCTGATCCTCTGTGTTCCCCAAGTCTTATGTGTAGATGTTACATTAAAAATGTATCACTTAGTGCTGGCCATCTCACAAACACTTGTTCTCTGGATTTGACCAAATGTGGAACTCTGTAATAGTCTCCATCTCCTGAAAAACTTAGATTCTTTGATGAGTGGTGAGAAGTATACTTGTCTGTAAATATAAGAATACCTTTATAGCATAGATTAAGAAACTACATCTGTCTAAGGATGTGAAAGACATAGAGTTTTCTCTAGGATCTATGACTTGTCCAGCCATGTGTATCTGACTATGTTTGCAATACCACACACGAGCTCCCTCCCTGTGTTGGATAACTTTAGTGTCAACTTGACATACCTGGATGGAGGGAGCCTCAATTGGGTAATTGACACCATTGGACTGGCCTGTGGCCATATCTGTGGAGTATTTCCTTGATTGTTGAGTGACGTGGGAGAGCCCAGCTCACTGTGGGTGGTGCCATCCCTGGGCAGGTGGTTCTGTACTATATAAGAAAGCAGGCTGCCGGGCGTGGTGGCGCACACCTTTAATCCTAGCACTTGGGAGGCAGAGGCAGGCGGATCTTTGTGAGTTCAAGGGCAGCCTGGTCTACAATGTGAGTTCCAGGACAGCTGGGCTACGGGGAGAACCTGTCTCGAAAAGGACCAAAAAAAAAAAAAAAAAAAAAAGAAAGCAGGCTGAGCATGGGCCAGGGGAGCAAGTCAATAAGCAGCATTCCTCCATGGCCTGTGCTTCAGCTCCTGCCTCCAGGTTCCTGCCCTGAGTTCTACCTTGAGCTCCCTAAGCGATGGACTGTGACCCAGGAGATGAATAAACCCTTTCCTCTCCCAAGTTGGTGTTGGTCAGAGTGTTTTGTCATAGCAATTGAAGAGAAACTAGATTGTAAGAAAGGCCCACACTGACTCCCTTTTGAGTATAGCCACCATTTTAAGCAATTATTGGAATCTGCTCAATTCATGGAAAAAGTCACTTGCTCAAAGATCAGTTGCTGGAGGCCTCAAGAACAGCTAATAAAACTTAAACTTGTTTAAGGTAACTGTTGGTATGTGAGGGCAAGTGGACTGACTCTACATTTCCTCATTCCAGTGCAGGATTGTGTCTAAAGATAATCTTTGGTATGTGGGAGCAGGTGGGCTGTCCTAACCATGAGCTATAACTCTGCTATTATCCAATAAGGCTAGAAGTTACCCAAACCCCGCTAAAATTCCCCTAGTCCCTGTATAAAAGGCCTGTGAGCCAAGTTATTGAGGTTGGAGCCTTTTCCCTCCCACCTCAGTATGCTGGTTTACTCCCCCCCCCCGCCCCCCCAAAATAAAGTCTTGGTTTTCCATCCTTTATTGTGTCTGGTGTGGATTCTCAGACCCTAACAAGATCACTTGCATTGAACAGACTTTAAGATCGATTAGACTGCCCCCAAGATAAAAACTCCACCAATATAGTTTGTTGTTTTGGTCATTGTGTGTTTATTAGGCTTTACAGATGGATTGGATTACTGATTGTTTCTCCCTTAAGAGTTTGCATAGTATCCTCTGAAACTATGCAAGCTAGTGTTCAAGGAGGAGGCTTCCAGGTTAGTTCCAGATCCATTGCCCCAAGATCTGTGTCCAAATTATATCCTGTTTTCAGCAATAGGGTCTAACTTACAGGCTATCAAGGGCTGTGACAATAGCCTGTCTTGTTTTGGGAGTCATTTGGAATGTGCTGTTCAACAACTCAAAGGGAAGTTAATCCTGTCTGGCCTGGGGTTTCTTGTTATATAGCTGTCAGCAATACACATACACTCATATGGGGCCAGCAATTGAGGGGGATACTTGTGATGTCATTCATAAGCAGGTCTGAGCTCTGTAACCTTAGACTTGGCTTTCATTGTATCTATATTTTTGTTTGTTTTATGTTTGCTTGGTTTGTTTGTTTTGTGGTTTCGTCAAGTGTGTTTTTAATTGAGATAGTATTTCCCTGTAACCTCAGCTAGCATGGACCTCACTTTGTAGACCAGGCTGGCCTTGATCTCACAGAGATCCTCCTACCTCTGACTCCCAAGTGGTGGGATTAAAAGGTTGTGCTACTGTGGTACCATGCTCTGCCATGGTTTTTATTCCTTAATCAGTAAAACAAGATTGAGGATATCTATACATACAAAAGAGGATTTTTGAGAACTAAATGAAACAGCATTGGGGAAAAAAATGGGGGGTAGTGCCCAGAAAATAGTAAGCTATAAATAAATGTTAAATTATTTTCATGAAGAAGTTAGAATGTACATCACCTACAGTGATAGTAGATTGCCTTTTAAACAACCTTGATTTATGAATGTCTGATATGTGATCCATGTGTGGTCCATGCACCTGAGTGTGCAGCAATGTGCACATCTGCCTATGCACAGAGGAGTCAGAAGAGATGGGATTGGGTACCTTCTTCAGTTGTTCTGTTCCATATTCCTTTGAGAGGCAGGGTCTCTGATTGAACTGGAAGCTTGCTGCTATGGTTAATCTGGTTGGCCACTGTATTGCCCAGATCTGCCTGTCTCCACACTCTGAACATTAGAGTACAGGTATGAATAGCAACGCCCAACTTTTATATGTGTGCTGTAGATTCCACTTCAGGTATGCATGCTTGCACAGCAAGTACTTCTGTCCATTAAGTCACCTCCCAACCCCTAGATTGCTTTTCTAAGAGTATCACTCAGTAGTGGTGCTGAAGGAGGCTCATCAGAGCTTGGCAGAAGTTCTGACAGTACTTCAAAGTCATTTGCAACTCTTTGTAACAGAAATGGGCCATTCTATTTATTCTATCAAGAGAATAGAAACTGATCACTTCTGGCTGATAGATCAACTTTTCTTTTATTTTTTTCCTGTCTTTCAAATGGAAATTCAGTCACAGCACATAATTCTCTTGTCTGAATAGACCTGAAGAAAAATGTGAAGAATTTAGCTGAGGGCATCCAATCAAAGACTGTGTCCCCGAATTTTGAACCTGTTCTTTCTACAAAAGTAAATGGATTTACTCAGAAGTTCAGGGCAACACGGGCCTTATTTCTAATCTCCATGTTCACATGGAAAAATACCCCACTCTTTCACATGTGTCAGTTGTAAGCTTCCACCTGAAGGGGAAGCAGAGGTAGGTTCATCAACTGTCTCCTGGTCCAGCCCTTTCTTTTCTGAACTTTTCCTTCCTTCTCCCATGACGGTTCAGGGGACTGAGTATAGGTAGTCAGGCTTGGCAGCAGGAGTATTTAATTGCAGAGCTATCTGACCAGCTGTGGAATACACTATTTGCTTCTGTAATCCTTGATTTCTTTTTCTTTTTCTTTTTGTAAATAACTTTTTAGTTCCCTTACAAGACTCTGACTGAAAGTTATATACTATTTTTATGTAAAAATGAAACATAAGCATAATATATAGTACAACACATATATCTATCTAATTTCACTAATCTGTCAAACAAAAACAAGTCTGGAAACAGCTATGGTGGTGCACACATTTAATCCCAGCACTAGGGAGGCAGGGGCTGATGGATCTAGATCACCTCAAGACCAGGCTGTATTCCATAGAGTTGCAGACCAGCTGTGACTACAGGGAGACCCTGTCTTCAAAGACCAAAAATCTCCCAAACAAACAAATGTAAAAACAATAAAATCTGGAACTGGTAAGAAGACTCATATATAAAGCTTCTTGCAAAGATAAAAGGGAGTTTTGCTCTAAGGGAGTATGCTAGTTCCTCTGTCTCTGAAATCAAGTAGTATCTCAATATTTAAGCAAAGATGGTTTCTTCTGTATAGAGAAAAGTAAATCAGACTAGAAAATACAAGGTAAGGGTCAGAAAGATGGCTCAGCAGGTAAAGGTACGTGCTTCCAAGTCTGAGGACCTGAGTTGGATCTCTGGTTTCCTGGGAGTCACAATGGTGTGAGGAGACAACTGGTGGATCTCCACATGCATGTTCTCTCTCTCTCTCTCTCTCTCTCTCTCTCTCTCTCTCTCTCTCTCAATTTTTTGAAATGTAAAAGAAAGTACCAAGAGTATATAATAAGATGAAAGAAGAAGCTCATCCTGGTTCGTGAATGAGCTGAGATGCTTAGATACATGGTTTAGGTTTAGATATGAATAAACATAAGGTTAAGGCCCTTCTCAAATATCTCCCTCTGATGTTCTCATTTTGTGTATATTGATACAGTGGAAAGTGGTGCCCCCTTTTAGAGTTTTTATTTTCATTCAGAAAAGAATTTAAGAATGGACTAAAATGAAAGTTTTAAAGTGACATTTTCTTTTTTTTTTTTTTAATTAGTTTTTATTGATGCTTTGTGCATTTCACACATTTTTTCCAATTCAGTTCAGGCTTATTTCCCTTTCCCTCCCCCCCCACCCCCACCCCATCCCAGATCATGCATTCTGCCATAAACTGTCCTGCATCTTCTCTCTCAGTTTTTTTTTTTTTCATTTTTAGCTATAAGTGATAATCCATGAGTACAAGCATCCTTCATGCAAAACCTATCTGCAGGCTGTTGTGCCCAAACACCTACAGCCCCACCATCCAGTGGGGGGTGACAGGTTGTTTGTTCAATCAAGTTGATCAAATGAGTGTCCAGACTACATTGCTGTAGTTTCACCATTCACCCCAATCGCAGCCCTTACATTCTACCACGCCCCCTCTTCCGCAGGTTGTTCCCTAGGCTTAGAAAAGGGGCACAGGTGGATGAGAGGTAAAACAGTCCACTCTCTCTGGAGCTGTTGACTTGGACTCTGGTCAATTCTGGCTGTTTCCTTTCATGGGCTGACAGTTTGTCCAGGAATAACCTTTCGATCCTACTAATGAAGAACAAGCAATTAGATATATAGGTATTTAAGCAGCACTAATAGTTATGGTAGGTTACTTTAGCATAGACACATGTTTGGATATGTTAATCCATGAATTACAATTTTCCCCCCTGTTAAATATGACAGGGTCTTACTGTGGCTTATAACATCTCCTAACCTGTAGAGGATGTAAGCTTGTGGCATCAGCCATGGGTTATTTCTCCAAGGGGAGAGCCAATAGCCAATTAGATTTGGGATATACAGGCACATGGCTGCCTAAAGTGACATTTTCAAGATTAAAGAAAAATCCTGATGACAGGCAAGCTCTGAATCTTGGGAGCTCTCCTTAGGAAGAGAATGGAGGAGAGGAAGGGAAAAATGCCTAGAGCTGTGCCTGTTTTGAGCTGGCATGGATGTCAGACAGGTAACAGACAAGCAGCTACAAGGTAGGGAGCTTTAAGGAAAAAGTACAGAAACTCAAAATGTTGAGGATGCAGAAAGCATTTGGGAAAGAATGGTTAGAAAAGAGATACAAAGAAGTAAAGGAGAGGTTTCATTTTTCTGAAGAACTCAGAAAAGTGGGCAGAGTTAGAGAAAGCTACATATCTGTGACCAGGTTTATAAGCACTGCACTAGGGCAGGGATTCTGGGCAGAAGAGTTCTTCATGTCCTTAATGAACAAGGTACTCCACCTATCTCTTTAGCACAACTTAAGGTGAACCTGCCCTCTCTAGGGGTGCTCCTGCAACCAGAGATTGAACCAACAAATAGAAAGTTAAGTCTCCACCCAGGCCAGAGATTATTGTTCTGTTATATGATTATTTATAACATAACTACCCATTACTATCATCCCACAGTACTAGAGTATTTTCTTCTTCCTTTTTTCTAAAATTGTGTTCTCTTTATTTTCTTCCTTCAGTCTCATCTCCCTCTAGTCCCTTCCCTTTCCATTTTGAAGATTTATCATTTTTAAATTTTATTAATTTTCTTATTTATTTAGGATTATGTGTGTGTCTGTGTGTGTCCAGATGGAAGTCATGTTCATTGGAGCTGGAATAACAGACAGTTGTGAGTTGCCCAACTTGAGTGCTGGGAGCTGAACTCCCAGACTCTTTAAGAGTAACAAGTTCTTCTAACTAATAAGCCATCTCTCCAGCATCTTGGTCTCTATTTTGTTAGTTGCTATGGAGTTATCAAGCTTAGAGTTTCATTCTTAAACTGTGAATTCTACTAAGCATTTATTATTTTCTCAGTGTTTTTGGTCTGTAGCTTTCTTTTTGATTCTTTCTTAGAATTCCCACATTTCTCATTAGGTGGCTTTTCTATCCTTGCCAACTGTTAGAACTATTAGCATGCTAATTACAGGTGTTAAAATCACCTTTCTGATAATTTCAACATTACTGTCCTATCCTGTTCTGTTGCATTCAGACTCATGTTCAATCTCTTCCATGTTTGCTTATTTGCCGTTTGGAAATCTCTCTCTCTTTCTCTCTCTCTCTAATAGATGGACATGCCACACTCTTTTGTGGTATAAGGGCTCCTAGTCTCCTTGATAGGATAATTTAGAATCAGATATGGAAGGAGGCTTGAGGATGATTTTATTAGAGACTGAGACAAAAATTAACAGGACAGGTAAGCTGAAAATCTTTGGTACTGCTGGGAACAAGGGTGAGAGTGCACACATTACAGATAACTCCATTTTGTTTTGGTGATTCTATCTTAGTGGCTAACCCTATCTGAGAAAAACAAGTTCAGCAAGATCCAGCTGGTTATCTTGACTTTTGTAATTCCCTCTCTACCGAAGTTTGTGACCCCCTGTTAACTGCTTATCTTAACTTTTACAACTGCCTGTTTTTTGATCGCCGTTTTTTTTGCCATTCCACATACACTATTTATGATCTTATTGTATAATTAGACTTGTATTAGATCATCATCTTAAACATGAGTTAAAGGACTAGACATGTAGCTTGCTAAGTATAATAAATTATTTTTAGCTACACAATAGCAATTACTATATACTTAACAATTGGTCACATATACCACAGCAACTAATGTGTACTTGACTACTGATAACATTACTCCAACATTACTGTGATGTGTAATTTTTATTTATTTATTTATTTATATATTTTACTTCTGCAAATCTAGACCCGTGTCCCCCCATCCCCCCACCCCACCAGAGTTCGTGCATTCTACCAAACATGCTTTTCATCTCTTTCTCAGTCTTTCTCAATATTATCCATATGGAAGTTGACTGCTTTGAGCAGAAATTCACTATTTCAGTCAGTTCTTTGATGCAGTCCTTTCTGTTGTTGTTGTTGTTGTTGTTGTTTCCAATATGCATCACTCCCAACTGCTTTGGACAAAAGCTCAAGGGGCCATGCACAGGAAATACTTACAGCAAGGTAATTGGCACTAGCATCCACAGATGAGGGATACCATTCATTGCTTGTTTTTCTGGGACTGTGTTACTTCACTCAGCATGATGTCCTCTAGCTCCAGCCATTTTCCTGCATAGCTCATGATGTCATCTTTCTTTACTGCTGCATAGAACTCCATTGTGTAGATGTACCACATTTTCTCTATCCACTTATCAGTTGAGGGACATTTGGGTTGGTTCCAGCTCCTTTCTATTGTGAAGAGAGCTGAAATAAACATGGCTGCACATGTATCTCTGCAGTGGGGTGAGTCTTGGGGTTACATGCCTAGGAGTGGTATGGCTGGGTCGGGTGGCAAGTTCATTCCAAGTGTTCCAATGGTTCTCCACACTGCTTTCCATAGTGGCTGCATGAATTTACATTCCCACCAGCAGTGGATGAGTGTTCCCCTTTCCCCACAACCTCTCCAGCACTTGTTATCATTTGTTTTCTTGATCCTTGACCACCTTATCTTAGCTGTAAGAACTAAAGTTTTACTTTTTTTAGTTTTTTGATGTCTGACAAGAATTTCTCAAAAAATTCTATCAGGATATGGTTCTGTTTGTGTAAGTGAAACCTGCCCAAGACAGGCTGCACCAGCCCAAATTGCTGGCCAGCTTAAATAATGCTAATTCAACTGATTGTAATCTTGGAATCTGTGTGATCTCCCAGTGGTACCAACACTCCATAGCATTTGGAGGTCCCTCTGAGATCCTAGGAGAAGAGGCTCCAGAACCCCACCCAGGGTGGAATAGGGGACAGGCCTAATCTGAGAGGAATATCACTGATTCTCAGGCCCTCAGAAGTCCCATGGTGTTGACTGGCAAAGAAAAACAAAAGTAAACTCTTGGCCATCTGCACAAGTCCTCTGGAGGCATCCTGGTAAGCTCCTGGGGTTGGAAAAATCTGAGGAGACAGAAAAACCAGAAGGAAACCACTGATCAAGTCTCCAAGGGCAGAATGGAGACCTCCTTGGACCCCAGTTGGTTTCTGTAAACTCTGGTGCATGAGTGTGGCCACTTTATGCATGTCTGGTCTGTCCCTGTCTTTATTTTTCTTTATTGTTATTTGTTTCCTCTTCTGGATAATTGTCATTTGGTGCTCGTGTAACAAATTCGGCTAACATGGGAGGAGGACTGGGCTCAGCTAAGGCTCCCCTTGGTTGTAGGCTGAGACACTTTCAAGAAGGCTTCTATGAGGGACCAAATTACAGGAAACTCTTCCCAGAAAAACTCCAGGCACTCTGTGAATCAGAATAACCTTTGGATGTCAGGTGACCCAATAGTGAGTCGCTGAATATACAGGTCCTTTGTCAGGGTGGCTGGTTATAACAGCAACTCCCAGCCACCCAGATCAATACCCTTATATTGATAGATGGCTTTCTCTTCTCCAGAAACCCTTTCTTTAGTTATGGTCCTGTGCCCTCATTCCCGATCCCTGAAGGGAAGAAGGCAGAAGGCGGAGAGGTAGAGAACTCATTCTCCTATCATCCAAGTCACACATGAAGAACCAGACATCTCACCCCTTTATGTTCCCCAGGCTGCTCCAGACCAGGATCCAGCCATCAGTGAAGTCTCAGCATAATCTGATGCTTTGAACCATCCCTCTAATTAGACCCTTAGCCCTACTCTTTCTCCACTACACACTAAGGCTATTTAAGGCCAGCAATAAAGCCAGCTCCTTTGCACTACTCAAGCTCCCATTCAGGGAGACACCAACCACAGGTCCCCTACCCAAGGGTGGGAATACACACCTACCTTTTATGCTCTGTGTCTCTTTTTGGAAATCTCAGAACCCCCTTTCTTTGAGAAGCTGCAGGCATTGATTGGTTTATTATAAACATTTCTGTATCTACCAGCCCACTTGGAATGACTATCAGCAGCTGTTGGTCACTCTCTTCACCTCCAAAGAGTGGCTTGGTGTTGGGGCCCAGGGCCACAGTCCTCTCTGTTACCCAGACAAGACTAGAATGTCTCTTTCCTACTGCTGGACCCAATTGGGACCCCAACTATAATGAAGGTATGGGGGCATCTATGACTACTACCAGGCACTTCTGAATAGAACTAGAGCAGCAGCAAGGAGACCAAATACTTTGTCTAAGGAAAGCAAGGTCATTCAGGGACCTCAGGAATCACCTGCTGGGTTTCTGGAGCTGCTATGGGAAGCATATCCAGACTATTCTCTGGTTGAGACTGGTATACCTGAAAACTAGTAAGCCATAAATATTGCTTTTGCAATGCAGTCAAGTCCAGATATTAGGAAACAGATACAGAAATTAGAGGGATATGAAGGAATGAAGAGGTCTCAGTTATGTGTGTATCCAACAATAGAGAACCTGAGGATGAGAGAGACAGGAGGCTTATCTTATCAGTAGTAGCTACCCTTTGGAAGACCCTTGAATGGAGAGATGCAGGAAGAACTGAGACATGCAGAAGCCTAGGCTAGAAAAAGACCAATATGTTTACTGTATAGAAAAGGGAAACTGGAAAAATGAATCCCCTCAGTGAAGAAGGCAGCCAGTGAAAAATGTGCCTAATTTGGCTGGGGAAGACTGGCAGGGCCAGGGCTCCATTTCTGTAAGCCCCCGGGAGCACGTGGTGGCTGCATAGAATGGGTAAGCCGTTGAGATGCCCGACTGACACTAGGGCTGCAACCTTGGTTCTGACAAACTCTTTGGACTGTTGACTAAAAGAAAAGTGGAGTGCTGAAGCTGGGACCTATTCCAGGAAGACCACCCTGAGGTCAAACTTGGACAAGGTACTGTGACATATTCCTACGTTCCTTCCTACCCACTATGAGGAAGAGGAAGAGATCTCCTGAGAAAAGTTGGGGTTACCATTTCATTTGCAGAAGCAGTGGTTCTGTTGGAACTGAAAAATAGCCCAAAAGCCATCTTGGTCACCTGCCCCCTTCCTGAAGAATATTGTCTTCTAAGCCCAGAGATGATGAGGGATGCCGGTGACACACCAGGAAAATAACTGAAAACTTTACAGAGAGCCTTCAGCCAAGTCTGGGTGGAAACGAATCCGCCAGGATTGGCTGTGCAACAGGCTTTCACTGTGGGTCCAGCTCTTAAGCACAGCCTCCCCCATGCCAGTACACCATTTACAAGGAGACAAAATCTGGCATCCAGAAACCTATCAACCAGTCACAGGAAGTTGGTGTATTTGTTCCCTGCCCTTCTCCTTGGATCATCCCTTTGTTACCAGTTTTGAAAACAGGGAAAATTGATTACAGGCCAGTCCAAGACCTAAGGGAGGTCAACAAATGAGTAGAAACTATTTACTCCACCGTCCTGAACTATATATACTTCTTAGCCTACTCACCCCAGAAAAGACTGTCTACAGTTTCGTATACCTGAAGGACACTTTCTCCTCCTTGGCTTTGGCCTCAATCAGCTCATTTTTGCCTTTGAATGGGTAGATCTTGAGGAAGGACTTAGCAGACAGCTCTCCTGGAACAGGCTCCCTCAAGCATTTAAAAACTCTCCTACCCTATTTGATGAGGCTCTCATCATGAGTTTTGGCAGGAGTTTCTGGAGGACAGTTTTCTCTAGTATGATATGACTTGCTGATTGAGTTGAAACAGACAAGGACTGCAGGAAGGCCATGGAGGGGTTCCTAGAGACCCCCCAACACCTTGAATTCAGGTATCCACCAAGAAGACCCAACTCTGTACCACCAAGGTAAAGTTTCCCTGGAGAAGGGAAAGTGTCCTCTCCCAGGAGCTGATTGCTACTATCACCAACATCCCTTAACCCCAGACAGAGACAAGTACAGGAATTCCTTGGAGTGGTTAGGTATGCCAACTACGAATAAGCAGTCTTGCTGAGATTATAAAACCTCTCTATCAAAGCATGAGGGAAACAGCAACCCCACCCCACCCTTTGATTGGGGGGAGCCCAAGCAACAGGCATTCCAAGAGCTGGAAAGAGCCCTGACATCAGCACCATTCCTCACGTGGTAGAGATGTGGTAGAGACTCTGTTACAGGGCATATGAGAAAGGTGGATATCCAATGCCCATATTACCCACTATCAGGCCTTACTTCTAGACCAGTCAAAGATTTGATTCTTCCCCACTGCAGCCCTGAGCCCCATACTCCTGCCAGACAGTACTGAGGTACCCAGTCCTGATTGCCAAAATGTGATCTACTATCTGCAGAACACTCACCATGACCTCACCTACTTTCCTTTGTGTGGTAGAGCTGCAACCCAGTACACAGATAGGAGCAGTTTCACGAAGGGTAGAACCTGATATTCATGGGCTGTGGTGGTGACCAAGAAGAATGTCCTCTGGGTACTGGCCCTTCCATGAGGAATGTCCACCCAGAGAGCCAAGTTGGTTCTACTCACTGAAGACTTCAGATGGGGAATAAACAAGGCTATCATTCTCTACACTGACAGCAGGTATGCCTTTGCCACAGCACATGTCCATGTGCCATGAGCCTTTATAAGAAATGAGGACTCCTGATTTCAGCAGGGAAACTGTTCAAGAACAGAGAAGAAAGACATTACATTCAAGATCTTGACTGGTTAGTAAGAGACATTACCAACAGATGTTCTACCTGTACACAGGTAAACCCTAAACAACCTTAAAGGAGGAAAGCACCTTAGGTCATCAGTTGAGAGGTCTTAGACCAGGTGAACATTGGGAAATGGACTTTACAAAAATAACCCCTACTTGATTTGGATACCACTATCGTCTGGTCCCTATAGACACATTCTGTGGATGGGTAGAGACATTCTCTACCCTACAGAGATAGCTAATATAGTAACTAAGAAGTTAGTTCAGGAAATAGTTCCTGGATTTGGTCTTCTACTAGTCCTGGGGTCTGACAATGGCTTGGCCTTCATGGCCAACATATCTCAATAAATGGCAAAAGGTCTCAGTAGTAAATTGAAGTTACATTGTGCCTACCAGCCAGAGATCAGAACAGGTGGAAAGGTTGAACTGAATAATTAAAGAAACTCTGACTAAGCCACATTCAGAAGCTGGTGAAAGTTGGACTGACTTGCTCCCTTTTGCCTTTCTCTGAGTTATGCACCCTATGGAGAAGGTTTCACTCCCTTTGAAATCATGTTCAGAAGACCCTGCCCTCTACTCCCCAGGGTAGGGGATCCCTTATGGGCTGAGGTATCTAACTTGTCCCTTCTTACGTCCTTATAGAACCTCTAAACCACTCAGAGAGATTCAACACTGGTTCCTCTATGATACCCTGCAAGCAGATCTTGAGCTGGCCCACCAGTTCTCGCCATTTGGGTGAAACACACTCCAGGAACCAAGAGCCCATCTAGAAGTTTTCCTTCACTGTAGTCCTGACAACCCCAATGGCAGTGAAGTTTGCAGGTGCTTCTTCCTGATTACTCCACACTCATCTAAAAGGAACCATATCAAAAGGGTAAGAAATGGCCTGTCTCCAGAGATCCCAACAAGCTGCTAAAAGTCAGACTCACCCAGCAGGGTCTAAAGGTTAGTCTTCAGGTCCTCATCTGCTCTTATAGAGTGCAGAGAAAGAAAATGACAAAACTCCTCTAATTGGTATCAGTCACTGTTCTTTTTCATGGTCACCACTGCTGTAAGTCCCCCTATTATGCTGCTTTGGGCTTTTTACTATAGGACCCTCCCTCATAAACTGCATTAACTAGTTACATTAGTAAACTGGTTAATTGAAATAAAATCCTGGTGGAACAGACCAAATATAAACAATTGGGACAGGATGAGTCAATGATTTGACCTATATGACCTAGAGCAAGTGGAGAATATAATGGTGTACATAGCCTAGGTAATTACATTTTATTTTGGTGACTCCATCTTAGTGGCCGAACTTTTGCTGAGAAAAACAAGTCTAGGAAGAGCCAGCTGTTTATCTTGACTTTTGTAATTCCCTGTCTACAGATGTCTTGTGACACGCCTCCCCCCCCCCCACTGTTTATCTTAACTTTTACAGCTGCCTGTGCTGTGACTAGCTGGTCACATCTTATCTTCAGTAACTAAAGTTTTGAGTTTAGTTGCCTGATTAGAATTTCTCAAAAAAGTCCACCAGGATATGGGTTTTGCCTGCCCCCAGAATGAGGCTGTACCCTCCAGACCCTGAGCCCAAGTGCAGTCATCGGCCAACTTAAAGCTAAATTGGCTGACTGGAATCCTGGACACTGTGTGCTCTTTTTCCCAGCGGTCTTAATACTGTAATACATGGAGGTGGAGAAAAAGAAAAGAGATAGCCATGTCTTTTGAGTTAGTGCCCAAGAAACAGGCAGATTCATTCAAGGGTCTTGGCAGGACAACTTCATAGAGAGGGAAGTGAGGGCCTTCAGAGACATGATGCCATTGTACAATGTTAGGACAAGCATCCTTAGTGTTTGGGCCAGTAACCTAAAAATAAAGACTAGACTAAAAGGGAAAATAACAAGTTAAACTTTTTGACTTAGAACTCAGAAAAGCCTGCAGGCTCTGCAGTGAAGACCTGTAAGCAAGTGTATGAGGAGGGAGTCTGGGAAGTTCAAGTACAACAACTCATGAAGGGGACAGTTATTCCTCCCATCTCCTTAGCATGTCTTCAGGAGAGTCAGCTTTCTGGGGAGTGGTCTACTAGCCAGATGACTGACAGGCCCAGCTGGATCAATTTCTTGTGTGTGTATGCCAGAAAAAAACTTGCCTGAGTCACTTCTCCCCTTCTACCTGGGATCCCACCCAGGACTGAAGTCAAGTCCTTGGGCTTGGTGGCAATGGTCTTAGCTGCTGAGCCATCTCGCTGGCCCGGGATTTCCTCTTAGAGGGGAGGGAGTTTTTAATGTTCTAAACTTTGGGGGAGATCAGAATGCCACATTTCTACCCAGAGCCAGAAGTGGAACTCAGTAGAATGGAAATTCCTTTGACCAATAATGAGTAGCTCTCCTTTAATGGGCTTTGACATAGTTCTGAAATCACCTTTTTATAAGATGTTTTAAATCTTAAGGAGTTGGGGATTACAGTGCTTCCTTTTCAAGGGAAGTCAGCTGTGGGGTCCCAAGATGATTATGCAAGAGGGATCAAACCTCAATGGCTTCCAAGCCCACTAATGCCAGACTGGGTGTAATAATACTGAGAAAAAGAGGCTGCTCTAAATAGGCTTTGGTTGTGAGGTGGTTAAGCAGGGGAAATGAATAATTCTGCTGTCCTCTGAGATGGTATTAAATAGGCATCAATGCTATGAAAATTTCCAGGCAGGCTTTTTCTTTCTACAGGGAAATGGAGTTAGTTACATTCCTTCTTTTGAGCACAAAGCTAGACCCAGCAGGAGTTAGGTATTTGCTTACTCTCAGGTCAATAGTATTCTGATAAACCCCAGTAGTTTAAGCTTATGTTAATTAGATTCCCAGTAGTTTAGGCTTGTGTTAATTAGCTTCTCCCAGAGGGTGTACCTTGTTAAGAGCCAGAGCTCAGGAGTTTTTAGAATGAGTCTCCCCAACTCTCCTCAAGCCCTGCAGCAGGAAGAAGCATCAGAACTTTTTTCTCCTGCTTTTTGTTTACTGGGAGAACTGGTAGATCTCTAGGAAATTAAGACTGACAACTGTTAATGCTCCCTGGGACTGGGGCATAGAGCATCTGCCTCCCAAGGCTGTCCAGGCCTTGAGACATCCCTGTTGCCCCTGTGGCTTAGCTCTCTCAACAGGGAGGGTTCCTGGTCCCCTGGAGAACTCTGACATATATCTTTATGCTTAGTTCTTACCTACCTGGACCTCTGTAGGGGGGAGATGGGGCTGTGTTTACCTTATGCATTTTCAACTTCCTTAAGCTGTGTGAAGACATATGAGCTTTCTAGGTGTAAAACCAAAATGCTCTATCATAGTATATCTTTTAATGTTTATATCTGTACAAAGCTTGAATGTTTCATTTTGAGGCTTTTGTTTATGTCTTGAAAAGATCAACCTAATTATTTAGGAAGAATGCTGAGTAGCTTCTCCTTTAATGAGACATGTGAGGGTTTTTAGACCATATTACCTAAAGAAACTGGCTGCATTTTATGTTTAAAGTTCTATTTCAGATCAGATGTGGTACAGCACACATTTAACCCCAGTCAGAGGCAGGTGGAGCTCTGTGAGATTTAGGCCAACCTAGTCTATATGACTTCTAGGCCAGCCAGGGCTACAGGGATACTCTGTCTCAGCAACAACAAAATTACTTTTAGAAGACAAGGAAGGCAGGTGAGATGGCTTGGTGGGTTACCTATGAGTTTGGGCTTAAGACTGACAGACAGAGTTCCATCCCTGAGACCCACATGATGAAGAGAACTGATTTCTGAAAGTTTCCTGACCTCCACTCCGGCTTGAGAAATACACACACACACACACACACACACACACACACACACACACAGAGAAATAAATATTTTTAATTGTGAATCTTAAATATTGTTCTCATTATTATTGAAATTAATCAATATCTTATTTCAAAATGGTCCTAGGCTGTCATTCTGTTAGAATGGCAGAAAAGGCCCCTGGGAGAAGGCCAGTCAGAATAATAAATAGGTTGTGACCTGTATGAAGACCAAATTTCCCTGTTTTCCAAAATCACCTGGTCATGAGGAGATGAGTTAATTCCAGACTTCTACTCTGGACAAAGGTTAAGCATTCACTTTCCCCCAGGCTGAGGTCCACCAGATACATCTGAAGTCCACCAGATACAACTCAGGCTTGGGAAACAGTTCAGGTCTGAACCTATAAAGAAAAATTCCCCTTGACCATGTTCCTTTAAAAGACCCCCTCCCCACAAGATTGCTGTATTTACATTGGAGCCGTGTGTCCTGGTGGTCTTTTGGGGGTCCCAGTGATCTGGGCATAAAAGTCATAGGAAGGCAGATTCACCTTAAGTTATGTTAAAGAATTAATTAAAGAACTGGTGATATGGTGCTGGCAAAATTGGGTCATCATCTGTAGAAGAACAAAATTAAACCCTTACCTTTCACCCTGTACAAAAATCAACTCCAAGTGGATCAAAGATCTCAACATGAAGCCTGAAACCCTGAAGGTGATAAAAGAAAAAGTTGGCAACAACCTACAAGACATAGGCATAGGAAAAGACTTTCTAAATTAGACAGCAGCTGCACAGGAAGTGAGGTCAACAGTTGACAAATGGGAACTCATCAAACGCAAAAGCTTCTGTACAGTGAAAGAAACAATCACGGAGATGAAGAGAAAACCCACAGAGTGGGAAGAAATCTTTACCAGTGACACATCTGACAGAGCATTAACTTCAAGAATATATAAACTACTCAAAAATCAAAGAAGAAGACAAATGACCTACTCAGAAGATGGAGTAAAGAGGTGAACAGAGTCTTCACCAGTGAGGAACTAAAGATGGCTAAGAAACATCTTAAAAAGTATTCAACATCTGACCCAGCTAAACATTAGAAGGAAGAAAAGCCTCAGACTGCTACAGACATCAAACATCTCTGTGGATCCTATTTGTAACAACTATTTATAATCTGCCCTAATGAACTTTACCTTTCAGGAGCCACAAAGTTTTAATATGAGAGACTTCCTTACCTCCTTTTCATAGAACAAAGAAAAACATGATGGTAATGGTCATTCTGTAACTGTAAACTAGAGCTGACTATTATAGAGGAAATCTCTTATAAAAGCAATATAGTTGCCTTCTTTAATTGACTGATAGTCATAGGAACTGTGAAAGGATAATTCTTTATTCAGAGTCAAATATAATACTAAAATCTATATAAGCTGGTTAATTAAGCAAAATATATTAACACAGGAGAGCTCTGTTATCAGAAATGGATTATTCAGCCAAAGAGATGTTGGCTAGGGAATCCAAGCCCCCAAAAAGATAAAGGCTTTTTGCCAGCAAACTGGGATACCTGCAAGAAGAGAGACAGTAAGGCCCTGCTGTCGAAGACCTGGTGTAAGCATGGGAAAGATATATCGAGACCACACTTGCAAGCCTACAGTTGACCTCTGGAATGCCAGAGAGTGTTATCAAAAGCGTCTAAACCAATAAAGCAAATATCGGTCTCCTTGAGTCAAGCAAGACTCCTCCATCAGCATCAGCTATACCTCACCTGCCTGGAAATACTGTGCAGCAGTGGCAGCCATATGTCTGTATATCCCAAATCTAATTGGCTATTAGCTCTCCCCTTGGAGAAATAATTCATGGCTGATCCCACAAGCTTAAGTACTCTAGTGGTTAGGAGATGTTACAAGCCACCGTAAGACCTTGTCAGCCTTTACAGAAAAGCTATAGTCCATGGATTAGGATACCATCCAAACATCTATGTCTAGACCAACGTAACCTACCATAATAATTAATACTGTTTAAATCCCTGTATATCTATTTGCTTGTGCTTCATCAATAGGAGTAAAAGGTTATTCCTGGATAAACTGCCAACCCATGAAAGGAAATAGCCTGAACTAATCAGAGTCCAAAACAACATCTCCAGAGAAAGTAGACTGCTTTGCTTTTTGCCCACTTGTGTCCCTTTTCTAAAGCCTAGGGAACAATCTGCGGAAGAGAGGGCATAGTAGAATGTAAGGGCTGCGATTGTGGTGAATTATGAAACTATAGCAATATAGACTGGACTCTTATTTGATCAAAATGATATTACATATAAGCTTCTCCAGCTGTATAAGTTTGGGCATAGGTACTTGCAAATTGGTTTTACATGAAGGATGCTTGTATTCATTACTTATTACCTTTTATTAAAATAAATAATTAACTTTAAAAAAGTGTTCAACATCATTAGTAATTAAGGAAATGCAAATTAAAACCACTCTCAGATATCGTCTCACTCCAGTACAGCTAGCTAATATCAAGAAAACAAAAGACAACAGATGCTGGAGGGCTTGTGGGGAAAGGGGAACACTCATCCACTGCTGGTGGGAATGTAAATTTGTACAACCACTATGGAAAGCAGTGTGGAGAACCCTTTAAAAGACTCAGAATGAGCTTACCACCTGACCCAGTCATACCATTCCTGGTACTGCAAAGATACATGCACATCCATTTTTATTGCAGCTCTCTTCACAATAGCAAAGCTGGAACCAACCCAAGTGCCCCTCAACAGACAAGTGGATGACAAAATCTACACAATGGAGTACTATTCAGCAGTAAAGAAAGATGGCATTATGAACTTTGCAGGTAAATGGATGGAGCTCGAAGTCATTATGCTGAGTGAAGTCCCAGAAAGACAAATGGAGAATGGTTTCCCTCATTTGTGGATGCTAACTCCAAATCCCCCAGATGAAAGGCAAGCTGAACGACATTATGGTTATATTTTTGTTTTTCTGAAAGCAACTATGTTGTTATAATATGAATCTCTCAACAGGCTCTAGAATCCACCCACCAATTATTTTTAGACTCTGTAATTACTGTATATGGGTGGAGAGTATGTATCCATATTTTAGAGTAATATGAAATTAATGGAGGAAAATGTGAATTCCTAAGCATAAAAAAAGACTGAGAGAAAGATGCAGGACAGTTATGGCAGAATGCATGATCTGGGATAGGATGGAGTGGGGTGGGGGGAAGGGAAATGGGAATATGCCTGAACTGAAATGAAAAATGATGTATGAAATACACAAAACATCAATAAATAAATTAAAAAAGAAATCAACAACATAAAAAAGAACTGGTGATATTTTTTTTTGGTCTGGAATCCTTGCCTCTTAATGTAGTTCTCTCTCAGGCATCTAGTTGTATGTAGCCATGGCTCTCAGTAAATTTTGTCTGCTTTTTGAAATTCTTCATTTCTCCTTTTCCTTTTTATATTAGTTTTCTAACAGTGTTTTCCTTAATGCAATGAACTTTCCCAGTATCTTGGATTTCTTTACCTTTCCCCAGGGTTCCCTTCCCCTCCCCACCATGTGGCTTCCAGTCCTCACTGTACCTGATCTCCAAGAGGGACCCAAAGGAGCATGGCTTTATGAATTCTCATTCTCCTCTCCATTCTCCTCAAAGTAGTTGCTGAGATGTGTAGCTTCTTTCCTTGAGGATCTTTCCCTTAATTTCTAATAAAATTGTCCTCATGCTTCCATTTGTGTTCATTCTTAAATTCTTTTATGAATGAGGCTAACGAGTCTCCAAGGGGGGACATGCTCTTCCATGTATCATCCTGGCAACCTAGATGGGTCCGCCAAAATTGAAAAAAAAAACAAAAAACTTATATTCTCGCAACTTTGCAAGGAGATTTTGCATGGAAATTTGTGAGACTTCCAGGTAAGCTCCTTTATCTATTTTGCTTTGTGCCCATAAACAACTGTGTCTCTCTGAGAGAAGAAAGAAAGAAAGAAAGAAAAAAAAAAGATTAAAAAGTCCTTTTTATTCCCCTCTCTCAGAGTTTTTGTTTTTCTCCGTAGTTGTTCTCCGTAAAGCTAGGAGTCCTTCTTAAGGTTAGTGTCCAGGCCTCAGGCCACAATGATGGACAGTAAGTACTATTTAGACCATGTGTTGGTCCAAAGGCAGTTGATTTTCTACCTGTATCTAAGGAGTTTAAATTTCAGCCATCATGGAATGTCATGCACCATGCTCAGACAGGGCCTGTGCTCTCAGAGAAGAGACCAGCTGCATGTGCTGGACACAGCTCCCCATTTCTTTGGCTTCCTTTATCAGTTTCTTTCCCAACAAGGGTTTTTATCTAAAACAATGAGATCTGAAGGACATGCTTCATAATTGCAGTTGATGGTAAGAAATATGCATGCTCTTCCTTGGTTTGAGACCATGATATTCTTTCCTCTGTTTTTGTATTTGGGGCCTATAAATCTGAGGAAGATTTCTCCTGCTATATCAGTGTAATTTAGCTGGGTACTTTTGAAAAGTAAAAAAAGGTTTGCTGTCTGCCTTTAGTCTGAAGATATATGGATCCCACATGGCCCATGCATTGGTGGGGATGGGATAATCCTATCTTGGGGCCAATCTCACCATAGGCAAAAGGCAGCCATGTGGCTTTGACATCAACCTGGCTGTGACCTTACCAAGATATAGGCAACTACTTGATTTAGTTGCTTTCTTGGTTGATGACGTGATCAATGTAGGGACAGTCACATGATTTGGCTGCCATCTTAGCTATTAATGTCTTCAAAATGGTAAGTTCCCATGCTACCTTGCTGCTGTCTTGGTTAATCCAGTAACATGGCATAAGTATAAATGGCAAGTGTCAGAAATTTACAGCACTACTACTGAGCTAGAGGGGATCCTGATATCCTGGGAATGTCCTGCACAATAGTCATTTAGTCATGTGTCCCAAACCTCTTGCAATTTTTTTTTCTCATTTTGGTTTATACATTGGATTCTTGATGGGATCATAGGAATAGAAATGCCAAAGACTACAACACAGGCTCCATTACTTTGTAATAAGTCAGTGCATTTTTATTTCAGACTAAGGAGGTAGTATCAGAACTTTATGGTGTGATTTGGTATTTTAACACTATTTTATATTATGCATTTACTGGTTTATATTTTGGATTTTTACATTGTTTTGTATGACATTTATGTTTCAAAAGAAGATTATTTTGGATCTTGACATCTTTTTTGTATATTTACTGATTTTTCAATGTAATTATTTTGGATTTTTATATTATTTTGGATAATATGTTTGTTTCTAAGGCAAATAAACTTTCACTAGGCATATATCTCCAACAAAGGCCACCTACCAGATGGAGCTGACACTTTTTGATGGCTGGACCTGGGAAGCTCAATTGAATTTGTAGGGCCAAACCTTGTAAAAGATAATCTTACTTACCTCCAAGGTTGCTCAGGAAGTGGGAGACAAAAAGGGATAGCTGGTGTGGGTGGGAGGCTTAAGATGGGTACTTCACTGCTCTGAATTCCTGCTCTTTCTGTCCTAAAATTCCAAGCCTATTTTTCTCTGAGATAGAATATTTGCCCCTCTGAGACTTGGTTCCTCCATTCTTGAGTTTGTTCCTCCACCATCATATCCTAGGCACTTCTGCTTTTTACTTTTCAGTTACAGTGTCATGGAGAGAGTAAAGAGAAAGAGCCTTCTGATATCATCTCTTTCCAAGTTCCTTTAGGTACCATATATTCTGTGTTCCTTGTTCTCTATGATTATGAGTACTTAATTCATGGTTACATATGGTAAATTATAATATGATTTTTCTAATCTAGGAAACTGATTGATAGCCCTTTTCAAAAGAGATCACATCAGAGCTATCAGGTTTGCTTCTTACCAATTTTTAAAAATTAAATGTGGATTGACAAATGCTTTTAAACAAGAACAGGAGGGACTATTTAACAAGATATTATGATTCAGCTCATGAGAGCCAGATTAGAAACCTTCCCTGATTTATATAATCTTAGAAGTTGACTTACTTCCCAGTACATGGAAGCAAATATTTACTCCAGAGTTCTTGAGGATGGTGAGTACTGCACAGGCAGGACAAAATTAACTAGATAACATGCAGAAAAGTCTACTAGGGTCATAGGGCATTGTGAGTCACACTGGTAGGGTCAATATTCCAAACAGACTCCACCTTCTTTAGGGTCTTTAATCAACAAGGACAGATACAGGAACCTAAACCCACATTGCAAAACATAGGAAGATAGTTACTAATCCAATAAGTGTTGCTTTTTCTCATGGTTGTTCATGAGAAGATGTCTATATGATGCTCTGGAAAAAGAGCACCTATGGCTCATGGGGTTGCCCTATGCATCAGTTGCCTGAGGAAAGACAAGACTAGGCCTGGTTTACTGATAGTTCTGCACACTCATGCAGGCAACACCCAGACGGTGGACAGCTGCAGCATTACAGCCCAATTTCTAAGCAACCCTCTAAGGACACTGGTGACGAAAGTCTTCACAGTGGGCAGAACTTCGGGCAGTGACATGGTGTGTCATTTTGCCTGAAGGACAAATGGCCAGAGGTTCGATTATACTGGTTCATGGGCTGTAGCCAATTTTTGGCTGGATGTCAGGGCTTGAAGGAGCATGACTGGAAATGGTGAGAAAGACATTTGGGGAAGAAGTTTGTGGATAGAGCTCTCTGAAGGTCAAAGGATGTTAAGATACTTGTGTCTCATGTAAGTGCTCATCAAAAGGTGATCTCAGCGGAGGATAGTTTAATAATTATTTAGTCACTTTTCTGTTGCTGTGATAAAACACCATGACCAAGGAACTTAATAAAGGAAGATTTATTGAGCTTATGATTGATGGTTCCAGGGAATAGAGTCCATTGTGGTGGGAGGCATGGCGCAGGGGCTGGACAGACAAGCTGAGGGTACCATCTCACAATGAGCACAGAAGCAGAGAGAGCGACTAGAGACTGCAAGGCTTGTTAAACTCACAAAGCCTGCCCCCAGTGACTACTTCCTCTAGCATGACCACACCTTCTAAGACCTCCAAGAACAGTGCCACCAACTGCGAGACAAATGTCTGAATACTTACAGCAAATGGGGGACACTATTCAAACCACCACATAATCAAATAATTGATGACTCATTTGTGGATGTCAGCCTCTTTCTCCAGCTATCCCTGTTGTTGCTCAATGGGCCCATGAACCAAGTGGTCCTGGTGGCGAGATGGAGGTTATCATGGCTCGACAGCATGGACTTCCACTCACCAAGGCTGATCTTGGCCACAGTGCTGCTGAGTGCCAGATTTGCACAGCAGAATCAACATTGAGCCCCGATATGGTGCTCTTTCCCTGGGGTGACCAGCCAGCCACCTGGTGGCGAGGTTGACTAATTGGACCACTTCCATCATGGAGGGGACAGCGTTTGTCCTTACAGGATAGATACTTAATCTAGTTATGGGTTTGCTTTCCTGCATGTAATGCTTCTGCCAAAACACCATCCAGGGACTTACAAATGCCTTAAACACCATCATGTATTCCTCACAGCATCGCTTCTGACCCAAGGAACTCATTCACAGCCAAAAAAGTACGACTGTGGCCCTGGTTATGGTATCCACTGGTCTTACCATGTTCCCACCACCCAGAAGCAGCTGGCTTGATAGAATGATGGAATGGCCTCTTGAAGACACAGTTACAGCACCAATAGGTAGCAATACCTGGAGGTGTAGGGAAGGTTCTCCAGCAGGCAGTATATGTCTTTGAATCAGGCCCACTATATCGTACTGTTTCTCCTATAGCCAGAATTCATGTGTCCAGGAACCAAGGGGGGAGTGGGAATGATTCCATCCTATCACCCCTAGTGACCAGTAGGAAAATTTTTTCTTCCTGTCCCCACGACCTTGCATTCTGCTGGTCTAGATGTTTTGGCTCCAAAAGGGGGGAATGCTTTTGCCAGGAGATACAGCAAACTGTTCCATTGAACTGGAAGATAAGACTTCCCCCTGCCACTTTTGGTTCTACTGCCTTAAGCCAACAGGCTAAGGAAGGGATAACAGTAGTAGGAGGATGATTGATCCAGACTAGCAGGAGGAAATTGGACTTTTTCTTCCACAATGGGGCAAGGAAGATTATGTCGGAAGGCAGGAGATGCTGTAGGGCGCTTTCTGGTGCTGCATGTCCTATGATTAAGGTCAATGGGAAATCCAACAATCCAAACCAGACAGGACTATAAATGGCCCAGACCCTTCAGGATGAAGGTATGGGTCACTCCTCGCAGGGAAAGAGCCAAGACCTACAGAGGTGCTTGCTGATGGTGGAGGAAATATACAGAATGGGTGTAGAGAGGTAGTCATAAATATCAGCTGAGGCCCTGGGACCAGTTGCAGAAACGTGGATTATAATCGATATTAACTTTTGTCAATTTGGTTAAAAATGTTCTGTTTCCTATATATATCTTTATATATATTAATATATTATATCTAATATGTGTGGTGTGTGTGTGTTGTGTGTGTGAGTGTGTGTATTAATGGTATACTTTGTTGTTCCCTTTTGATGTACAACTGAGATAGTGTTAGTTTGTCATTCTTTAGGTTATAGATATAGGACTAAGTTCTGTTCCTCAAGGACATTACCACCTACTCTAATACATAATGCTTTGCTATTGCACATGAGACACTTATAAATGTTAGGATGAATTATGACCTTGCATTGTTTGCAATTGCATTTAAGCATAACATAAGGTGAGGCTATTTATGGGTGTCAATTGACAGGGGTGGACTTGTGATGGGTTAATCTGGGTGTCAACTTGACTGGACTAAGGAACAAATAAGAGAAAAAGGATCTTCGGATTGGACACCTAACCCAGATGGCCGCACCCCAAATGTGGAGGCTATTACCTTCTGCTGGCAGGCAGTATTAAAGGCCATGGCAAGGGAGCTGGTCCCTTTTTTCCCTGTGACTTGTTCTCTCTCACTGGTGAGTTTGTCTTGCTGCTGTGATCAACCCTATGGATCCTAGCGTATATTGAGACCAGCAGATCTCCTGGAATCCATCGGGCATTTAGCACCAGATTGGGACTACTGAGATGTCCAGTCTTGCCGACTGAGCAGTTCCCTGGATTCTCAGCATCTCCAGTGCGGTGTGTCTACTGTTGGACTCCTTGAACTCTGTCACGTGAGCAAATCAATAAATTGTATATAGCTTAAAAAATTGTATATAGCTATATATTCGTCCTGTTACTTCTGTTTCTTTAGAGAACCCTGACTAATACACCTCCTTCCTGGTATTTCCCATAAGAGGCCATTTCGGGTCCTTTATTTTATATTCAGGCCAGGCCCAAATATAGAAAAATATTCTTTATTTTCTTACAGTTCATGGATCAAGGAGATGCCAATGGACAAAATGAGTACAGCCTAGATAGCCTTTCCAAGTCAGGCCTGATTTATTTTTCCTATATGCTCTATAAAACAATTACTATGCATCTATAAGACAAAAGAAGATATTTTGGAGTGTGTCCCAAATATTGTC